>CAJQUW010017036.1:0-419628 GCA_907163375.1 Prostheceraeus crozeri
GCGGTTGGATCTAAATATTTATAATCGCTGCTTTCATTCCTTTGCAATGATTAAATACTTGAAGTTGGAAGGCTTGTCTGTATGTACGCACGAAGAAGTGAAGTGAAATCACCTCTCAGCGTCCTCTAGCTGCCCTTTAGGCGTGCAATCACTTCCCTAATTATTTGGGAACAATTGTTTGAGCGGACCACTGACCTAGTTACGTGAGTTGTTGATATGTTAAGTACGGGTAGTAAAAATCGAGTTCATATTTTCCGGATTATTCATCAAGTCGCAGTTGCATCCCTGATCAAAATTAATTTGGAACAAAAAAAAAAAGTTGAAAAAAAAATAGATATTGACGTATTGGCCTTTTATGTGTTTTTTTTTGATTTGCGTTTTGGTTATTTTTGTATGCAGTGAATTGTTGTTGTTGAATTAGTGCTTGGTGATATGAAGGGCTATTTGTTTGCAGAGGTTGACGATTTTATGTTGATAGAAAGGCTAGGTTTTTTGAGTTGGTTGGTATAAAATATCCTTTTTGTCAAGGTTATTTGATGGTTCTACAGTTGATGATTAAAATCTGTTGTAAACAGACTCGTGGCGTTTCAATAATTGAATTTAATTATTATCGATTATTTTAAAAAAAATATTACGTAAATGCATAATTTCGCGTGGAAAAATATTTTCACAAGAGGTTCGGCTATACGTACTTATTTCGGAATCCAAATAGCTGTCCCGAAGTTCTTGTCAAGGAAATTCAATGTTATTGAAAAGCCACGCAATTTGTTTACAACAGAATATTTTGTCTAGCACTAGTCGTGTAAATAACCTGACTATAGGTGAATAGGATATTTCCACGCATTCTGGGCATGGATATAACCACTTCCGTAAGAGAATCGCACATAGGTGTCGAGAATAGATTGATCAGTCAGTCAGTGAGTTCAAAGCCCCATTCAAGTGGTGAGCCCAAGGTCCCAATTACTCCCCCCCATAATACTCCTTGTGACCATCTCCCCCCCTATGATATTAGGACATACTACAATTCAAAAAACTTTCACCCTTCAATGATAGCTCCTTTCTTGATAAGTCTTCCCTCTCCCACGCAAATAATTGACCCGATTGTTTTATTGCCCACTAATTTGTAACTTAATTCTGTTCATACACAGACCAGATAAGCCGACAACTACCCACTAAGCAACCCCCATATCTATGTAGGTTTACCCCCACCCAAGCAAGTCCCCACCCACCCCCAAGCAAGCCAATTCACCACCAACGATCATAGGCAAACCCACCATATGGTCCAAGTCACCCCCCCCACCCCCCCAGGTCCCCCACCCCAAACCTCTATATCCACCCCCCTACACCAAAGCTCTAAAATAGCTGATTTAGGATAGCCAATTTTAGTATAGTTGATTCCATGCTCCCTCCTTCCCCACCCATCAAGAAAAGCCCCCTTGGTGATGCAATGGTAATGTTACCCAATCCCCAATGCCCAAACGAACCAAAGGCCACATTCCAATAGGCCCCCCCATATGCCAATGCCCCCCCGTCCATATAGGTCAGTCTCCCCAATCCCCCCCACACAACACCCCACCCAATGCCTCCCAATCAATCTCACCCTAAAGATGCCCACAATGATTACCCCACCACCCCCCAACACCCCAATCCCCCCCCCCCCCCCCGACCAAAGTGAACCCTAATAGAGACAAGGACAACATCCCCCCAATGTTCCACCCCCCAAAGGACCCACCAGTCTAAAAAGATTTAAGAAGCCCATGACAAGAAACCAGCACCAAGGATCACATCAAACCCGCCACCCCCCCAAGATGGCCCAAAACCCCAAATTGAGCCCAACCACCAAAACCAAGACACCCCACCCCCACAACACAACAAGGTAACCCCTCACTCCCAAGCACCCACAATTAATAGTTTTACAACCCAAGCCGCCTCACCGCCCCCAGAATTCAGTAAAGGACACCCCCATATGCCCACAGACCCCCGACCCAATAAGCCACAACCAAAGGCTCCACCACCCCAGGTCCCCCCCCCCACCCACCAGCCCAAAACCATCAACACACACCTCACAATTCCCACCCTCCAAGTTACCCCCATTGTCCCCCCCCCAACAGATGAGGCTCACCCCCAATAACAAGGAATCCCCCGCACCCCCCCATTAGAGCTCCCCCCGCCCTATGCCCCCAATCCCCATAAATTCCAATGTACAATCAGAGGCCCCCCGCAAACCCAAACATCAATCCCCCCCAAGAGGACTTGCAAGGAGAAGAGTTCCAAAGCATGGGACCCCCATCAAGCCCGCACAGAACAAGATAGCCAACCACCCCATTGTTGGCAAACCCCTTTTTTCCAAGAATTCATCCCACATCCAACAGAAAGGCCCACGCAAGCCCTAACCAGTCAATTGACCAACGTCCTCCCAATAACCATAGGACTGATATTTTGAATACAGCCTATATAGGATAGATATATATAACCTCTGCCTATAGCTTAACATTGAGCTATAGCCTAACATCTATAGCTCTGCCTTGCATCATATAGGCAATTGAACATTTAGTTCAATTGTAAGCAGTCAATAAAGTTGAAGTTGTTAGTTCAATTGTAAGCAGTCAATAAAGTTGAAGTTGTTAGTTCAATATGTAAGCAGTCAATAAAAAATGGATTACATGATAACAATTTAATTTGGGTTGGAATTCAACGTATTCTATCAATTATAATTTAACTTATCTAAAACGTAAACAAGTAATGATAGATCCTACATTATACCAATCAGTTGATTGTTTTAGAGTTTACAATCATCAAATCGACATAATTGATTGTATATTCAATAATCCATAAGAAAATCCATTTAATGAAATTTAGGTGAATTTTTCGTTAAAAAGTGGTATAATGATTAACGAACGTACTTAAATCAGCTGTGAATGGATTTACGCAATTTTCTGTGTTGAATTTGTGGCTACAAAGTTGCGCATTTTGCATTTCATCCTATATTGAATAGTTACACAGTTTACTTTAACTAGGCCTATCAGAGTAGCAAAAAATACGTCATTTTCTTTACCCATTGTTAAAGGGAGCATCATACCCGCTTTTGAAACCGCTACTTGTAAATCCGCCGGGATCCTCAAATTGACAAGGATATGTAAAAATTTCAAAATCAAAATTTTTTGGTTACGCAATTTTCCGTCGTCGACGACGATATACCGTAGGCTTATACTAGACTTGTCGCACTAGTACCGCAAGTCTTCTGGAATTTGGTGAAGGCCTCGCATGGCTGTTGTTGCTTTTCTTGTTTATATTTCTACTGTATGGTACTTTCTGTTGATTGTATTCATATATATCAATAGTCCTGTTGGAGAGTTTATTAACCCATTTGGCGCCATCGTAACGTTTTCGTTACAGTACTTTTCGGAATCTGCTGTCTTCTCCAGCTAGCGACATATATTTTGATGATTCTATGATTTATCATATATTTTCAGGCACGCTATCGCCAATTCAGAAAATAGCACTTTTTGGTGCTTATATTTGATCACGAAATTAGACAAAAACTAGGTATAAAATCTGCTTTTATACTGGAAGACATAGTGGAAGAACGTGCACATGTAATTCACCATCCATGTGATTTACGTAATCTCTTTATGCATAAAATAACTAAAATAGCAATCATAACTTCATCAGATATTCATTCATGAAATGACATGTCAATTTTTTGAATTCTTTATTCAAGTGAAGCTGTAAGTGAAGTATTAGCTTCGAAATTGTATCTGATAATTCCTTATTTCGAGATCGCAGCAATTGTCTGTATGCACAGGACCTAGTGAATGAAGTAAAGCGCACGAGACACTTTTTATAAGTGCCAGTGATTGATTTATTCAGCTATTTTATCGCATTTTTATGATGATAAGTACCATATTTTTTGCTTTTGGCAGCTCCTCATAAACTCCTTTATACATCAGAGCTGCCAATTTTCCTCCATCTAAAAGTAGGTTTGAAAACTACTTACAAATTTCGAGATTTTAGGGGTTGTACAACTGTAAGCAAACCAAGATCATGTTCAAGTTTTCTGCTCTACACATTCAATCTTTTCATGTAATTTTTTCTCATGCTCCCATCACACATTTTGTGTGATTGATTTTGGGAGTTCAAACAGGCTGGAAGTTTCGCCTGCGGCGCTTTGAAAAACAATGAAATTCTACTAGTCATCTTCCTAAAAGACTGGATTGGTTCGCTTGTGGCGCTTTGAAAAATATCGAATCTGCTAATCATCCCCTTAAAAGATCGAAGGTTTCGTCTGCGGCGCTTAAAAAATTACTGTTGTTATGAACCTATTTTTTGCCAATTTCGGTCAAATGACACATTGGTCAAAATTTGCCGTCTATTTCTTTGTCTCCTGTTAGGCTCCCTGTCGATGGGTGAAATATTCATCGAGATAGGTGAACATAAAGATGTATATATCGTACCAAGATTTCTATTACGAAGGCGCTGGTGCGCACTGACCTATCAAAATTTTAAATTGAACATTTGTCGGCAGCCTACCTGCTTGAGATGAAGCTATTTTTATTTAGAGCGTAACACATGGTTAAATATGTAGTTAGCGATATCGGCGTCCAATTTCTGTGCACCCTATGTATATATTCCAGTTTACCTTGGGCCACAAATCAGTCTCCTAAGGTACTTCAAGTTTCAGGTATTTACTTAGATATCGGGTGGTCTGCTGATTCACTTAACTGTTTTGATACCACAGATTGGAAACGGAGAAAATCTTCTTAAATATGCATGTTTTTGTACGTTTTTCCAAGACTGCTATTTGTCATGTCTTCGATTCTGCTCAAATGAAAAACTATTACAATACATTGTGCTAACATTCTGCGGTTTAGTTCTTGGTATCATTAACCATCAGAATTTTTTTTCAGTTTCATGGATAGGAAAAGGAGACGCATAACTACATGTGGTAAATATATAGAAAAACCAAATTTTTTCATGAGGTTATGGTTTACGTCTACAAATACGTACTCATCAACATACCACATCAATAATGCTCAGCTTTATCGATACACGGATGGCGAAAAATGTCTTTTCCGCAGCGGAACTGTGCTGTCACTTAAAGATGGCAATCATGATGTCGGTGCCGTTGTATTAGCAACTGGTGATTTTGATAAGATGGAAGGACTCACAGGCTACCTCGAGACATTAGCTGATGAAAAGTGCGCTACTGGAGAGGTGATCCAAAGGGTCGGCGATATAATGCGAGAGAGCGACTCTGTGAAACCTGCCACGAAGAACACAAAGCAAGCTGACACAGAGTCTCCCGACGAGTCAGATTCTGACGCGAATGTATCGTCAAGACATGGTGAGCCAAAAAGTATGGAGAACGAACGTAAGAAACTTGTTGAGCTGAAGCGCAGTGGATGCATAACGAAACTGAAATCAAATTTAATTGGAAAATCTAATGAAAGTTTACCAAAAACTGGAGAATCAATTCCAACTTCTCATATGGTTCTAGCCGAGTTACGACTACACTCCACGATTTTGAGATCATTTTTGGAACAAATGCGAGAGTTGAATGTATCGTTGCGTCATCTTAGGGAATCCGATCTGAATTTACCTAAAGTGGATGTTACGTATGACGGTATCGACGGACCGTTCACTTTGTCGTCCATTGCTTGTCAAAATGCAAACATATTTGCCCGTAATTTTTTGAGAAAAAGATACACTTTGAAATATTTGTCGAAACGAATTCTTCGTAACAAAGGAAAGACATCTAGAATTGAGTTTACCTCGTGTGAAGTTGAGGAGTTACAAAGTGCACTCAATAGCTGGTATGGAGGTACTTATTCATGGAACAGTATCGTAGCATCAGTTAATCAATTTTTGAGAGAAGTGAAGGACACTGATTTGCAACAATCGAGTGAATAAATATTGTTACATTTTTACCTTTCTTAGACTTTATAGATACTAAAGGAACGTAATTAGATTCATTTTTGAAAGATATTATGCATGCACAATCTCCGTCACAAGTAATTGCCAAAAAAATTTATGAAAATAGTGTGAGTCTTTGTTAAGAATATTGTTACATTTTTACCTTGATTATGCTTCACAGATTCTATAGGAACGTAATTAGATTCATTTTTGAAAGATATTATGCATGCACAATCTCCGTCACAGGTAATTGCCAAAAAAATTCATGAAAATAGTGTGAGTCTTTGTTAAGAATATTTTTACATTTTTACCTTGCTTATGCTTCACAGATTCTATAGGAACGTAATTAGATTCTTTTTTGAAAGAATATGCATGCACAAACTCTGTGACAGGTAATTGCCAAAAAAAAATTCATGAAAATCGTGCGAGTCGTTGTAATTTTTTTATGATTGTTACATATTTTGGATAGTTGTTTTCAGCTGAAAAGATATTTTTTCGATTTAATACTTGGCTTTTCATTTCAACATGTACTCCCTTTAATGATTTTGATCTGAAACAGATATTTGGACAGGAACCATCCCTTTGATAATAAAATAAAACAATTTCTTACAACGACGCAAGTACTTTGGACAGTGATTACTCGGTCTCTGTCAAGTGAATGGATGTATATTATATCAATTTAAACATAAAAATGTCGCCCAATGATCCCCTTCATGATGTCCCATGCATGTTCGATGGGGTTCATATCAGGCATCCTTGACGTCGACGGTCAGCGCATAGTACGAATCCCAACTTGCTTATTGAAGTTCGTGACCTGAGTCACTCTGTGTGGTGGAGCATTGTCATCCTGAAAGGTACTTGGCGTTTTCGAACGGAACAAAATGCTCCTGCAGCAGCTGTCTGTACCGTCACGTTGTTCTCCAGTATCACCAACTTAGTCATGCTATTCAAAGCAATGCCACCCCACACGTGAATGCAGATAGGGATGGGATTCACGCTCTTGAACGCATGACCAGACTCTCCATACCCGAACTCGACAATCGACTTTTAAAAAGACTGAATCGGGTCTCGTCTGTAAACACCACTCTCCTCCACTGCTACCGGCGCCATTGTGCTCACTGCATGGCCCATCCCTCCCTAGCTAGATCACATGTAATTTTCTTATACGTAACTGCTGACATGATTGTTTACTTCAGACAACGAGCTAGTCGAGTGAGAATTCTTCGCCGCAGTCGAGAGACGAGATTTTAATATTTGCAGTAGAGGGGGCGTTTTAGCTGTTGCGCAGTGTACATCTTATTCAGTTTAATTCCAGTCCAGAACATATCAAAACGAATTGAAGGAACTCTATGCTTGCGTGACAGTATGATCCTCGATATATACATTCATGTTTTGTAAAATACTGTAACTATGCTGAAGATAAAAACTTATCAGTATTTCGCATATGTTACTATTCTTACTATTCGCGAATAGATACTAAATTTATGATAGCAATATTGACTGTACATAGTAAAATTTTGCATGATCAAATATGTTTTTGACCCTACTAATTTTGTGATTTCAGTTTCGGTGATTCAAGGTCTTCGGTTTACGATTCTGGAGAATTCGCACTTTCTAATCAGATGACCCCCGAATGTGATTCTGAGGGAATGCTCACAGATCAGGATGAAGTGCTTCAAATCAACGAATTTGGTGAAGATACTTAGTAAGCATTCAAGTTATATCAATACACTTTGCATCAATAAATGATCTAGATCATTTGGTTCATAAGTCATTTATTTGAATATTGTGGGTACTACTAAGTAGCCTAATATTCGGTGCCTTATGTCCTTTCTCACAAGGATGTTTATTATAGTAATATGTTAGCCTCCCCGATGTAGGCGATGATTCTTCTATCTTACGTTAAATCTAAAAGTCCAACAGATATTATAATTTGCTTACATCTTTGATTCAATATAGCCAACGGCTACAAATCAGGATTGTTATCAAAATGTTGAGTATCAACTAATAATCAGGTCTGCTTTCATCGAAAGTAGCGGAATCCGACAATGCAGGCTCAGTGATTGTATTAATCTCATGAAACTTACTTTTCATTATACATGTACCTGATATACATACCATCATGACTCTTGTATGTTTTCAGTATGGACGATCCTGATGATTATATGAAAACTTTACAGGAAATACGTCATCTATCTGATGACTGTTCTTCCATGTAAGTATTACATTGATCAAAGACATATTTGACGTAACCCATTCTTTAAAATTTCCGAAATTCGATTAATATTTACTTACCTCTGGTATCCTTACTTTTATGAAAAAGTAACCTGATGTGATGTAGATCAATATTTGTTTTCGATTCAAGCTGGCTGTAGGTAAGGTAATGATTTGAAGAGAAACCCATTGATTTAAGTACATCACTTGTAGTCTGTTCACAATCGATTTGATTGACGCATAGATATACTAAATTTATGATAGCAATATTGACTGTACATAGTAAAATTTTGCATGATCAAATATGTTTTTGACCCTACTAATTTTGTGATTTCAGTTTCGGTGATTCAAGGTCTTCGGTTTACGATTCTGGAGAATTCGCACTTTCTAATCAGATGACCCCCGAATGTGATTCTGAGGGAATGCTTACAGATCAGGATGAAGTGCCTCAAATCAACGAATTTGGTGAAGATACTTAGTAAGCATTCAAGATATATCAATACAATTTGCATCAATAAATGATCTAGGTCATTTGGTTCATAAGTCATTTATTTGAATATTGTGGGTACTACTAAGTAGCCAAATATTCGGTGCTTTATGTCCTTTCTCACAAGGATGTTTATTATAGTAACAAAATGAATGAACGTTGTTTATACTCGGAAGCACATTAGGCACGGAGCCTTTCTTCCATGTGGCCGAGTTGTCATTTACCACTCTCATTCTTTTTCGTGCTGAGTGTTTAGCAAGAATGCAGAGTGTACCTAACACTATATATATTAACACTCATATGTTAGCCTCCCCGATGTAGGCGATGATTCTTCTATCTTACGTTAAATCTAAAAGTCCAACAGATATTATAATTTGCTTACATCTTTGATTCAATATAGCCAACGGCTACAAATCAGGATTGTTATCAAAATGTTGAGTATCAACTAATGTAAATTGTCACAATCCCCTCATTTCTTTCTCTTCAACTAATGGAGAATATTTCGTGTTTATTCTTGTGCTCTTCCCTTAACTTCGATTGGAAAAATCATTATCAGTTGATCAAATTCAGTGAAGATTTTTTTTTGAAAAGCCGTAAATTCACAAAATTCATGTTACGAAGTATCATTTGAATACCATAAAGATGATGTGAAAATTGATTTTAAGTATACTAGATGTTACAGTACGTGTAGATATTTTACGCTTATATTTTCCTTTATCCTTTCAGTGATTCGATGAATTTACCTATACATGGAACTGATAGATCAGCCCTATCCACTTCTGTTGGCACTATGTTCGAGGAAATGGAGGAGGATATTTGGTCAACTTCAGATTCTAATAATTTTGATTCTGATAATGACATACTGGAAAGTTCAAATGCTGCTGCGTATGATATATCTCTGCTTGCCTCTGCGGCCTTAACGCTATCTGTCATTGAAAAGAATATTTCAGTAGTCGCATTTAATACAATCGTATCGATGCTTCAGGTAAGAATTTGTGCTGAATTGTATACGAAAAATTGTGATTTCAATGAGATGATTTTGAATATCATTGAGATGCGTAGTTTTTCATGGATTTAAGCTGAGTGATTACTTTAATGATGAGGTACCTTTATCTGGATAAAGATAGTTTTGACACCATACAATATTAGTAAAGATGTTTAGATATCCTTGCTTTTACTCATTGGTACAGGTTTCTATCTAGAGCCCTCAGAAAATTCATTCTATCCAGGGGCTCTTGAACACCATTCTCATCCCTGCTGAACATTATCCAATTGAATCTAGTCGAAAATTAAAACAAGCGATTTTCCGTTCTTCATCGAATCAGAAGTTAACGATACATTCATCCTTTTTTCCAGGTACTTGGAATAATCCAGGAAAATATGTCGTGGAAATCAATGATCAAAAGAATAAAAAAGAAATTCTTCGATCGAAGCACGTTTTATTATGGTATACATAATGGACCTGATTATGATGTTGCTACACTCAGTCTTCAGTTTCAACTCGAGGTTATATTGGAACAGTATTATGATGACTTATTGTCTTATCGCGAGGAATTGAAATCCCAGAACGGTGATGTGTTATGTACAGCTGATGATCTTAACGCGAATCCGATGGTATTACACCTCCATGTCTCCACTGATGGAGGTCAACCTTTCCGGTATGCTAAAAAGAATATTTGGCCTCTACATGCCATTCTATTAGACTTGCCTTATCACATTCGACGAAAACCAGATAACATATTACTGTTGTCTTTATGGATGAGCAGTACAAAACCCAGGTGGTCACAATTTATAAAAGATTATTTATCAGATTCCTTAGTGAACAAAGTGATTCATTTAAGAGTGAAATTTACATCAGTGATGATGAAAGTACGTTTTCACACAGCTGTATTTGACCTTCCTGCTTTAGCTGGAGTGTTAAATCACAATCAGTACAATGGCAGCTTCGGCTGCATTTACTGCCGGGCACCTGGCTTCGTTGTCCACGTTGGAAAAGGGCACAGTAGAAAATACAGTGGTTTGTTCGAGTTGCGGTCTGACGAGTCGTATCTTCAAGTCAGTAATATCGCTCAGCAGACAGGTGAAAAAGTTTTTGGAAGTAAGGGATTCTCGAGCTTTACAGGCTATTTGAATATTCCGTCTTCAATCCTACTAGACTCGCTCCATCTTCTTTTTGAGAACTGCTCAAAATCCTTATTTACAAAACTCACTGATAAATCTTCCTTCCGTTATCCCTATTATCTAGGAAGACATTTGTCTCATTTTGATAATATACTTGGTGATGTTCTTACTCCTCATCACATTCCACCTTCAAGGACTTTGCGTGAAATGGCATTTTGGAAAGCGAGAGACTTTCAAAATTTCCTATTTTATTTCAGTTTTCCTTCTCTATATACATCGCTTTTTTATAAACAATTACCTAAAGAATATGCTTTCCATTTTTTGACCTTTGTAATCGCATCTAAGTATTGTTACTCAGCAATGGCTAGACGATATCATCTTGAAATCAAATGTTTGATGGATTACTTTCATTCTAAGCTATCTGGCTTTTATGGAGAAAATTTTTGTACTATTAATATGCATCTGTTACTTCATCTTCATAACCAAGTTCAAAGATACGGAGCTTTACCTTACTGTTCCATGTTCGCATTCGAGCATCAGTTTTATAATTTCAAGAAAATGCATCAAGGTACCGTTTCATTACTTTCTCAAATTTGTGAGAAAGTGATATTATCCAAACGATGTAACTGTTATATTAGTTTAATAGACCACCCGAAGAAGGAAAACATTTTGAAAATTTTGAATCGAAGTTCTATTGTTCCTGATGAAATAGTTTACGTTAGTGAAGGTCATGTCACTTTTCGAAAAAATGTATATTTGTCACGTGCTTATACAAAGAAAGCTCATCTTAGTACTTTTTATGAAATACATCCTTTAAATGAATATCTTTTTGTAGATATTTTAAGATTCAGGCAAGTAAACGATGATATTTTTGTCGATGTAGATTATTTAGAAGTTTGCAATACACCGCTATTACGATTTGATCAACTCGATGTACCGGAAGTTCCAGAACAAGTCATCAATATTATGAATGAACAGAACTTCTTCTTAGCGGTATCTTATTCCGGTACTAGAGACACCATACCCTTTTCAAGGATTCGGCATCCTTGTGTTGTTGCCAAGAATTTTTGCTCAGATGTAAAGGAGTCGACTTATATTGTAATGCCGTGTTCAAATATTTGTGAATATACTTAAACTGTGAATTGTATTTTGATTTCGCTGTACTAGTCCTAGACGTTAATTCCTGTTTTCTTGTTACATCAGTAATGAGGAAGACGTGGTCGAATGGTCAGAGGGCTAGCCTAAGGATCCTGCGCTCCTAGGTTCGAAGTCGACCTAAATCACCATTGGTAATCGTCAGGGAGGGCATCCGGACTAAAAGTACTCAACGCTCCAAAGAAAGTCTGCCAAATGGCAGCACCCCCCAACCCTCAAAAATGGGAAAAACGGCAAAAAAGACATTCCCAATAGTCATTTTGAAATTGCCTTGATTCGTGCTAAATTTTACCGAACAAGTCGAGCAAACTTACTGTTCAAAGTACATCAGTGCAAAGAACACTGAATTTGTTTTGTTGGCACTTGTGAAAAAAATTATGAAGAATTAGACGTTTGAAGTATAGCGAAATCATTGAATGTTCTATCTGATTCATTATATGAATTTTTGATATTGTTGTCTAAGTGGTGTCCGATATTGCGACTTAATTGCCGAAATAGACTTGATTTTCTATGATCCCTGGTCTGTTGCAATTTATGGTAAATTATAATATTGACTGTCAACATGATTTTTCTCAAACTTGAGTCGGTTTTGGGTGTTGTACTTTTATGAATATTCATTTCAGCATCATTTCCAATAGCGGAAAAACATGAAATGGATTGCATGAAACCATAATTTAGATAACGACTAATCGCAATAAATATACAATTTTAGTGGCGAAAATTGTAATTTATATTGAATATCGTGAAAATTGCAATAAATATGATTTATGTTTAATGTAATTATTGCAATAAATGCATATATTGTGTACAATCAATATGGAATATTTATTGCAATGGCAATATATATTTATTGCAATTTTATCGCAATTTGGTCAACCTGTGTGATCAACAGTTTAATCACTTTTGTCATCCATGGTGGATCCTTCGGAGACAGTTTGATGAAATCAAAAGGCAAAAGACTTAATGCAGTTCGCAGTTCATCGTAGAAGATGTTGCACGAGATGTTGCACGAGTGCAACAAGAAGAGGAACTCACTAGAACTCGGCAGACGTGCCGATTCGAAGTAGACATAGGGTGTACATCATCCTGTGAAAGTCTCACTTTCGGCCTCGTTCCCTGCAATAACTCGTTCTGGCTGCCGGACTATTAAGGAGTTATTACTCCAGGTGTAAGAGACCATCGAACCTGAATCTGTCCGAACGACAAAAGAAGTTGAAACTACAGTTGTCAATTAAACGTTGTCACTGGCGGAATCAGTGTTCACGTATTGTTTGGTCGGATGAGGCAGCTGTCAGATTAAAATTCAAAGATGGACGTCTACACCATAGGCTGAGGTCTGGCAAGTCATTCCACTAATCGTTTTTTTACATCGCGGGGTCAGGACGATTACAGGAAATTGCTCATCTGGGGAGCCATTTGGAGTGATGGTCACAGTTCACTGCATGTCATGAGGGAAAACATGAACTCCGAACTCCAGTTCGAATGCTCGAAGAACATGTATGTTTATCCTTTAGCATTCAGTTTAAGTGATCCAGCGTCTGATTGGATTCTGATGGATGACAATGTTCCATGCCATCGTGCCAGGGCAACTCAGTTGTGTAAAAGACAGGCAGGAATATGAACCTTACACTGGCCGGCAAGGTTTCCTGACTTGAATCCAATCGAACATGTCTGGTCTATCTTGAAACGGCGAGTTCGTCGACGAATTTGTCCTGGCAATGATTTGAATCGGTTGGAATCTTTCGTGAGGCAGGAGTGGAATCAGATTGATCAACAGATGATCAAAAATTCGATTGGCAGTATGCCTAATCGCATCCGAAAGGTAGAGAGAGAAGAGAAAAATATAACTTAGAGGAGACGAATTTGGCTACCGGGGAACGCAACCATCAGTCCTTTTACGGACAAGGTCCTTACAAGGCCAACATATAACATAGAAAAATATTTAATATGATATAGGAAACGAATTCTTTCAATTATAGTTAAAAGCTTGCTGTTCACTATAAAATGTTGCTGCTTTCCATAATTTCTAACTATTTATGAAACGGACTGTATATGAAACAAAAATAAGACTAGACCAATTAACTAATAAACTTTTTAAATATTTTTTTAAAAAAGTTTATTAGTTAATTGGTCTAGTATAATTTTTGTTTCATAAATTTAGTGGACCAATGGCGATCAAAAGAATATGTATATTTTTAATTAATATTTATATATTTTATATATATTTAGATATATAAATACTCGCACATACAGTGTATAATATATATGGTAAAATCCAACAAAAGTGGTCCTTTTTTGTCCACTCAAAAAATTTCTCGAGAATTTGATTTCTTTTGCTCCTGATACTTGTATTTGGTTCTTGTAAGACATATTATGTGTGCTAAATCACAATCTAATTGCCATTAGGAGATCTTTAGCCGAGTTTCTTATATAAGGGCGTCGATGTGATGACCGAAAGTTAATATGCATCTTTATATGCATGTCTATATTTAATTGTTTACAGAAATAGTCTACTGAGGATATGTACTCGCAATCTGACATCTCGAAGTGTTAATGATGAATTCAGTAAGATGACAATCTAGACCTTAGGTGCAATGTAAGTCGGCTTAGACCTAAATAGTCTGCAATAGACACGATTCTAAATTCAAATTTCGAAACCTTTTGCCAGCTATCATACTGATTCTAACAGGAATTAATATCTGAAAACTGCATGAATTTATTTACTTGCTTGCTTTATGGTTATTCTCTTACATTGAAACATCATGAATTGAAGTAGGCCTAGAGTAGGCCTACTTGAAATATTAATTGACCAGATTAGTATTAATGTCAAATAGAGGGGACACAACTGTTTCCACTAGTCTCATCCCCTGCGCTGATTTACGCTGGCATGCATGTATGTATTTATGATTGATAATGAATTTATAGCACATATCCAATTAATTTTATTGACTTATCAAGTCTTCGGATTTAGGGACGTTGTCGCACCGGTAGAGTAAATGAAATTCTTTTGACAGTTATATTTTTTGAAATTTAAGTTTCAAAGTTATAGGTTTATCCAAGTTTTAGTTTAGGATGAGCATGGATATCCATGAATAAATGCTATGACTAGGATATAGGTGGAATCCATTAAGGTCACATCGACTTCGAATTGCTACCTTTCTATCATGCCGTTTATACGAAAATCAATTTTGAATGGAGATGAGTTATTAGTTTATAGAATTTATATAGGGTTGTTTTATGAGGAAGTTCTGATTGCTTTATGTTTGGATTTTAGGTTTTGTTCAGGGTTTGTCTTAGTGACCTTTTTTGGTGTGATTGCCTTATAAGGCGGAGTCGTAATAGGCCTGATGGGCCTACACAGCATTCAACGTATAGAACTCATCAAAGCTTGGACGACGAAATTGTTAACAATTGTTTTAATAATGCAATGATTAAGGATCAATAAAGACTTGAATTTAAGTGTACTTGATAAGACATCTACTTCTACGAAAGGTCTATGCCGCTCCAAAATTGGACACGAAAGACATGTACATGTACATGTAGGCCTAACAGACACACAAAATGACTGTAAGCTCTGTGGAGATATGATAGTGCTACAGAGCGTTTGTGTGTTTCTGGTCCAAAGCTTTCTGATGAGTGCCTCAATTATGAAAGCTTTGGACCAGAAACATACAAGCGCTCTGTAGTTCTATCATATCTCCACAGAGCTTACAGTCATTGTTCCAGCTGGCCTGCATTCCACCAAGAAATAGTCAGAATTAAGCAAATACTTGTAGACAATGGGTGCCCCAAAGTTTAGTTGAAAACATAGTTCGAACATTTCTCAAACGAAAGGATCAGAACAATGCGACCAATGACGAAGGTGAAATAATATTTCACTACCGAAGCCAGTGGACGTCAAGTTCAATTGTCGAGGAAAAACGCTTGAACAAAATAAAACGACAACTGTGAGTCCTACGAGTGATACAAACAAAATCAAACTCAGAATCTATTATAAAATGACACGGTTGCAGCACATATTATAAAACATTAATCCACACAAAGGAACTGATCATCATATTGTGTACCAATTTCATTCTCCGTCTGACGAATGTAATAGCGTCACATACATCAACTATACAGCAAACACACTCACACACAGATTTCAGCAGCACAGGTCAAATGGACAAATCAAATTCCACCTGTTAACCCACAAAAGCATTGAACAAAGCTACAAAATAATAGAAACAAAAACAAAAGTAACTGCTAAATATAACTTCAAAAAATACTTTTGATAGTGGATTAAATGCCATTGCTGTGGTGCCTATCCTATAAGGATCACGATGATGTGATCGAAAAATAGTATAGCAGGTTAGTATGTCGAGATCTTGAATGGCAGTGTGAAGCATGATTATATAGACAAATGGAGCATCACTATTTAAAAGTCAATAAGATCGATTGTGATATTTTACACAACACTTCCCTCAATATGTATATTTATATACAGCAAAAAAGGAAAAATGGACCAGTTTCACAAAATGATGATGTATCTTGTGCCGATCGATTTCACAACCTATCAGTTGATTGTCAAGGCACTAAATGAAACAGCACAAAATAAGTAATGGAGGAATCATTATCATCGACATCACTTGTACATAGAACTACATGAATTTGACATAGCACGATGTGAAAGCTAGCCATTTAATGATGGAAGAAATCGCCTGATCAACATAGCTTCCTTCTTCTCGCGCTCAATCTTTGACCCATAAGAAGGAAACTGATAAAAAGGTGCTGCACAGAATTCATGGCATCACATTCTTTTTGTCTTCTTTGATGGAACATCCATCTCATACGAAACATCCCGTTCAACCTAGCAAATCGAATAAAGCGGATTGTTTCAAATGTTGATGACAGACTCGCAAGATATTCTGAATTAAAATCTCATCTGATCAAACTGAAATATCCGTTAAAGTTGATTGAAAATGCCATAAAATGGCCGACAATCCAGTTATCAAAGGAGACAAAAAGAATGTGAACCAAGTAATTATTCCGTTTATTCGAACTTATAATGAAAACAATTCGAATATTTTCAATGATATAATAAGACCAATCTCTAGCACCTTGTCATCATCTCTTAATGCTTTTGAAAATCACATGTTTCGCTCGTCCTTTTATCAAACGAGATCACTCATATCCATTATCTCTAAGAAGAATCGAATGACAGTTAATGGCACACAGCATTGTCGAAGTTATGCAACGAAAGTTGCTGCCGAGCGTGTGACATTATGATCACGGGTAAAAGTGTCTCGTTTCAAACTGCAGCAGGTACGGAAATCTTCAATATTAATCAGAACTTAACGTGCCTCTCTTCGAACGTGATTATATAAGTTGCAGTGTTGCAAGTGTGGCCAGTACTATATCGGTCAGACCGGGGATGTTTTTCGACATCGCATTACCGTGCATCGGCAGCAAATTTTCTGAGAACAGTGCTCTCTCTTAAAAGTGAGTCGCCATATTGCTCCGTGTGGCCATGAATTCTGTGCAGCACCTTTTTATCAGTTTCCTTCTTATGGGTCAAAGATTGAGCGCGAGAAGAAGGAAGCTATGTTGATCAGGCGATTTCTTCCATCATTAAATGGCTAGCTTTCACATCGTGCTATGTCAAATTCATGTAGTTCTATGTACAAGTGATGTCGATGATAATGATTCCTCCATTACTTATTTTGTGCTGTTTCATTTAGTGCCTTGACAATCAACTGATAGGTTGTGAAATCGACAGGGTTACCGTGGGGATTGATATTTGAATCCTCACCCCATACCCACAGAAACACCTGTGGGTATCCTCACAGAATCCTCACAGAATCCCCACGCCCCCACAGGATAGGCTCCTGATTAATATGTTGCTCCTGTTCGTATAGAATGCTTGATGTCCAATATCTCCATCTCAGTGGAACTTCTGCACATCATTCAACGATCCGAAGGCCGTACTTGACTCCAGAGATGCGGAATGGCAGTCCTTGAAGAAGTCACCGACTGCGTGTTGTAACTTTTATGACTTTTCTTTTCTATCTTCGGTATAGGCCTATTGCTCTTTAAAATTGTAGTAGCCCATTTTCTATCATTATTGACCCTTGATTCTGACTTACCACCTAGAAATTATTGTAACCAAAAATTTTTCTTTTATTCGCCTTTTACCATTCCCTGCTATAACACTAATCAACCAGTCTACATCAAGTAAAATCAAACCTAAGCTTGCACTACATCATGTATACATGTTATGCGAAGCATTCTCATGAAATATACACACACTCATTTCAAAAGAACTATACTTAAATTCCTCGCTGTAGACAATCGTGATTAAGTGCAACACGTTTCACAAAACCAAGCATGAATATTTATCAATATACGAGTATCTATTGACATTTTAACTGTCAGTTTAAATCCTGAAGGACCTTAATGTCCCCACAATATTTTTAGTCAGCTGCTTTTCGTGAAGACTCGATTTTTAGTGCAAATGATTTTAAGTGCATGTATTTGGTTGTTTTGATAGATTATATGCGAGTTTCACAAGTTCCATTTGTGAGAATATAATCCTGGGCTGTCCTGTAAGCTGGTATTTGGGGTTCCCAATGTGAGTTTTTCATTCGTTTGGTTGCTTATAGTGGTGCTATTTTCAAATAATAGGAAGTTCATCAGCATACAAAGACAGGGTTGAACATAAATTAAAAATATTCATATGTTGCTACACTGCCAGTACTTCAAAATGGTCACTCTATCACAAAAAAGTCACCTGTCAAAAATTCTTATGTGGGCCTTCCCTATATGTTTGCGGTCTACCAATGTGTATTATAGCCATTGTTTATTGCTCAGTGGATCATGCCATGTTCATATGTGTGAATATTCCCGTTTAGTATTCGTTAATTGATATAATTTAGCAATCATTGATAATTCTATCTCCATTAATGCCAATAAAGAAGTAAAATGTCAAAGCGAGTTTGGCCTTTATGCATCTCAAGTCTACAATTGTTTCGCAGTAGAAATCGTATATATAGGCCTACACGTAGTGAAGGAAAAGGCTTTGAATCAATCTAATCTACTATTATGAATAAAGACTTCAACGAAAATCATCCTGATATTCTCGACTACTCATGTCATCGAATTATTGCACAAGAATTGGGAGGATGTTGACCCATTTGTGTGTGATGATGAAATGCAGCACAATGAACCATTTATTGAGGTACACTTAAGTGTGCGGTTAAGGATACATAACCGTCGTGAACAAGTGAAAATCTGAGCTTTCATTATAACCATGACTGCAATGCGAGTAGATGGCTTGCAGTTGAATGATTTGGTGTGAGAAATCTTTATCACACTTCATGTATCCGACGAAAATCATTCAACATTTTCATGTGTCTTGCTTTGTGGGCTGGAACGAACAGGTCTTCTATATCGTAATTAGTTTAAAATCTAGGTTAATAATGATTAATCGCATTGATCGCGCAAGCTTAATATTATCACAAATAATTTCATCAGCTATTTATACTATTAGAGCAAATATTTGTAAGTCTCAATTCGGCTCTGCACCAAAGGAGACTTGCAGAATTCTTCCACTTCAGACGTCCTTGACACCCCTGGAACTATCATTATAAGTCATTCAAAATTATTGAACGTGTGTTACTAATGTGAAAATGATCAGCATTGATATTTCATGCATTTTAAGTGATGAGATGAGTAGGCTGCGTGATACTTTGTAATTCAACATTGAAGTTTTTTGTGTGATATAATGTCAGTTCTGATTGCTTCTAGTGAATGTCAAAAATCTTCAGAATCACCACAGAATCCCCATACCCACGGCAACCCTGGAAATCGATCGGCACAAGATACAACATCATTTTGTGAAACTGGTTCATTTTTCCTTTTTTACAATAACTTCCATTTGCGTTACACTTTTAACATTTTAACATTATATATATACCAAAATTAATGGAAAAACTAATTGACTTTCGGTACTCCGAGTTTCATGTATTTACAATCATCAGCTGAATGTCAATAGAACAGGGCATGCAGTCATACTTAAACGATGCAGCTATCAAGTGAATCTCTATCACCCTAGCAAATGAAGTGCACAGTCAAGATTTAGCCAGCAAGTACTTGTTGCGATGTCTGCACTTTGATACGAGTTCACTGCGCCTGTTTAGAAGGTTGTCCTTTTTGAGGTCCAAGATGACATACTTCTCACTGATGCACAAGTCACATCTTTTGGTTATCGGATTAAACTGTTTGCAGAACTTCTTGATATTCCATCTTATTACTGGATTTCCACCACTTTCCTTTATTCTCCAGACCTCTTTCGATAACTCCGTCTCATTTTTATACTTAATGTGGTTAATATGTGGAAGGATCGAGAAGAGAATTGGAGTACTCACCTTCCTTTGCTTACAAGGCAAAGCTCCATCCTGCCTATCTTCGAAATTGACAGAGGTGGCATCTATCCCGAACCGTAGACGTCTGCGGTCTAGCGATGCTAGAATGCTTCGGATACCTATGTATCGACGGCATATGTTCGGTGGGCGTTCTTTTCCGATAGCTGCATCTCGAATATGGAATTCACTTCCCGTTTACATTCGGACATCAGACTCGTTTTTGAATTTTAAAAGGCTGTACAATGAATTTCTTTTAGAAAAGTTTTTATAGTTACTGTAAATTTATTTGTACAGCGGCCTTGAAGTCATCTGTGACGAAACGCCCTTATGTAAAAAGTTCTTAAATACATACATACAAAGAACTTTTTATAGTTTGCATAGCGTAGCTTAAATGTTCCTTCACAGATACCAAAATACACTTTTTCTTGCTCTTTTGATCTTTCATCAGTTATTGAGGCTTCATAGACGATATTGGTAGAGAGGCATTTTCCATTCATTGGGCAATTCCCTTTGTTTTGACAGTTACATTCTTCTTCGGTGTCGGTTTTTTCCTGTCATTGTTCAAAATTCTTTTGTTATGAGCATTAATCAATGATTTAAAATTTGGCATATAGCGATAGCTGATCTTCAATGTACCTCTGCTGAATATTCGATTGAGTCTATTTCCATTTTTGAAATACGTGTCAACGAGCTTCAAGAAATACCTGCCAACATTCGTAGACACGTTTCTACTGTATGGGGGATTGAACCATATGACAGCTCTTGATCTCTTTCGCCTGGTTTCGGAGGTTTCGCTGCCCTGATACTTGCTTTACTCAAGTTTGTGCCTGTAGCCATTCCTATTCAAAACGTCCTGGTAATTATGAGCTGCTTCTTTGAAAATTGACTCATCTGAAGATAATTCATTGATTCGCCTTTCAATTGTAAATGGCAACTGCTCAATAATCGCTTTGGGATGGTTCGATCTTGTGTTTATGTATGTTCTCTTCTGATCTTCTTTGCGAAATGGCTTGTAAGTTCCATCCATGAGATTCAATTTGACGTCTAGGATGTTGACAACTTTAAGATTACACTGAATTTCCAGCTGTAGGCCAAACCGAGCAAAAATCTCGTGGAATTTCTTTCGTATAATGTCCGCCTTGCGTCCAGTTATATTCGGGAAATATGCCAATCCATCATCTCTGTATAGACCAACTGAATCTTTGCTGTGATCTTCAGCCACAGTATTCAATAGAAATATTCCAACAAGCTCACACACCTCCGCTCCATCATAAGCTCCCATAGAAACGTCGAACTCCTCATTATCTCTCTTCAACCAAGACTCACCATCCTTGAACAGTAACCACTTTCTTGCATGTCTGATAGCTCGTAGGTCCTTGTCATCTATGTCAATAAAATGGGAAGCAAAGTTTAACGAGCGGTCCAATAGCTCCTCCGTTATCGATGGGTAAAAATCCTTGACGTCAAACATCATGAATATACCAGATGACTTTTGCTTTATTCCATTGAACCAGATGATAACTTCATTTGTATTTTTCCACTATATGACCTTTGTTATCTGTCGTAAATTTGTGTTTATCCTCTCCAATATTTGCTTGCTTATTCGTCCAATTTCGTTCTTTGAGGGATTAATCAACCTCGTTATTGGATTATTCATGAAATTCTCCTTGTGATCTTTCAATGTAATAAAGCATTCACTTTTGCTGTTTATATCCATTCGGTCCACCACATTGAATTCCTTGGCAATATTTTTCCCTTCCTTTGTAACTTTTTCTGGGACACCTCCTCCCGATTTTTTGTAAGATTTTGTAACAGAATTATGGAGTAAACGCTTATATTCGTCAGGCTTCATAATGTATATGTTTGATGTTTTATCGGCAGAAACAAAAACATTGCTAGATTGCTTGATACTGTAAGGCTATTTAATTTCGCGGGTATTATACTCGTATTTCGCGGTTTTGTCGATTTGCCTATTTCGCGCGGTATTAAATTTCGCGGTTAATTGGTTACAGTTCACTGAATCATTCAGAGCGCCAGATCTACCATTTGTAGGCCATGCAAACATATTATCTCAACGGGAGAAAATGCAAGATTTGCTCATAAATGTGTCTGGCTTTTGAACTACTAACCCGATTTACTTGATATTTGAAACACTGATGATTCAGGGTGTGAGCATAATTTCATCTATTCATGTCATCTAAATATTCTCAATACGAAAAAAATTAGTCAGCGCGCAAAAATTAGTTAGACGACAAAAATCAAGGAATTTTGTCAATTTTTATCGTCTTACTAATTTTCGCACATTGACTAACTTTTTTGTATTGAGAATGTTTAGATGACATGAATGGATGAAATGATGCTCACGCAATTGTCACGGGATGGCGGAACACCGGTCTCCTGGATGCATACGGAAAGTGCAAGGTAACGCGAGAATGATGATGAACTATACAGAACCGGTACTTAATGTGAAGAACTACTGAGCATTCTTGTAATTTCTAGCACAATAAAGAATCAGTTATATTTGAATTCTATTTTGATGATATCTACATGTACTGTATGACATAGTTTGCGTATTGCATTCCTATATTTATCCCAATGCATACATCAAGTACATTTATCATTAAAATCCCGAAAGAATTTTTAACCTCATTTTTTCGCGGGGTATTTAATTTCGCGGTTGTCATCAAACCGCGAAATCCGCGAAAATTAATAGCATTACAGTAGTCTTTAAATCGTCTTGCATTTGTTTTTGAAAGCTGCATTGAATATTGCGGAATTACACCCTAGTCACGAGATCAAATAATTCCTTCTCAAAATCCATCAGGTCCTTGTGAGAAGGAGGGCAATTCACAGATGACAAGCCAAAACTATTATTATTATATATATATATAGTAAAATAAGATGAGAACTCAAAGAAAAACTCCAGATTTGCAAGCACAAGCGCTTTCTTATCTTCAGGTGCTTCGCTGAACAAGGAACAATATCAATTGAGCCTTAGAGGCAGGGATATATCAATTTACGATATTCAAATTTTAACAGGAAATAGAAGGAATAGAAATCAATGTATATGTACATGTAAGTGGTTATCAAAGTTTCATAGTTTGGAGACGGTATATATACATGTATGGAGATATCAAAAGACAAGGAGGATCATAGTAAGTTAGTCACAGGTTATTCAATGTGGGGTGAAATTTATCTATAAAAAATCGTTCTTTACAACGTCGAAGTATGCTGTCATCACACCTTACTTTGTAGAATGGGAAGATTTCAAATTTTCTTTTTCCACACGTATCAATATGTCCACTAACGCGTATTTTCCTGTATTGCGGGTGACAAATTTGCTCTTTATGGATTCGAGTACGTTCGCGTAGTGTGTTGCCTGTTTCTCCAATGTAAAATTGATTGCATCCCATGCAGGTAAGTACATATATCACATTTTGTGTTGAGCATGTCATTTTTTTTTGTATTTTAAAAATAGTTCCATTGAAATTATATTCACAGCCTTCAAGCAAAACTTCGCATGTTCCACACCGGGAATCCTTACACCTTTTAACCATGGGAATTTCTTGGCGTGTGATAAATTTTGAAGGACATAAAATGTGTTTGAGATTTTTTGATTGTCTGCGGCTATTAATAAATTTGTTGTCTCTGAAAATGTCTTTAGTTTTTTCATCATTTTGCAGAATTGAGTTGGTATGTGATAGGACAGGTAAGACATTCGTGTTTCTCGGGTTATATGTATGTACAAACGGAATTATAGAATCACTGTCACTTTTCGATTTGTGTTTGGTCTGCAAAAGTAATGAACGATTTAATTTTAAGGCATTGGAAATTCCATCATTAATTAGTGAAACTGGATAGCCTTGCTTTGATAGAATGGTTTTCAATTCTTCCAGTCGATTTAGTCTCGTCGATAAATCACTACAAATAACGCATATCCGTCGCGCAAGGTTATAATGGTATAGCGCGTTTTACAGCACGTGGATGGCACGATGAAAAGTTCAAATATTGGTGACTATCTGTAGGTTTGTAATATATATCCGTATATATCTTCTCTTCCCTTTTTATTATAAGGACATCTAAAAATGAAATTTGCTCATTGCTTACTTCCATAGTGAAAGTAATATTTACATCCAGGCTGTTGAGAATTGTTTTGAATTGATTTAATTTTTCCGCATTCCATCTCCAAATAATAAATCCATCATCTAAATAACGTTTCCAATTATCCATTATTTGTTTGGTAATATCATTTCCCCAAAGTTCGTATAATTGCTTCTTTAATTGTGTCTCAAGATAGCCTAAGGTCAAATTTGCGTAGGTGGGGGCCACCTTCGTCCCCATAGCGGTTCCTTTTATTTGTTTATAGTTGTTGTCACCAAATGTAAAAGTGTTATTGCATAAGACCATCTTCAGACATTCCAATATAAAATTATGATTAAAGCGAGAATCAATAATATTCGGACAATTTTCAAGCCAAAATTTCACTGCTAGTAGTCCCAAGTCGTGGGGAATGTTAGTGTATAGGCTCACCACATCAAAAGTTACGAGCTTTGCGTCGATAGGTACGTGGTCAGGCAAATTGGACAAAAAATCATACGTGTCACGTATGTAACTCTGTATGTGAAGGCAAAAAGGTTTTAGAAGTATGTCCAGAAAGTTACTAAGGCGTTGAGTAGGGGCATTTGGGCTCCCTACAATTGGTCTGAAAGGTAAGTCAATGGGCTGATGGACGGAAACATAATCTGAATTTTGTTCAGATATTGCTTTTTCGATACTGTCCGATTTGTGAACTTTTGGCAGTCCATAAAAATTGCTGCTTGTATATTCAAATTTTATCAAATAATCTTTCTCTTTCTTGGTTAAATTTGACCCAAATGATTGAATTGTTCTCTTTATTTTATTCAAGATTTTATTATCATCATTGGTTTCTAATTTCATATAAAATTCTTCATTACTTAACATTTCAAGAATCTTGCTTTCATAATATAATTTGTCCATTATTATAATGGTGCCACCTTTGTCAGCTTGCTTGATAATCAGGTTAGGATAAATTATTTAGAGATAAATTTTATATAATAATAATTTAAAAATAGATAAATATATAGATATATATATGAAATAGATATATATATTAAAAATAGATAAATATATAGATAAAAATATAGATAAATAATTTATATAATAATATAAATAAAAAGGTTTTATAGATAAATTTCACCCCACATTGAATAACCTGTGACTAACTTACTATGATCCTCCTTGTCTTTTGATATCTCCATACATGTATATATACCGTCTCCAAACTATGAAACTTTGATAACCACTTACATGTACATATACATTGATTTCTATTCCTTCTATTTCCTGTTAAAATTTGAATATCGTAAATTGATATATCCCTGCCTCTAAGGCTCAATTGATATTGTTCCTTGTTCAGCGAAGCACCTGAAGATAAGAAAGCGCTTTTGCTTGCAAATCTGGAGTTTTTCTTTGAGTTCTCATCTTATTTTACTATATTTTACCGATTACTGAGTTCACATTTTTCTAATTATATATATATATATATATATATATATATAATATATATATATATATATATATATATATATATATTTATAAAATGACGCGCCTACAACACGTACTCCAAAACATCAATCCTTTCAAATCAACTGTGCACCATGTTGTGTACCAATTTCATTGCCCTTCTGACGAATGTAATGACGTCAGCTACATTGGTTATACGACAAACACACTCACACATAGATGCCAGCAACATATGTCAAACGGTTCAATAAAAACACACCTAACAACACACCAAAATATAAAACCGGGTTACAAACTAATAGAATCCAACTCAAAAGTGATCGCAAATTACCCAGTGCAGAAAGATCTGGAAATCGCCGAGGCTCTGCTCATTAAAGAGAACCAACCTCTTCTCAATAAACAAGACCAGCGTTTGACCCATCGCTTATTAGTAATGTAGCAAAATATTTCCATTTTTATGCATGAATTAGACTAATCATTTCTATGTTCTTCCAATGTTGACCATTTCTATTCCATTTTCGATATCCTTCTCACAATTTTGTACATGCATGGTTTATATTTCCTAGCTTTTTCCTTAATATGATCAATGTACATTCAGCAAATTCAATTACCCTGAAGATGGACTCCGTGACAGTCCGAAGTACCGGTATGATTTTAATTAAATGGCTTTCAAAATGTATTTTGAAGTTTTTAACAAATGAAGAAAAGAAACTTTTTAGAACTATGGAAAATCATTATTTGAAAATTAACAAGACTGATTGCGATATTATATTTAATGAAACATGCAAGAATATATATATATATAATACCTTCTTTCCTTTTTGCTTGGTTTAAGATTGTTGTTACTTTTGGATTGAAAAAGACTTTTGTCAAAAGCTTTCCAATATATGTTTTTTTTATTGACCTCGTCTGCTTTTTCTTAAAAATAATTCAGGTCAATGGTGAACCGTGTTTATATATATATATATATATATATATATATATATATATATATATATATATATATATATATATATATATATATATATATATATACAGTATATACATATATGGTGAATGTTTTTGCTAATCTGTTAGAGGACTCATCAGAGAAGTGCTGAGCTTACTGTGCACATGTACGAATCAGACCGACCTGCAAAATTTCTCTCTCTTATTTTACATGATGGTATCTGTGAAATTTGCTAATTTGGGGTATGGGTAATTTGACCTGGGACGTTTACTGAATAGAACACCATTAAACCTGATAAGCTGATAAACAATGAAAATTAGTGTTTTATAGCATGATGACGGTATCTTCTGTGTTCAAGAAAGAAATCTTATTTAGTGGAACCATCAATTTTTGAAAAAGCAACAACATAGCTGGCCAATGAAGATGAAATCACAAAATGGCCTGCAGAATCTTTCAAATACATGCTGGAATATCATACTGCTGAGGATTGTTTGCAATGGGTTAATAAGATCAAGCCTGCAAGAAAAATTGGAGCGATTTATGAATCTGTGTTCACAGGTCCAACTTTTAGAATTTTCTTTCATGCGGTCTACAGATTTTGCTCACAGTCAATTTTCATTAACATTCAGTGACATCTCTCATGTGGATCTCCCTCACTGTGTACAGATGTTAGGTTATGCGACATTTACATCAGAAGTTATCTCGAGGTAAGAACAGCAATGTTCCGAAGTAGACCCGCTGTCAGAGTCCAATTATAGTTATCTTTTTTCCTTTCTAGGCTTAGATAACTTTGATATCCGACCTCTATCGCCATAAGCAGCACAACGTTGATTTGATCTTCTACTGATAACATCACTGGTTGCTATGAGTAACAAGTGGATATCAACTATTATTAAAAGTGCTATTTGGATTTCTAAAGATACTACTTGGATTTCTAAAAGTGCTAGTCGGGTGAGTAAGCGGTAAATACTGTAGTATTTAGTAATTTTTGAAATCCTTCTCTTCACAGATATATAGGCCTATGCTTCAATTCAACGGCATTGTGACGTCATGCATAACTGATGCGCCACTGTATAAGATTGATAACCATCATAGCAAGTACCCACACATTAATGGAAATGGTTAGCTTACTTTTCTCTTTTCTACATTACTTCTTCTTATTTACCTTCCACCATTATTTCAATAGACGTTATTGCATCAAGTCTTGTCCATATTTGATAGGCCACTCAATCAATCAGATTTCATGATTAAGTTTTTTAGGCTGCAGTCAATGAGGAAAATAAATTCAAACGAAAAAAAGTTTTTCTTAACATTTAATAAATTGGTTAATTAACCTCCATAATATGACTAAATTCAATAAATGATAAATGCTTGACTGGACCTTAATTTGATTTTTTCACAATTGTGAGCTGTTACTAAAATTCTGGTTCTTCCCCCACAGCATAAACGAAAACTTAAGTTTGTAGTGCTAATACTTGCTAAGAAATCTTGATTTGAAACCCCATTAAGACTTTTGAGTCACCCAGTATAATCACTTTCTATTGAGATATAACGTCGGTGCTCACAATACATGTTAACTACATATCTATCACAAACAGTAGGTTACAGACTGCATATACATGTAATATGCTCTAAAGGCATCCCCCTTTAGCGACCACGCCCCTACAACGACCACTTTTGTTTATTCCCTTCAGTGGTCGCTGCAAGGGGTCTAGTGCACCGCTATATGATGAGTTCATGCGCTTATGCAGAAACAGGTTAGATTGACAATCTTTGACAATTTAAAATGAAGAATGAAGAATATCCCTAAATATTTTCAATTCTGAATATCCCGTCAAATAATGAGAGTCTGTAATCAACTTAACTCATGAAATGCTTGTCTCGAGATATATGCATCTTACCGTATACGGTCAGTCGCTTGAGCAATCCCAAATTTGACAGAAATTTTAATATATTATAAGGCTAAAGTAAGAGAATGTAAATTGCATTTAGCAACATGAGCTAAAAAATAAAAATGAAACTATGCTCCAATTCATTTTTAACTACACTGATTAGATATAAACGTCATCTAAACCCTGGTTGGTAGATTGACTGATATGAAACCTCCACCAGTTAGTTCACATGGAATTTCGTTACATGCAGGATTTGTCACAACTCTTTCAATTGAAAATCCTTTACAATATTTTCTTTTTTGATGACTTTTACAATGTCAGATGTGCATGCGTAAATTAATTATGCTCGCTCGCACAATCAGTGGCGCGAGATATTTAGAAGAATGGGATTCAGCCTATTGGTTCTTAAGGAGACAAGCAGGAGCGTGCGAGCATTCGATACTCGACACTCGATGAATCGAGTGTCGGGTATCGGTCTAACTTTTTTGACTGTTCGAAACTCGATACTTAATGGTTCCGTTACGCCAAACAGGCGTAAACGTAAATTTTAACAGCGTAAATTTTTATATAAAATAATTATAATTATATTAAATCTAAAATATAACTTTTTTATATTTTCAAAAGTTATATATTCTGTTTCGAAAATCACGGACTTTAATTCATGAAAACGATATTTTAGACAGTGTTTTGTAAAAATGATGACCTCTATAAGATCTCGGCTTCGAAGGTCGAAACTTTGCAAGATCATCGACATTCAAAATATTTTTGATTTCGGATAACACACTACACGGTTATTTGTTTTTTAAAAAACATTCAGTAGTGGCTTCTCATGAAGCCACTGTTTCCGTTGTTTTATCAAATAAAAACCAACTAGCCTTATTTTGGCATAAATGGGTTCCTTCTCACAACTACAGAGCTGATCATAAAAAACAGACCACCTAAATTTCACTGAAATTCTATCGATTCTCATGTCTTCCAATCGTGTCGCACATCTACGTGCCATACATCATTCGAGAGCTTGCATTCTCAGCTTTTTAAATGAGCTGTGATGGACTTGTATCCATTATTGTATTTTTTAGCAGTGCTCAAAGTGTGAATATCACTCAATTTACAAATCGCAATTTTTCAAAAAGAAAACATGTGAGCATGACAATGAATCAGGCACGAGGAAAACGAGCATTTTCTGAGCTTTCTTTTGGTATGCTGGTCATCAAAATCAGTGAACTAGAAAAAAATTAGTAATATCGTGAAACTATCACAAAATCATGACCTTTTTGGTTGAAAATATTGCGTTCTCAATTTTTCATCAGAAATGTTGCAACAATCTAATTTCAATTAATTCATTACGATGCAAGGAATTCGAATATGTACATAAGTTATACTCATATAATTTAGGTTCAATAGTTCTTTTTCAAACTCCTTTAGTATTTTTTCTCATAACCGCAAAAGTAAGCAAACGCCATGTAATGTGAACAAGGGTTCAAAACAAGACAATTAGCAAAGTCATGTATTTGTTCTCTCATATAGCAGCTGCCGATTCTTTACCTTCATTGTTTGTGTAATTTTGCGGACTTGAGAAAAAATACTAAAGGAGTTTGAAAAAGAACTATTGAACCTAAATTATATGAGTATAACTTGCATGTTCGAATTCCTTGCATCGTAATGAATTAACTGAAATTATATTGTTGCAACATTTCTGATGAAAAATTGAGAACACAACATTTTCAACCAAAAAGGTCATGATTTTGTGATAGTTTCACGATATCACTAATTTTTAATAGTTCACCGATTTTGATGACCAGCATATCAAAAGAAAGCTCAGAAAATGCTCGTTTTCCTCGTGCCTGATTCATTATCATGCTCACATGTTTTCTTTTTGAAAAATTGCGATTTGTAAATTGAGTGATATTCACACTATGAGCACTGCTAAAAAATACAATAATGGATACAAGTCCATCACAGCTCATTTAAAAAGCTGAGAATGCAAGCTCTCGAATGATGTATGGCACGTAGATGTGCGACACGATTGGAAGACATGAGAATCGATAGAATTTCAGTGAAATTTAGGTGGTCTGTTTTTTATGATCAGCTCTGTAGTGCAGCCCATATCTCCGGGCAGGGATAAGGATCAAATGTCGTGCGACACATACCGGTACATTACATGCACATTGTACATGCGTGCATGCGAATCACGAAGTTGGATTACCGGTGCTATTGCATTTTGAAAATGCAACTAATTTTCAAAGCCTATGCATGAAAATAATAGTTTTCTCGGTAACATTTCTAATGTAGAATTTCATAAGTTCAGTTTAATGCTTTTAATGGGTTCTCTGGACATTCTCACTTCTTCTACAGCCATGTATGTTGCAGCGGCAAATATTGTCTTTCATTCCAAGGTAAATACCTAAGCCTATTACAAACAAGTTCTCCACTAATCAAGAGAATCATTTTTCAAAAACATCCGTCTTCATTGGATAAACGAGTCACTGTTTCGGAGAGGATGATGTGCGATAGTTTTTGACTTGTTCCACTTGTTATCAAACAAGTAAAATGCTTCAGTCGTAAAGAAGAAATGCACCAAGAAACCCATTAAACTTAGAATCAATAGGCAAAGGACAGGTCTCACGTATCATGTAGTTGTTCGCCTTCTATCATATCGTTTTAAAATACATGCGAGTATCAGCAGACTTGTCCTTTCTAAATGAAGTAAAAACAAAACATTCCAATTCAACTTTCATTTTTTCATCAATTCTTTTTTTTATTGCAAAAATGTCGATAAACTTTTGAATGTCACTTTTCAGAGCCACTTTTCATCATGCGGGCTATGAGTTCTTTTTCAATCGAAAGAAAAGACAAAGTACACAATCTCTCATCGGACATACTCGTCCTAGAAAATCTTCTGATTCTTTTGAGAGTATAGAAGGATCTTTCACAACCACAACTAGACACGCCAAGCGTGGTGAGTGTTTTGAGTAGGTTTTTAGTCGTGGATAAAACATCAGGAAAAACCCTGCTGCACTTTCTGTCTGACCAACAAACTCATCGCTTTTATGCAAAACTTTCAATTCAGCGCAAAATTAGTTTGGCAAAACATGCATTTTATCTTTATCGATGCAATAAAACAAATCATTAGGAGATAAGACAGACATAGCATTCCTGTAACACTGGGTAATGTTTGAGAAGAGTCTTTACCCTGATGTCTGCCAACTCGAGATATTACTGGATGACGTTTATCAACAAACGATGTTTCCATGACAATACATTATCATATGTGTGTTTATCTTCTTGATATTGAATCTTTTTTCACCATGCAGATTTCACCATTTTGAGATGTGGTACTAATATGCTTCAAACATAGTAGTACAAATATTAATAATTGCCTTTAATGAGAATTAAAGTTCTCAAATTTACAGTGGAACCTCCTATTGCGGACATTCTATACAGCGGACACCTCCGTATTACGGACAGTTAAGCTCAGTTCCGAATAATGTTCGTATCATCACCGGTAACTCCATATTGCGGACACCTCTAAAATGCGGACACTAAGGCGCAGTCCCGACGGTGTCCGTAATATGGAGGTTCTACTGTACTTTTAGAACCAATTGCTCTATTATTAAGAATGAAACAGTAAAAATTGTTTTCATAGAGTAAGTATGTTAGGTAGAGTGGTAACTCCGCATTTATTAAATCCCCAATGTGTATATACTTTCGATTTTATTAAATGAACTCAAGGGAGATACAGTCGGAATTATTGCCAAATGTGAGATATGCATATTCATGCAGTTTTGAAGAAATTGCAACGGAATCGACTGATCATGATAGTATAAAATAGATGGAAATGATATTATTTTACAGACAGTCCGTGTCATGACAGCCTTGAAGAGGTAATATTTGTTAAATTGGCAACTCGATGACCTGCTATTGCTTTCATGAATTAGAAACATGAAATTTCAGCCAAGAAAGCACAATATGATGTCGACTTTTTCATGAAGACTTCCACTATAAAACTGATCATGAAATTCCCTTGATAATCAGCTTAATTTCCGCTTAGTTAGGATGCTTATTCGCAAATATTTATTCATTTTGATATTGAACATGCTACATACTACTTACATAGAGGAATCATCTCGGTAGTATATAAATTGGCAAAATTTTGACTTTTTAGAACTCAAATAATTTTTTGGACCACGGGAACGTAATCTCCCTAAGAAACTGAATCCTTTCATATAAAAAGTTTCACTGTATACAGATACCTTTTTGAGTCCGCACTCTACCTATATATCCCTATTCTATGGTTGGTTTAACATGATAATTTGACAGAAACACTGTTTACCTTAATTACCATGAGAAATCTCCACTGGTATGTTGCCGATATTATTCTGTGGGACAAAACCTCGCTTCTAAATCCTGTAATGTCCTGAAATCGAAAGGATGCTTTAATTTTCCTTTCAATTTTCAAGTTAACTTTGAATTTTAAGATGATTTCCTAGGTGCTCGTTTGAATGATGAAGTCAGTCGATTTTGCTACTTTGAATAATGCTAGCAATATAAAGTAACAACTTAAAATCTTGATAAAAGTTCTTAGTCAGTGAACTGAAAACTGCATTAAAACAGTTTTGACTGCATTTAGCAACAATTGTGCAATCATCATTCAATCTCAAAATGTGTCAATCAAGAAGGCTAATAGATACAATAACTATATAAATGATGAACTTAAAGAATAATTGTTGTGATGCAAATCATAGTTTTTGAAGACTCGTATCGTGTTCAAGAGTTTCAGTTTTTTAGAAGGATATGGGTAAGACACTCTAATATTGATTATGCTTCATGTTTTGTGCTTGAAACAGCCTCATTTGAGTTAAATAAGAATATTTTGAACAACACTGTGTATATGGAAAAATTAAGTTTGAAAATTGAAGGACAATAATTACACTGATCATTAGAATCTTGTTATGGAATTTATTAGGAAAGAAGTTCGCAGAAGCATAATCGTCTGCTGAAATCTTACTATGAATGCTTGTGTACTACAATATCTCTGTTTTCTGCCCTTTGTGCTTTACCGTGTGCATGCCATACGATGGTGCATGTGATGCACACCACCACATGTGCATGATTTGTGTGGGATGATTTGCACTAATTCTGCATATTGGGAACTTTGGAACTTGATTATGAATTATATTGATATTTAATATTGTAAATGGTGTATTATGATGTTATACTGGAATATATGGCTAGGTTTAATTAACTGCATCAAATTGTTTGCATCGTGTTGCATATTTTACTTCAGCATGTTCGTTGATGTTGCATGTAATAAGAGCATATTCAATTAAATAAATTAAAATATTTTATGAAGTACGTGTGAAAATGTATTATTTTGATGATTTGAGACTCAGGAGTGTTCTATCTCTTAACGGACATATCGCAACTCAGACCTTCTGCAGTAGCAATTGGGAAGCTAGAGTTTGGATCACGGTCGTTAACTCCGACAATAGACAGCAATCGCACAATCGACACAAGATCGCCTATAAATGTAGCATGAAGATATTGGAGAATTATGCCATCGAACAGGATTAGCTGAAGTTAAGTTGTGTAGCTACACATTATAATATCCTCACACACTCCTACAAACTCCCACAGCAAAATCAGTCATTAGAAGGACGTAGTTCAATTTAGGAAGGCACTATTAGCCATCAGTTTGTTAACACGTTGATCATTATCACGTTGATAGATTTTACATCAGACGACCGTGTCAATAGTGCGAGTTTGCTATGAAACTAACTTCACAGGCAATTCGATAAGATTATCTACATTACAACATTATCTACCTTGAAATCTTTGTGTATTTTATTTTTGAGTAACCCAACTATAGGCCTCTGCTAATATAGCGCAGCAAAAAATGTCGATGTTAAGAAAAAAATAAATTAGAGATAAGTTGGTTGATAATTAAGGGACTCTCCATCAAATCCAATAGATGCCTATGATACAGGGTGTCCATAAAGAAACCGGACGATTTCATTTTGCTCTCAATCTTCACAGTTTGAATAGATATCGTACTAATATGACTTTTTAGATACTTTGGAATGTACGATTCTGTCTTCAAGTAAAGAACTTCTGTATGCAAAAATCATTTGTTGCAAACTATCATGTTTGAAACAATGAAGTCAAACACTGATCCATGTAAACTTTTATTATATTTCTTTTTTTCTTATTTTTTTTAATTTATTTTTTTTAACTTTTATTCAGAAATAGAAAGAAAAATCATCACTTTCTAAGGACATGGGGAAATGTGCGCCATTAATTGCCAAACAGACAACCATACTCGTTTATCGAAATTTGCAATCAATCTTTGCAAGATATCAGCAGTTATGGCGTTGATGGCGCTCGAGATTCTTGCTTTGGGATCATTCCATGAAGTCGGCACGCGTCGCGATAGACCACATCTTTCAGATAGCCGATCAACCAAAAGTCGTTGGGGCAAGATCTGGAGATCTTGGGGGCCAGCTCGAATCTTTGCTGACAACCCGCGACCTGAAGATGGAATGGAGAAGTTCCATAGTAACATTGGCAGTGTGCGGAGTTGCGTCACCCTGCTGAAACCAGACCGATGTAAGTCGACATTGGCTGCTTTCAAAGTGGGGAGAAAATCGTCTCGAATGATGCTGCGATAGACACTTGATCGATGTTTTGTGTGCGTCAGAGCGGTCCAATTAGTCGTCCCTCTGATGCAGCCATCCATACTGTCAGCCGCTCTGAATGCATGGATTTGGGCACCGATCCATTGGGACCTTCTGTGCCCCAAATGCGATAGCTTTCGCTATTAACGCAGCCGTTTAGAAATGTGCTTCGTCACTGAAATGCAGTTTTGAAAGAAAGTCCTCGTCAGTCTATAATTTATCGCACATCCATTCGGAATTAATCTGAAATAGAAATGGAAGATGTACAGTTGGTCCTCAACGAAGATATCGGACAATGCACGAGAAGATAGAAATTATCATATTCTTTTACTCATTACAGATATCTTGAGTTTCCAAATATCTCACGATTTTACAGTCTTTACATCTTCAAATGCGGTCGTTCATGTATAATGCTGCGTGGACAGTGTGATATTATACTTCACATGTTCATCAATACATGGAAATTTTTCATCACTATAGCTAACGCTGCATAATAAAGCTTAACTTTCAAGCTATTAAGCAAACTCCAAGATAGAGTGATTTATTTTTCTCCAGATTTATCTCATTGCATGAAAATATATCCCTATTGTAGAGCAAGATTCATGTTATCCCATTAATGAACGGTGTCTGTGTGATAATTAATAAGGTTTTAATAGACACAGAAAAAACATTGAAAAAAGATGTTTAAAACAGCCTGAAAAAGCATGCCGTTTTTTCATATGATACTCTTTTTATACTTGGTTCTATTCATAGGAACTAATTTAGTTTTTAGTCCTCCATATCATGTTTATAAATCGCCTAAACGTTACTCTTTAAAAATACAAACATAATAGATTGAACTTGCTTAAATCAGTAAAAGCCCTTAATATTAGGATGAACAATCCAAGAAGTAGAGATTGATTTTATTATTCATATTGCATTATTTGAGTGCGATCTTCCCAATGATCAAAAGAAGCTTATTACAACTTTTCAGAAATGTTCTAATCTTTAATGAATTTTTATTGTGAAGTAGCGCTGTATGGAGATATACATGTCGTTATAGAAGAAAATTTCATTCATTTACAAACGGTTAGCTCGTTCATTGCACTATTTTATTACCGATTGGCACTTGCAAGATGAAGCGCTCATGCTAGCGCTTTGAGGCGATCCGTAGTAGCCTATTCCTAGGAATTCCTCGTAATGATCAATCAAGCAACAACGTCGGTCGCTATGGGTGATGAAGACTTACATGAAGAATCTGATTAAATATGAAAATAGAAACATGAAAACAATATATTGGAAAATAAAGTTATTTTGTTTTGTCACTAAATGAAAGAGTCAACTTAAAATAAAATGTAACATAGCTTCCTGCAACTTTAATTCAAAAAAATAACATTATTAATGGAAAATTAGAAAACATGAAAAATCGGAAAAAACATAAAAAACACCAAAAAACACTGAAAACATGTTTTTTAAAACCCTAAATTAACAATGCTAGCACACTAGCACAAGCCACTGGTGGCAAAGGAATGCACAAAAATCCGCGAACGGGACTCCTATTACTACGATCGTCTTAATCGAAATAATGATGAAATCAAAAGTTTCAAAAAATTCTCTTGTTGTGTATCTACATCGGCTGTTGTACAGGTAGTAAACGCACAAATTATATCACAAAAATTCAAAATTTTCCAATATTTTCTCAATTTTTCCATTTTTCACGATCGTTTCTGTCGAAATAATGATGAAATCGAGTTTTAGACCAATTCTACTGGTGCTGTGGAAATAAAGCGTACAAATTATAGTATCTATCACAAAAATCAAAATTTTATATAGTTTTCCAAAATTTCCAAAATTTTCCTGAAATTTTTCATCACTACTTGAGTAGTAAGTAAAACTCCACTTCTGGACCGCGCAAGATGGCCGCCATCGAAGAATTTTTGCTGACGTCCCCCCCCTCTGGAACGACAGAGGTTGTGGTCTGTCGTGGTGTGCCGGCCAGGTTGGTCCACGTTCACAAAATGTTCGCTGACGTCCCCCCCCCTCGAAAACGACAGAGTGTGAGACTCGGGTGTGTTGGTCTCGTGTGGGTTGACGTGGCCGACCGTCTAGGTTGACGTGGGCGACCGTCTAGGTTGACGTGGGCGACCGTCTAGGTTGTCGTGGTGGAATGGTGAAACGGACTTTAGATTCGTGATCAGCGTAAAATTCTTCATCGGTATGGTGAATTCGAAGTCAATCGGCGAGAAAAAATGTTTCTTCAAAATTTTGGCAGAGTTAAAATTTGGGACGTTTTGGTCTGTAGCGTCAAAACGAAGCATCGGATGGGAAAACGGAGGCCAGATTTGGATTCAGCGTGAAATTCTGCATCTGTATGGTGAATTTGAAAGCAATCGGAGAGAAAAAATTTTCGCTGACGTCCCCACCCTCGGGAGAGCTAGCTTCGATCTTGGCTTCCAGTGGACGGATTTTGTCGTGCAATAGCTTGTTTGAAAGCTAAGAGTGAGACAAATTCACTGAAAGAAACGGCTTGTTCATATCTGTCTTCGTTTAGATGTGAGACGCCATTTAAGATTTTGGGAGATTGGCGAAAAACGACAGAGTTAGAATTTTGGACGTTTTGGTCTCTAGCGTCAAAACGAAGCATCGGATGGGAAAACGGATTTCAGATTTGGAATCAGCATGAAATTCTGCATCTGTATGGTGAGTTTCAAGTCAATCGGAGAGAAAAAATTTTCAACATTTTTCGAAAAAACGACAGAGTTAGAATTTTGGTCGTTTTGGGCTGTAGCTTCAAAACGAAGCATCGGATTGGAAAACGGATTTCAGATTTGGAATCAGCGTGAAATTCTCTATCTGTATGGTGAGTTTCAAGTCAATCGGAGAGAAAAAATTTTCGCTGACGTCAGTAATGGGCAAAAGACCGTTCCAGGACACCATAAAATTCAAAAAAATAGTATCTTTAAAAACGACATAAATTCATGAATTTGAACCCTTTTTCAGGTTTTTAAGACCTAAATAAATGAATTTAGTCCATTCAAAAAGTACCATTTTCTCAAAAAATGGCATTTTTAAAAACGACATAAATTCATGAATTTGAACCCTTTTTCAGGTTATGAAGACCTAAATTCATAAATTTGGGCGTTTTTAAAAATACCCAATTTTCAAATTTTTCAAAATCTCAAATTTGAGAATTACAATTTTCACCCCCAAAATCATGACCGTTCCAGGACACCGAAAATCATAAAAGTTGAGAATCTCAAAATTTGTGAATTACAATTTTTACCTTGTAAATCATGACCGTTCCAGGACACCGAAAATCATAAATGTTGAGAATCTCAAATTTGTGATTATGACATTTTTCATTGCTTAAATCATGACCGTTCCAGGACACCGAAAATCATAAAAGTTGAGAATTTCAAATTCATGAATTTTATCCATCTTTCAGGTTTTTAAAATATAACATGTGACTAATAATATTTCTTTAAAAATGGAAGAAACAAAAATGGAAGAAACCGCAAGAATATATCCTTCATTATCATATGAAATGGATATTGCAAAACACAAAGATAGAGTTAGGTATATGAAAGATAAGGAATCTCAATTATTACTTAGATTAGAACATTATAATAAATTAAGAAAGAGATGGAGTAAAGTTAAGAATGTAACACAAGGAATTGGCATATTCTTAACAATAAGTTTAGGCGCTCTCACTATTGTTATATCTTCAGGTGTTTTAGTAATTCCAGTAGTTGCTACAGCTTTAACAGGTACGGGTGTTTTTGCAACTTCACTTGTTACAATGTTAGATAAATCTTTAATAACTAAGAAACGAAAATCATTAAAAACTAAGCATTTACATATTAAAGAAGTCTATGATAAACTACATTACTACTTTCAAAGAGTATGTGATGATAATGTTATTACGTTAGATGAGATTGAAAAATTTGATCAAATAGCTAATGAAGTAAATCAAACCTTTCAATTACAGTCCGAAAAAGTTGATGATAAGAATAGACAGGATGGCAAAATTTCTAGTGATGGTAAAATTTCTAATGAAGAAAATGATAAAATTTTTTTAGAAGAGCTAAAAACTTTAAGCGAAAATTTAAGCAAAACTTTATTAAACAAAACTTAAAACGAGAAAACTTTAAACGAAAAGATGTCAGACAACAAAGCAATAAAAAAATAATTTGTACAGTAAAATGTTTTTGCTGTATTCCAATGTTACCACAAAATTCAAATATTATATTTTAAAAATGGATAAAATTAGAGCTGATAATTTTAAAAGAATAAGACAATTAGAAGAGTTAATAAAACAAAGAAATATTATGAAAGAAAATCATCTTCAACATAGAATGATAAAAGCTGGTATTCAATCTGATATCTTTGAAAAAATGCACCAAACCGAGCAAGTAAAAACTGATTTTGAGAAAACTATGAAACCATTTAAAACTCTTGAAAAAGAAAGTACAAATAATGATAAACAAATTGATATAACAGATCCAGAGCACAAAACTATATTAGATGACTATGGATTACTAGAATCAAACATTAATAAGAAATTACCAAAATCTATGCAATTTGAACATTCTATTTCATTTATAGATGGAAAAACAACACCTAGATTTTATCTCGGTCAAAAAGAAATATTTCCACAACCTTTTCGAGGTATAATTTTTTCACCAGATAAATCTCCTTTTAATTTAGATAGAAATTTTGTTAATCTTTTAAGAGGAGCAGATTTAAATAATTATGCTGTAGAAGATCTCATAAAATATAAAGCTATGTTAGACACAGTTGGTGCAGTAAAATCTCTTAGACGTTATAAACAATTAGAAAATTTATTATCAACGGGAGTTAAAGTAGGGAAAGGTTTATCTGAAAAACAGAAAACAGAAACAACCATATTCTTACCAGATGATCCACAAGAATTACTAAATAGATTAAATATTTTAATATCTGCAATAAAAGAAGGACATAATTCTAGTTTCAATGAAATTCATGCTATATTGAAAAGACTGTTAGAAAAGAAGATTCTAAATGAAGAGGATTATAAAAGTGTAGCTGAAATATGTTGTTTCTAATTTTTATCTATGATTTTTATTCATGATTTTTATCTATGATTTTTATCTACGATTTTTATCTATGATTTTTATCTATAATATTTATTTAAAATTTTAACTAAAAAATGTGTTCAGCAGATTTAGACAAAATTAATAATCATTTAGAAAATCTAACAGAGATTTTGGGTTCATCAAAATTTAGTACGACGTTAAAAATTATAACAACTACTTCATCACACACTTGTAATTTAGAACCCATTCTACATTTGGAACAAAATAAAAATTATCAAATTGCATTGACTAGTTTATCTACATTTAACACTATTCAAAACGTTATCAAAGATGTGAATGATCAATTTAGATATTCTACTGATAAAGGCAAAACGTGGAAAGTACTAACTTTTCTTCCTGGTTCTTACGAAGTTGAATCAATATCAAATGAAATTAAGAGACATTTAGGTATACCATTTAAAGATAAGAAACAATTACATTTTGCAGTTGAACCGGCAGTTAATAAATTTTCTCTTACTTTAGACGAAAATCATCAAGTTGATTTTAATCATGATAGATCATTGTCAAAGCTATTAGGATTTAATAAACAAACCTATAGTCAAGGTTATCATTTAGGTGAGAAGATTCCAAAAATAACTGAAATAAATTCAATTGTTGTACATTGTGACATTATTGAAGGAGGATATATAAATGGTAAATTATCAAATTTAATATTCAGTTTTCCAGCTTTTACTGTACCCATTGGTTATAGATTAAATGTAATTCCACAAACATTAATATATTTTCCTATTACAAGAAAAACTATTAACAACATTGGCATTAGAATCACTGATGAAAAAGGACAAGAAATAAATTTTGGAGGTGAAGAGATTATGATAGATCTTTTGGTTCGGGAGGTATAAACTCCCACGCGAAGCTAGAGAAGTCTAATTTTCTTCCTCTTTAGAAACAAAAAATAAAAAAAATAAAAATAATTTTTTTTATTAAAAAATGAGTGAACTACCTCCATTAAATAAAAAAAACTTAAATTTAATCATCATCCAAATTTATCTAATAAAGTTTTGTCAGTTATTTGTGGAAGATCAGGATGTGGAAAAACATATCTATTATTTAAAATTTTAACGACTCCAAATTTTTTGGATTATAACAATCTTATAATTTATACAACAACGGCAGCACAACCCGTCTATCAATTTTTAAAATATGGATTTGAAAATAATCTTAAAAAAACAGCAATTGCTTCATTATTCAAAGAATATGAAAAATCTGAAGATGAAGAAGAAATAAGTTCGTGGTGTGAAGAAGCAGCAAAAAATAGTCAGTTAGTAGAATCCAATAAAAAAAAGCATATAAAAATACAATTAATAGATGGTAGTGGTCATATGCAAGATCCTAGTAAACTAGATAAAACAATGAAACATTGTGTAATTTTTGATGATTGTGTTAATGATAGAAATCAGTCAGTTCAGAGAAATTATTTCACAAGAGGTAGACATAATAACTGTAGTGTTTTTTATTTAACACAAAGTATGTATTCATTAGACGGAAGTGTTATTAGAAAGAATGCAAATATATTTATACTATTTGAAATAAATGCAAGAAACTTAAGTGATTTGTTAAGAGATTTATGCGTAAGAAATAAAGATGAATTTAAACGATCGTGTAACAATGCTTGGTCAAAAGATTATGGCTTCATTACAATTAATATTAATAAAAAAATTCATGAAAGAGTTATAGAAAATATTTTCGCGGAGTGATAAAAATATACAAATATAGTGTTATAATATTTTTTTATTTTATGTATATATCAAATTTGTCTATCTTAGAAATTAGAAAATTAAAAAGGTTCAGTAGTTATTCCATCAGGTAAAATTTTTCTTTTATCATCAAATGGATCTAATGCTAATTTATGTTCTTCTTTTAAATACATTTTATGTTCCTTTGAATTAAGTCTATAATTACATGCTGTTTTTATTTCATTATTAAATAATGCATTTTTATAATCTTGAAATGTTATTTGATTAGCCACTGATGCCTTTGAAATTCCTTTTAATGTTTTATGTGTTTTAATATTATTAGTTGTGTTATAACAATAACATTTAGATTTTAAAAATATAGCTTCTGTTATGAAATCTTCATTTCCTTCTAATTCATCTTTTACTTTACATAAATCAGAAGGATGAATGATATCTTTTATTTTATCTATTTCTTCATCAAGTGTAGAATTATACGGTATTGTTAATTCTAAGAAAACAGAATCGGTATCTGTAAAGTGTAATTTATAGTTTTTGCCATAAGCAGGTGCTAAATAATCATATATAAATCTATACATAAATAGTTTAGCTAATTCTAATATAGTGAATCCAATAAAATTAAACTTATCATGTTTTACGCTAATTCGACGTAAATGTACAGCACATAGTTCATCACTAAATCTAGTAGTTCTTTTATATGTAGGTTTCCTTGTTAAATTTTGAAACCTATCTTTATCATAAACTATTTCAATATTTTGTCTATTACGCACATTTTCTAAAGTCTTACCATAAAATGCATTATTCATTAATTTGAAGAACACGTTTCCAAAATCATCTTTATTTCTTTTAGCTATTTTACGTTTTTCAATATTGAACTCTATATAATCTTTTAACCACCTAGATTTTTGATAAAATAGTTTTCGATGTATTTTGGTGAGAATCATTCCATGTTCTAAATACCAATCTAGCATTCTTCCTTCAACAACATACTTTCCTTTATTGCTTTGTGTTAACATAAGTTTTTTTGTTGGTCTGTATTTCTTAGGAATTAAAGATTTTTGATAATCTGAAAAATCTTCTATATTGGGAATTTTGTTTTCGGGACAGAAAGGAAAATATTTTGTTTTATCTTTTATTTCATCAAGATATACTAAATCAACTTCATATATATAACCATGATTATAATTTCCATCATATGTTTTTTGATAATCAAGAATATTACACCATTCCATCTCACCTGTTGGTAATTCTTGTATCATGCAAGAAGAATATAAGCTATTAAAATCATAATATAACAAATAGTTTTCTCTCATGAATTCATCAATTGCATTTTCACGTTCTACTCCTTCTCGTTTCGTTCAAAAAATTTCTAATATTTTTTCTTTTTCTTCAGGAGATAAAGGTTTCATTATTCCATAATCATCAGGATTTACTTTCTTATTATAACATTTAACATATCTATTACCTAAAACTGATGAAACTCCACCTCTAATTCCAGATTCAAAAAATAATAATTTATCATATGTATTTTCTTTATAATGTTTAAGTTTAACACCAGTATGTTTTAATCCTGCTAGCCATGTTAAACCTGGTGTAGAATAACAATAACATGGATCTATTCCGTAATAGTCTAAACACATATCACGAAAGTTTTCGAAAAGATCAGCTAGTATTAATACATCTATCTGAAGATATTTCATTGTATAATCATACATTGTTTTACAATTTAACTCTCTCCAATTTTTTCAGCTTCTGCATAGTCTTCGTCAGATAATTGTGATTGTTTTAATGTTGATTTAAATTTATTTATTGTAGGAAGTTGTTTTTCTTCCATAATTTTATTCGCAGAATTAAAATCAGTCTTCGACTGTGAACCACAGGTTTTATCTCCAGTTATATCAGTCTTCGACTGTGAGCCGCAGGCTATATACTCATACGGAAATATTCCTTTTAAAGGTTTTAAATTATATTTATTTAATATTTTACATTGTTCAGATTTCAAAGTTTTTCCCATAACATCTAATGAATAAGGAGTAAAAAATCTAAATGCATCTAAAATTCTAATGCAACCTAATTGCATTGAAAAATATTCTTCTTCTGTTTTACATAGTACATTTATTTGTTGTTGTTGTAATTTTTCAGATGAAAATAAATCTTTCATTACTAGATGGAAATCATATTTAGAACCATTATAGAAATATAGAGGAACAAAGTTATATTTAAATTTATTAGCATTAAGATTACAAGAATTATGTGCTGCACCTCTATATAATCCATTTAGATGATCATGATCTTTTACCTTTGCCATTTTTATAATTTTTTGTAAATTCTTTTCCACAGTAATAACATTTTGTTTCATTAATAAAATTTAATTCTTCTTTTTCTGTTAATGGCATCATTGGAATATTTGTTTCAAGCAATTGTGAAAAACGTCCTTGTAATTCTTCTACTTTCTTTGTAAACATTTCTGAACTATCTTCACCATAGTATTGATAATATTCTGATTTAAATAATTCAGGATAATTTGAATGAATGTACATTCCCCAACATAATGGTTTTTGTTCAAATAAATATTTTTCTTTACTTGGTTCAGCTGCACTTTTTTCATAATTAAAAACCGAAGGTTCTAGGGCTTGGCCCGTACCATTTTCAGAATTATAATTTTCAGAATCGGGTGAAGCCCTGGAACTTTCCGTTCGATTTTGTGTCATATTAACATTATATGCTTCGAAATCACAATAAATAGTAAAGGGTACTTTATTTTTGAAATAATGTCTATTATATATTAAATAATCATCTTTAGGAAAAGTATTTTCAACTGCTTCATTTTGTTGACAATTCTCCAAATGTCTATTCATTTCTTCTTTAGTTCTAAAACTTGTCATACATTGAAGACAAGGAAAATTTGTATTATCTGAAGTTTTTGTAAATATAGAAACATCTTTACACAATATAAAATGACCCTGATAACATAATATATTCGCTTGTGCTGGTTGTTTTGTTTGTTTTAATTTTTCAAATTTATCTTTATATATTTCATCTGTTTCATCAATTTCTTTTGCAAGATTAAATGTATTTCGATGAAAATTTTGATTTAATATTTGTAGCTGTTGTTCATATTCTTTATCATATTGTTCTTTATATTGTTGTAGACATTTTTTTAAAGATTCATTTATTTTTTGATTGGTTTCATTTTCTTCATTATTTAATTCTTTATTGTCTTCATTTAATTTTTGAATCGTTTCTATCTTATTTTGATATTTATGGTGATATTCTTGTACTAATATTTTCGTTTGTTGTTGATAATCTGTTTTACATTTTTGTAAAATTTCATTTAAATTTTGTAATTTTTGTTGATATTCTAAAGATAAAGATAAATAATCGGTATCATAATCATAATTATAATTACGTCCTTTATAATTATTATGACTAATCATTATTGGTGATAGTGTTTTTATAATTTCAAATTTTTCAGTACATATTATATTTCCTTGGTAAAAATATTATGATGAATGTAATTTCCCCTATCATTATATACTATTTCTGATTGACATAAATTTTTATTATTCAAATAAAATTTTTTTGAATCTGAGTAAAGTGGAGTAATTTTACCAATAGAAACATAATTCACATTTAATTCAAAAACATTTACTTCTATTAAATTTTTATTCTTTTTATGAAACTTTTTTAACCTATTATAATCATATGGAAATTCATCTAAGCCATCAGAGAGATCAAATTCATTTATGTATTCTTCTTTATTGTAATGACTTAGTCTTTCTTTGTGATATTTTGCAGGATGTAAATGTGCTATAATACTCCACAGAAAACAATAATCATCTTCATTTTTTATGTTGATTATTTGTGGTGAACTGAAAGGCAAAGGAACTACCACCATACTACCACCAGTATTATTTTTATATTTATCAATTACTATTTTCTTAGATAGTATTTTAACAAATCTCCAACCAGATTCACGTAACTGGGCTTCAATTATACAATTTTCTAATTTAAGTATCATCGATTCAAATATGGGTTGTATATCATTTACATTATGAATTTCTTGTGAATTTGTAAAATGTCCTTGTATTATTTCTTCAGGAATTCCATCAGGTCCATTTTTTGTATAAAGTACTTCTACATTCATATAACATTTGAAAGATATCTTAAATATATTATAAAAGTTAGTTAATACATTAAAAAAAGTTTTATCGGTTTCATTATATTCAACAGATTCAATAAATAAATATTTTATATTTGCTAAGGCTTCATCGGTTCGTTCAGCTTCATCAAATTCATCAGTATCGCTAAATAAATATCTTCCATCTGGTAGGGTCTCATCTTCACTATTAAAAACTTTTTTATATTCCGAATGTGAATAATCATCAAACATTTTTTTAACTTTTATGTCAGTAGGCAATGTTTCTAGATAGTTTTTATAACTATTTAATTTTAATATATTTCCTTCATCAACTCGTTCTACATTTTGTAAATGCAATTTACTATTTAAATGAGATTGATAACTTCTTTTTGTTTGCAATTTTTTTTTTACATAAGACAATAAAACTTGGTATTTTCCATTTTTTTATTTTTTAAAGAAAAAATTTGTGTTTTAATTTTAGATATAAACATTCTAATATCAAGGACTTGAGTGTTATTTTATATTATTATATATTTCACGTTCTTTAGTTATTTTTTTTCTTTATCACATTAAGTTTTATCATATTAAGTTTCATCATATAATGTTTTATCAAAAGATAATTTAAATTTATTTTCACTAACTATTGATTCTTCATCATCATCATCAATTGATTCTTCATCATCATCATAAATTGTGTCTTCAACATCATAAATTACACTTTTTGGTATAGGATGCCATTCCCTGATAGGATACCATTCTCTTATTGGAATATCTAATTCTAAATTACATCTTTTATCTGATAATAATATAATAGAGAAAAATATTGGTCTTTGATCTCTTTTGGAAAATTTAATAACACCACCATAATCTGAATCACTTTTAGTTTTTATTAAAGATGATAAAATTTTAAATTGATTAGATCTAAATCCTAATTTAAATTTTGTAGACCCGACACATAGTTGTCTAACAGTATCTTCAACTATACCATCATTATTATTTTCAATTGTAAGAAAATGAAATTTAGATAAATTTTGATTATATGTAGTATTAATATCATGTACATCAGTATCAGATATAAATTTTTCTTCACTTAAATTTTTATAATTACTAATATTTTTATAATCTTTCTTACCATTTCCACCATTTTCAGATGTTTCAGAATCATCATTATTATCATAAGATTCTTTAAGATCGGGCAAAGCCCTAGAACCTTCAGTTCGTTTATTATGATTATGATTATGGTCATTGTTAATAGTATAAGGTGTAGTCCACATATAAATTTTCTCTTGTTGAGCTAAACCATTTATATAAGATTTTAACAAATTAATATTTTAGTTTGAATATAATCCTATATAAGTATCATCATCATATCTTTGCGGCATTTCTAATGTTTCTTGTTTATAAATTGTATCTCTATAATATACCTGACATAATAATTCTTCATTATGTTTTTTACTCTCTATGTGAATGTTATATTGATTTTGATCGTCAACAAATAATCTAATTTTTTCTTTCGAAAAAGATTTTAATTTTTTAACTAATTCTTTAATATTGATATAATTAATAATTTTAGTTTCTATCCAATCAGTATTACTAATTGGTAACACTGCTCTAATAAATCCATAAACATTATTATGACCTATTATAACCATATTTTCTTTATTTAATTCCACATAAGCTACATCATTATATTTACTAATAATATCCATAAATTTAATAAATGGATCCCCCGGAAATAAACAATAATTGGTTTCTATAGAAGGTAAACCTTTAGTCTGTTCTCTAAATATTTCGGCTTGTAATTCAAACAAAAGATCAACATCTATACATGGATTATTATTATTATTATTATCAAAACATTTATTTTCAAATCCCGTTGATCTCGTCGAATAAGAAGAACAGGATGATGCGGGCGAATATAATTTTTTTAAATTTGGGGTTTCCATTTTTTTATTTTTATTAGAAAAAATTTTATTTTTTTATTGTTAAAAAATGATGTTACCAAATGTTGGTGGAGGTGCATATATCCCGAATAATCGTGAATTAGAAATAGAGATAGAAAATTATATCATGAAAACTGGAGACGTTTTATCTGGTCCATTGCATCTTTCTATTCTTCCGCAACAAAATACAGAGTTAACAAATAAACAATATGTTGATACACAAATCAATGACTTAAAGGAAAAATATATGAACGATGTTTTGGTTCCACTGATGAATGAATTAAAGTTGCTAAAACTTAATGACAAATCAATAAACGAAAAACTATTAAAACTTGATAAAAAGGATAGAGAGCTAGAAGCAGATATAGGAAAACTTTTTAAAAAGATTTCTGAACAATCAAAAATTTTAATATTACTTTCTTTAAATTTAAAATCTGCTGTAATTAAAAATAAACATCAGATAAAAATGTTAAAAGAACAATTAGAAGATGAAATAGAAAAACTACCTGAAAGAATTAAAAAAAATTTAAAGCAGTTACAAACTACATTCCAAAAAAGTGTTGATGAATTGAGTTCTAAAATTACTCAACAAATGAAAAAGATGAATAGAATAATAAATGAAGTAAACTCACTTAATCAAAGAGTTGATAAAATGAAAACTCTTAAAATCAATTTAGAAAATGAATTAAAGAAAAATTTACAAGAAAACTCTAAAGAAAATAAAGAACAGTTAGAATCTGTTAAAAGACAATTACATGTTCTTAAAATTAAGTTAAATGCTCTTAAAACGGCATTGAAGATTAATCAGCAGAAAATGCAAGTTAATAGAAAAGAAATTAAAGTACATCACACGCTACTTGACGCAATAGATAAAGTGCAACAATCAATTAATAAAGTTATCTCGAAGTTGTTGTCCATTCACAAACGTAAATCTTAGCGTAAATATTAACAAAAATATTTTTTCCCAAAAGTCAAATTTAATCCTAAAAAATGCCTATAATTTATAAACACAATCTTAAACAATTTGCTTCAAATCAAAGAATTGCTCATGAACCACGTATGAATCCTGTTTATCATTATGATAATAGAGAAACAGTTCACACGGAAGGAGCTGGGATCTTCTCTGGTATTGGAAGTATCGTTAACTTAATTAAAAATAATAAAGATTTGATTACATCTGCTGCAAAAGGAGCAGCTGCTATAGGTAGTACAGCTAGTGCAATATCAAATGCTGTCAAGTCTCAAAACGAATTAAAACAACTAGAAGCTATTCGTAAACTTAGGAATGATTCCGAAGAACTAAAAAATTTAAAAAAACTTTCAGAGGAAACAAAAAATAAAATTGCTAACATTGCTGTTGGGGAAACCTTGAGGAGCGGAGCTCCGTCTGATAGTAAACATAAGAAGAAATCTGGCGTAGCCATAAAACGTTCAATTGAACCTACGGTTCGTTCAATTGAAGAAATAAGAGGAAATGGCGTGAGTAGCAACCTTCGGTCTAACCAGCAAAGCTGTAGCGGAGCTGGTCTAGCAAAATTCTAAAATTATGTTTTTTAGTAAAAATTTTTTTTAGTAAAATTTTTTTAGCAAAATTTTCTTAGCAAAATTTTCTTAGCAAAATTTTTTTAGTAAAATTATTTTAGTAAAATTATTTTAGCAGAATTTTTTCTGTGTGTGAGAAAATCAAAAAGTCAAATTATTTTTTATAAAAATGTCTTCGCTTATCGAAAATAAATTTAGATTAGACGATCCTCCGTTCGTCAGTTGCAATCAAAAAAAGAATGACTATATAAGAATTGCTATGAATCCCGGATCTTCCAGTAGAGTAAATACTGGAGGTGATTTAATTTTTGAAGTTGATAATTAGCAGAGTTATATATATCTACCTGATTCATTTTTACACTGTAAATATTCTTTGTATAGTGATGCCAATTTTACTACACCATTACCAGATACCGATAATATTGCACTAGAGAATAATTTTTTTCCAAAATTATTTACACAAATGCGTTTAGATGTTGCAACTCAAAATATAGAAACAATAAGTGATTCTCCAGGTGTAATTGATACAATGCTTAGATTTGTAACAATTGGTGAAAATAATAAAAAGTATGAAATCGAAGGTTGGTTTCCTGATACTAATGATGGTATAATTGTTGATGATTTAACTCACGCTGGAACAGATGCAGCAGGAATTGCGAAAGATGTAGAAAATATTGCAAAACATTTAAATAAAACAAACAATAGTGCATATAAAGAAAGACGTGAATTTAACAAGAAAAGTAAACAGACAGTAAATTGGTCATTGTCTCCATTATTCGGATATTTAGATTATGATAAAATATCATATCAATTAAAATTTAAATTAATAATTCATCGTACAGCAAATAATGAATTAATCTTTTTTGGTAAGACTGGAAAAAAGCATATTTAAAAATTGATAGACTTGAATGGTGGATTAAGCATATTACTCCTAGTTTAGAGATTGAAACAGCTATTGCAAAAAGATTAAATACTAACAAACCAATTCCAGTAAATTTTCTAAAGCGTACTGCTAGTTCAGTAACTTTTTCCGAACAAAGATTTAACTGGCATTCTACTAGAACTGCGAATACACCAAGATATTTATCACTAACTTTTCAAAGAAATAATTCACCGAGTTTTGATAAGAACAATAATCTCTTCCATATTAATACAATTCGAAGTTTACAAGTTTCATTAAATCAAACCCGATATCCAATTGATCCATTAAGATTCGATGATACCAATAATCAATTTATGGAAGGATATGATTCTTATCGAAATCTTTGTATAGAATTTGGAGTTGAACCACAATTAACTCCTGGAGATTGGAGACATTTATATCCTGTTTTCTGTTTCGATTTAAGTGCACAATCTGAAGATATTATCAAGACTGGTTGTGATGTAACAATTAATATTGAAAAAAAAGATTCCACAACTTAATTGATGGTTTATGGTTTATTGCTAGAAGATGTAAAATATTCTATTGAAATTCTTAATGGAAAGATGGCTAGGATCGGCTAAAGCCTCTGAACAAAGTTCTATAGGTTAGTAACCTGAGGACCTTTGGTCCGATCGGCTGAAGCCTCGAGGAGCTTCGCTCCGATAAGTTAATTAAAATTTTTGTTAACTTAAATTTTTTTAGTAATTAGTAATAAATTTTTTTTGTAACTAGAATAGATTAAAAATTCCTAATTTAAAATTTATTCATAACTAGAGTAGATTAAAAATTCCTAATTTAAAAATTTTTTTATTAAAAATGTCGCAAGCGAAAAGTAATAATAATAAAACTGTTGAATTAAAATTACGTAATATTGTTGACAAAAATACCCCTAAAACTATTACGATTTACAAAAAAAAGTATTACATAAGTAAACCAATGATAGAGAATATTCACTTACAAGAAGAAAAGAATGGTGGAATTCTCCCATTAATTCCACTAATAATAGGTGGCATAGCAGCTGCAGGAAGTGTTGCAGGCGGGACAGCTGGTATTGTCCAAGCAGTAAATAAAAATAAATCAGAGAAGGCAGCATTAGAAGAACAAAAACGTCATAATAGAGAGTTAGAGAAAGTTGCTAGGGGTGAAGGAATAGTAGATAATTTTATTAGTAAATTAAAATTAGTTGATGAAGGAAAACGAGTTCTTAAAAATATTCTCCACAATGTTGATGATTTAATTGAAATTAAAGAAACTAAAGATGGTTCTGGAATATATCTAAGTCCTAGTATGATTCGGTAATAACCTGAGGTCCTTTTGTCCGATCGGCTAAAGCCTCTGAACTAAGCTCTATCGGCTAAAACGTCAGGACCTTTGGTCCGATTAGGTAAAACATTTATTTTATCTTTTAAAATGAATTCTACAAATTCCGAAAATTTAATTAAATTAAAAATTTCTAATTTAGATTTATTGAATTATCTATTAAACAAAAATAAAAAGTCAAATTGTCAGCATATTGAAGGTGACATACAAAAAACATTAGAAAACTTTCCTGGCTTTATTTGGAGTAAATATTCGAAAGAAAAACATCTTCCTGGTCATTCATATACCGGTCCAGGAACTCGATTAGATATCAGACTAGATGAGAATAATAATCCGAAACCAGGTGAAGAACCAATAAATAGAGTAGATGCCGCCGCTTATAGACATGATTTAGCTTATCGAAATCATGATCTAAGTTCTCGACATGAAGCTGATAAGAAGATGATTCAAGAATTAGATAGTATTCAAAATCCTACATTTAGAGAAAAAATTGAAAGAATGTTTGTTAAGAAAGCTTTACAAGCTAAAATATTATTCGGTCAGGGTTTAAATGAAACGACAGCAAAGCTGTCTGAGAGCAACGCTCGAACCTACGCGTCCGAAATCCACAAGGAATATAGAAGGCCTAAATATTTATTGAAAGTAAAAGTATTTAATAAAGATGATATTTGGAGTGCTGATCTTATTCATATGCCGAATGAAAAAGATCGAACCGAAGGTTCTAGGACTAAGTCTGAAAATAAATACGCATTGACCGTTATAGATTATATACACGATACGCTTGGGTAAAGCCTTTAAAAAACAAAAGTGGTCTATCAGTTAAATATGCGTTTGAAGAAATCTTTGAAGAAAGTAAGAGAAAGCCAAAAAAATTGTTTGTTGATAAAGGGTCGGAATTTTATAACAGAAATGTTCAGCCACTATTTGAAACTGTTTATTCAACTGAAAATGCAGGGAAGGCCGTAGTGATAGAAAGATTCAATCGGACGTTAAAAAATAAATTATTCAAAAAATTTACTCAGCAAGGAAATCAGAAACGGTTAAAAATATTACCAGGAATTGTAGAGCAGTACAATAATAAAGTTCATTCAGGTATTGAAGAAACCCCAAAGAATGCTTCTGACGACCCTGATTTAATACGAAAGAAAATATTCGAAAATAATTATTCGAACGAAAATAATAATTTGAATGAGAGTAATCCGAATTTGCAGAAACTTAAGCCGAAATTTAAAATTGGAGATAGAGTTAGAATATTTAAATATAAGAATAAATTTGAAAAAGGCTTCGTCGGATACTGGACGAAAGAGATATTTGAAATTTCTAAAATAAATCAAAGTTATCCGATTACTTACGAAATCAAAGATTTAGATGATGAAGATATCAGAGGCCGATTTTATCAAAATGAATTACAACGAAGTGATTTTTAATTATCATTATTATTATTCAATTCTAACATAATATCAAGAAATGGCACTCCTTCTTGCAATTTAAATAAAACATAAAGACATAATTGACCACAATAAGTTGTTCCCGGTTTTCAATTTGAAATGTATTATAAATTCCATTGCCAAGTATTTCTCTTACTTCATTCGTAGGTGGAAGCCCGTATGAGTCAAAATAATAATTATCTCCGTTTTTACTAAAGATACCTGCTGACCAATGTACGCCTTTTTGGTCTGAAGTGTGAAGATTCGTTATGAAATTTACAGTTGAAACTTTGTTCCGGGAACTGAAGGTTCCTGTTGGCTTATTTTTGATCAATTGTAATTCGTCTCTCATTAGGACATGAAAATTCTTTATTCCCAATTGATGTGCGATTTTCTTTAGATCAAAATTCGTTGTTGTTTCTGTTCCATATAATTTAAAAAACTCGATCAGGTCAGTCATTTTAAATGAAACAAAAATCCAATTTGAAAATGCCATTGTCATTTTTCAGTCTCCACGCAAATAAGTTGCAATAAATGTTACTACTTGTTACTTATGAAGTAGAGTCCAACATTTATATGAAAACAGAAATCCAATTTGAAAATGCCATTGTCATTTTTTAGTCTCCACGCAAATAAGTTGCAATAAATGTTACTACTTGTTACTTATGAAGTAGAATTTCACGTTTGCAAGTCTTCTAATTCCTGCGTGAGTCCAGTATGTTGCGCATGTTGTTGTTCAGTTTGTTGCACATTGGGTGAATCAAATATGGATTCTGCTATTCTTTGCTGTTCCTCCTCTTTTTCACGATCAATATAATCTTCAAGATGAGCAAAATTCTTCATCACAAAGTAAATTGATAGAGAAGAATTGGCTAAGTTTGGATAGTTCTTTGATAATTTGAATAATTTGATCAGTAATGTCACATATGAACGTGAAAACTTTATTTTGTGGGTCTCATTTAACTCTTTCACGAATTTTGTATAATTCATATTAGACAATAACTTCAGTCGCTGAAGTACTTCTCCTTGCGAAATATAGCAACGTAGAAGATTCCGATGTGTCATTTTCTCGAAAGCAATGAGTTTATTCAATGACGAGATGCACGATGAAACACTTAAAAAATCTTTTTTCTCGAGAAATACAGGTAAATTGCTGCTGTCAACATCCTTGAATGAATCTCGGATTATTTCAAACACTTCTCTCTTTTTATCTTCTTCGTTTCCACTCGTCTTCTGTTTCTTTCTTAGTGATTCAAGAATAAATTTTGTTGATATCGTTTTGAAGAAATCAAGATGGTCTGGTGAAATAAGAGGCACAACTTGATCCACGAAGCAACAAAATTCTCTCTCTATTTTGCTGACGGAAGACATTGCAAATGAGAACTTTGCTTTCTAGCGCACACGGAACAATGACAGAAGAGAGAGAAGTGAAAACAGCTGCCAGATGCTTTGGCGTCATGTGGTTGTGCTGACGTGCTAGTAAGAATTAAAACAACTTCCCTAACGTACAACTAAAATCTAATTGTATCACAAAGCTGTAGCAACTACTGGAATTGTAAGAACGCCAGATGAAATGACAATAGTGAGAGCGCCTAAAGAAATTGTTAAACATGCTCCAACGCCTTGTGTCACATTCTTAATTTATTATAATGTTCTAATCTAAGTAATAATTGAGATTCCTTATCTTTCATATAACGTACTCTATCTTTGTGTTTTGCAATATCCATTTCATATGATAATGAAGGATATATTCTTGCGGTTTCTTCCATTTTTGTTTCTTCCATTTTTAAAGAAATATTATTAGTCACATGTTATATTTTAAAAACCTGAAAGATGGATAAAATTCATGAATTTGAAATTCTCAACTTTTATGATTTTCGGTGTCCTGGAATGGTCATGATTTACAAGGTAAAAATTGTAATTCACAAATTTTGAGATTCTCAACTTTTATGATTTTCGGTGTCCTGGAACGGTCATGATTTTGGGGGTGAAAATTGTAATTCTCAAATTTGAGATTTTGAAAAATTTGAAAAATTGTGTATTTTTAAATACGCCAAAATTTGTGAATTTAGGTCTTCATAACCTGAAAAAGGGTTCAAATTCATGAATTTATGTCGTTTTTAAAAATGCCATTTTTTGAAAAAATGGTACTTTTTGAATGGACTAAATTCATTTATTTAGGTCTTAAAAACCTGAAAAAGGGTTCAAATTCATGAATTTATGTCGTTTTTAAAGGTACTATTTTTTTGAATTTTATGGTGTCCTGGAACGGTCTTTTGCCCATTACTGACGTCCCCCCCCTCGGGAGAGCTAGCTTCGATTTTGGCTTCCAGTGGACGGATTTTGTCGTGCAATAGCTCGTTTGAAAGCTAAGAGTGAGACAAATTCACTGAAAGAATCGGCTTGTTCATATCTGTCTTCGTTTAGATGTGAGACGCCATTTAAGATTTTGGGACATTGGCGAAAAACGACAGAGTAAGAATTTTGGACGTTTTGGGCTGTAGCTTCAAAACGAAGCATCGGATTGGAAAACGGATTTCAGATTTGGAATCAGCATGAAATTCTCTATCTGTATGGTGAGTTTCAAGTCAATCGGAGAGAAACAATTTTCAACATTTTTCGAAAAAACGACAGAGTTAGAATTTTGGTCGTTTTGGGCTGTAGCTTCAAAACGAAGCATCGGATTGGAAAACGGATTTCAGATTTGGAATCAGCGTGAAATTCTCTATCTGTATGGTGAGTTTCAAGTCAATCGGAGAGAAACAATTTTCAACATTTTTCGAAAAAACGACAGAGTTAGAATTTGGGACGTTTTGGTGTGTAGCGCCAAAACGAACCATCGGATGAGAAAACGGAGGCCAGATTTGGATTCAGCGTGAAATTCTGCATCTGTATGGTGAATTTGAAAGCAATCGGAGAGAAAAAATTTTCGCTGACGTCCCCACCCTCGGGAGAGCTAGCTTCGATCTTGGCTTCCAGTGGACGGATTTTGTCGTGCAATAGCTTGTTTGAAAGCTAAGAGTGAGACAAATTCACTGAAAGAAACGGCTTGTTCATATCTGTCTTCGTTTAGATGTGAGACGCCATTTAAGATTTTGGGAGATTGTCGGAAAACGACAGAGTTAGAATTTGGGACGTTTTGGGTTGTAGCTTCAAAACGAAGCATCGGATTGGAAAACGGATTTCAGATTTGGAATCAGCGTGAAATTCTCTATCTGTATGGTGATTTTCAAGTCAATCGGAGAGAAAAAATTTTCGCTGACGTCCCCCCCCTCGGGAGAGCTAGCTTCGATCTTGGCTTCCAGTGGACGGATTTTGTCGTGCAATAGCTCGTTTGAAAGCTAAGAGTGAGACAAATTCACTGAAAGAATCGGCTTGTTCATATCTGTCTTCGTTTAGATGTGAGACGCCATTTAAGATTTTGGGAGATTGTCGAAAAACGACAGAGTTAGAATTTTGGACGTTTTGGGTTGTAGCTTCAAAACGAAGCATCGGATTGGAAAAGAGATTTCAGATTTGGAATCAGCCTGAAATTCTTTATCTGTATGGTGAGTTTCAAGTCAATCGGAGAGACAAAATTTTTCATCACAAAATTTTTTCGAAAAAACGAGTTAGAATTTTTGCGATGGCTGCCTACTGTAGAGCCAAAACGAAGCATTGGATGGGAAAACAGAGGCCAGATTTGGATTCAGCATCAAATTTTACATTGAAATGTTATATTTCCAGCTCAATCGGACCTCTAGAATCGGCGATAGAAGCGTTTTAAGTGTTTGGATGATGGATATTACGTCATCAGCTGATCGCCACACACTATATAAGCTGGGAACCGAGAGAGACTTGTCATTAAGACGAGAGCGATTGTCAGAAGTAGGTCGTCTCTCTGAGCTCCGATGATAGCTTCGGACATTCCAAATTCCGGGTCTCTGTAAGAAACCGACTTAGAAAATTTCATTGCTGATATCAGCTAAGGCGTCAGACTTAGAGGTTCGCCAGGAGATGGCCTTCGTCTCCAGGCCATAAAAGACTCCAAAACTTTAAAGGCTTGCAACTTTGCTTCTACAAGTCCGTTTGACTTGATTCAAAAAAGGTTCGGTCGCTATTGACCTGCCCTAAGTGATAGACTAATTATAAAATTTCATAAGTAGTGCTAAAAAGTTGAAAATTTTAAATTCACTATTTTTGGAGGTTTTCTGGGGTTTTCGACCCTGCTGAAGTCAATGAAAGCATTTTTAATGATGTCTGAGCCAGTCTTCTCATGGTATAAGCGGCTTTCCACTGAAAGCGAGCAAGACATGGAGAGTTTTGCTGTAATATTCCACTGACAGGGTGTTCCTTCGGGACGGCGGACGATGCCTTAGTGATAAGTGTGGCAAGGGAGTGTGTCATAGTTTAAACCGTAACCGCTGGGACATCTCATGTCTCATGTTGGGCATTTGACACAGTTCTCAACGTAGCACTTTGAACGCCAATCGGTTGAGTGTCAGCTATCTTGTCATGGGTGGCCTCTAAACATCTCCATTGCAAAACGCTGGTGAATCAAGCTCTCTACGGCTTGCTATCAAGCTGCTCAAAGTCTGTCAACCTCTTACCAACTCTACAGGTTTTCATGTCTGGCGAATACTATCATTAAGTTGAATCTGCTATCAGTCAACTTGAACGTTGCAAATGAAGTTCGGTGTAATACTTCCTTTCGACGGGCGTTCCTGTAAAGGGCGGCGGTGAAACCCGTAGCTATGTATACCGCAAGGGACATTCGGCAATGGTCAATCTTGTTAAACCTCTCTGCGTCATGTTTGCAAGTGATTGCTTCTGTCTCAACGTAGTATGCATTCGCGCCAGGGCGACATTTAGCCAGCTGTCGAAGGTTGCCTTATAAACTATCCATTGCATACGTTATGAGAACCATGAGTTCTACTTGTCTCTATCAATGAGATGAATTGATGAATGGAATGAAATGGGAGGACACTCACGCGCCACACGCAACATAACACACTTCTCTCTTCCATAGTCTAACAAGCTCTTTACACATGGATCGCAGTCGATTGCTATCCCAGAATCATGTAAGCTATCTTAATTTTATTTAACACTATTTCACCTACCATCATCACCCATATGAAATGTTATAAGATTTACAAGTTAAACTAAGCGTGCTACTATTTCCAAATGAAAAAGTATACATGGTTAAATCATCCACTGAAGCCCCATTCAAGTAAGTCAGTATGAAAGCAAAGATAATACGAAATAAACATTTATTATGGCATGTATTTCAAAAGGTCTTCATCGTCAATATCGTCCCAGAGTCTGCCTTCACACAAATCACAAAAACAGTTCACTTGCTTCAATCGTTCTTCTACCGCGAGCCTCACTTTGTCGATGTACTCCCACTACGCCATAGTTCGTGGCTGGGAGTTAGGAGTGTACCATTCCCGTAATTGATGGAGGAATTTGGTGCTGGTGATCTCCATCACATCATCAGTATCATACTGCAGATACTTCCATCGTATGCCTGTTAGGTCGGGACACTCCTTCTCACATACACTCTCCTCTTCGTCATCCGCTGCTAATGACAACTTTCTAATGTTGTCGAGTCGGTATAATTTCTCCACCTTCCCCTTCGTTGGAGCGTTTGGTGCAACGAGCGCCTTTGGCGATGAGCATGGAGAAGAGAACTCCAGTTTGTGTTCGATGATTTTGGAGGGCTTGTCATGTTGACTGTGAATAATGACTTTGAAATGTTTTCTAATTCTTAAGTATAAACAAGCAACCAATCAGAATGAACAGCCAATGAATGATGAATATGAAAGTATATATGCAAAGTGACATTCGTGTCATTTCACTCTGTCTTTGAGACGTATATTTCTCTAGCGAATTCTATATTTGAGGCGTACAAGTGAACTGCTCTCTCGTGAATTCCAAATTTGAGACGTATTATTTGAGTGAAGTCTCTATCTTGTTGAAGTATCAACCTTAAACTTGATTTCGTTGAAATGGTAAGTTGAAAATTTCTTCACTCATCTCCCTCAAACGTGTGGCTAATAGCATCTTCCTCAATTTCAGGCATCAACTTCATCACCAACGCCTTCCCTTCTCGAGGAAAGTTTAGAGTTGTTGAGTCAAAGTAGGTTGTAACAATACACTGAGACTTGAACAGAGATGATAGAATGATTTCTCTTTCAGGTGATGTGAGTTCCAGCTCAGGACTCTCGCGACAAGGCAACGAGTGGGAATGTGCCGACTGCGGACATATGTTTACAAGGAAGCACAGTCTCCTTCGACACATCAAACAACGTGTGTGTCAACGCAAAGCGGCATCAATCTCCAGAGGTGAAGTTGATTCTGACGATGACATCTCCTTTCCTTGCGATTTGTGCCCTCTTTCTTTTGATAGTCACTTTCAGCGATCTTCGCACAGACTTCAACACACGCATGCAAATGATCACTACACCAACGGTACCTCTACCATCTCCCTCATTAATGTTTCACATAATAATTTAGTACGCGACTACTGCATGGAGTCCAATACTCAAATTGTAGATTTTCCTGAGTGGCTCCTTCAAAATTCTAACATTATCGAAGCGCTCTTCAACAATTTAGACAATTTTAGAATGAAGGCGCTCATCTACCTTAAACTAAAATATATTAAAATAGATTTTCAAACGGGTCAAGTGACGGAGAGAATACAGTTTCATGTTCCTTCCTCTTCCGCAACCGAAGTTGTAGACTGCGAGTCTTGGCTAAATTTTCACATTCAATGTTTAAAATCAAATGTAGATAAATTCAATGAACGCGACAGCGCTCTCATTTTTGATGGTGTGGACTCAGCCATACTCAAAATTTCCCTATTAGAAAGTCATGCAGCTCGAGGCACATTTAAACTACCAAAAACGTTGTATAATAAGAAAGCTGTCATCAATGTTGATTGTAAATCACAGTGTTTCAAATATGCAGTCCTATCCATCCTTCACTATAATGATATCAACGCGCATCGAGATCGCACCTATAGCTATAGACAGTGGGAGGATGAACTAGACTTTGAAGGTTGTGATAGTAACAACATGAAAATCAAAGATGTAGAAACGTTCGAAAAACATAATCAGATTAAAATTGTCGTTCACGTGTGGGAGAAGGGGTTGAAGGGTGCCCGCTATAATTCACGTTCAACTTGTTATGAACGTGTAGTCAACCTCTTATTAGTAAAACAAGATGATAGCGAGGAATGGCACTACTGTGGTATTCCCAAAATCTCTCGCTTGTACACTCACTTGGGGCACTCTAAAAGAGGTGAACATTTTGTATGCGACCGCTGCATCCGCTCCTTTTGGAGTAAAGATAAATTTGAAACTCACTATGAATGGTGCAAGCGAGGTAAATTACAAATGGAACGCATGCCCAAAGATAAAATATTTTCACATAGGGATAATGGTGACGAATTAAGTCCCCTGCGTGTCATTTACGCAGACATAGAATGCTACATTGATGATATCATCCACAAGCCAGCAGCCATATCCTGCTATGAAGTATGGCATGATCACTTTAGGAATAGACAAAACAAAATGCATACTTGGCAAGGTGAAGATTGCATTTCAAAATTTCTAGAATTTCTCGATAAAGCTGCTAAATTTCAACAATCATATGATTCCCAATTGCAGCGTAAGTCACTACATATGTCAGATGAAGACAAACAAAAATTTGAAAGTTGCACATCGTGCCCTAAATGTCATAAAACGTTTGATGACGATAAAATTAAGAAAGTGCGTGATCATGATCACATCACTGGTAAATTTAGAAACGCACTCTGCTCCAAATGTAACTTTTCACTTAGGTTGAGACGTCGTGCACTACCCGTCATTTTTCATAACTTTAAGGGCTATGACAGTCATATGCTCATAAAAGGAGGGTTGAGCCAGATGAAATCGTGGCAGTTTAATGTAATAGCGCAAACGAGGGAAAAATTCATGGCAATGACAGCAAAAGTACCAGTAGATAAAACTAAAGAAAATAAGACAGTCTTCTTCGAAATAATATTTTTAGATTCATGCCAATTCATGTCAGCGTCACTAGCTTCTCTCGTTCGTAATCTCAAGTTTCTTCCCCATAGTCAAACTTTGAAGAAACACTATCCAAACTTAACGGATGAAATAATCACTCGCAAAGGAGTCTTTCCCTATGCGTATTTTAGCTCAATGTCTAAACTAAATGAAACAACCCTTCCTTCCATTGACAAATTCCAAAACGATTTGACGGGTCAAGATTGTCCAGTAGAGGACTATGAACATGCTCAAGAGGCATGGTTAAAATTTGATTGTAAAACGTTTGGCGATTATATGATCGCTTACTTAGAATTAGATGTCATTTTGCTGGCTGATGTCTTTCAGGAATTTCGACGAGTGGCATTAGAAGAAGACAAATTAGATCCTGTCCACTTTATCAGTCTACCAGCCATGTCCTTTAAATCAGCCTTTAAAATGACTGGTCAGACCATCCATCTCTTACAAGACCCCGAGATGTATAACATATTTGAGCGCGGAATACGCGGTGGTCTCACATTTGTGAATAAACATCACATAAAATCTAAAACAGTAGGTAATGATCATATCCACCTAAAGTACTATGACCAAAATAATTTATATGGCAGTTCACTGTCTAAACCACTACCTCATTCCGAGTTTAGTTGGTTAAATCAAGATGAGCTTACGTATTACTCCAACCCTTCAAACATTCCGAAGATTCCAGATGAAGGTGATTGGGGATATTATTTTGAAGTGGATTTGATTTATCCAAATAGTATTAAAAATAAAACTGCTGATTTCCCACTCGCACCTGAATCTGGTGAAGTGACTGAAGATATGTTTTCACCATTCATGTCACAATTTCATAATAACTTAACAGAGTGTGGACAGCCAAGGTACAAACCATGCCGCAAACTTTTGCTCACCCAATATGATAAGAAAAATTATCTCGTGCATTTCTGCATACTAAAATTCTATTTAGAAATGGGCATGCTTCTAAAGTCAGTTCACCGCATTATCAAATTTAGACAGAAAGCCTTCCTCAAACCCTACATAGATAGTAACAGTCAAAAACGTGCACTCGCCCAAAATAATTTTGAAAAGGATTTTTATAAATATAAGAATAACAGTCTTTTCGGAAAGACCATGGAGGATGTTAGAAAACGTATGAACTACAAACTAGTCGTTGATGAACAAAAATATCACAAATTGACCTCATCACATCTTTTCATTGATAGAGACATCATCGATGAGGATCTTGTAGGTGTTAAAATGATAAAATCTGAAGTTGAGTTGTGCAAACCCATCTATATTGGGCAAGCCGTTTTAGATTATTTCAAGCTTGAAATGTATCAACTTTTCTACAAAATATTAAAACCATGCCCTCTCGTAAAAGAGGTTCGCTTGCTGGGTGGTGATACAGATAGTTTCTTTTTAGGAATTACCACTCAAAAAGATTTAAACTTTAATGAAGTAGGTAGGTCATTAGAAAAATATTTCGACACATCTAACTACAATCCCACTCATCCACTCTATTCCATACAGAATAAAGCCAAACTTGGTTGTTTTAAGGATGAAACAGCAGGAAAGGAAATAGATGAAATGATTCTCCTCCGTCCTAAAATGTATTCCATGAAATTAAAGAATGTGCAGATAGTATTAAGCGTGCTAAAGGTATATCAAAATCCATTGTTCACAAAATGAAACATCGGTCCTATAAGAAGGCCTATAAAAATAAAACTATAACGTTTGTCAATATGACAATCTTAAAATCTCAAGTTCATACTGTGAAAACGCACACGTTCAAGAAACGAGCACTTTCAGCATGGGAAGATAAGAGGTGTTGGATAGGACATAACACATCTCTTCCACATGGACATCCTGACACAAACATACCTCCACCCAAAAGAATAAAACTCACGCTACCACATTCAGGAGATGTATTGACATAATCAACTTTAACTCAGTATTTTGATGTTGCTTTTTGTAGATATACATGGTTGTTTTATGTATCGCATGAGATCGTTTCTTCCTTGTGAATATATGCCTACAGTCAGCTCATTTCCCTATATCTGTGAAAAGACTTTTTCATATACATATTTTTATTTCAATAAACATATCACAATGACTTCACTTTGTTTTCCGAAACACTAAAGTTACGAGGGATTTAGTATCTTTCACATGGATGCACTCTTGTAAACCATTGGTAATTTTGATAGTAATAGAGGGTATAGTTTGTTTGACGACGGGATGATGGAAAATAGATTCGAACATCTTCTCGACTATTCCATATGAAGCGTCTTTATCATGAATGAAATCACGTAAAATGTATTCTTTTTTCTCACCAACAGAAATAGGTAGAATCAAATCACTTTGGGGCGATCATATCTTTTTCAAATGACTGCGGAACATTGATTTCCATGATGAAGATTTAAACAGTTAGATTCGATGACGAACAAGATTTACTAGTTTGCAAGTTAGACTAAGCGTTCTACTATTTGTAAACGAAACATATAGTTTCAACAGTTTACAGATTAAAAATAAAGTTTCACCAGTTTAAAAGTTAAAAATAAAGTTTCAATAATGTGTACGTTAGAAACAAAGTTTCAACCGTTTACAAGTTAAAATTAAAGTTTCAATAGCTTACAAGTTAAGAATAAAGTTTCAATAGTGTGTATGTTAAGAATCAAGTTCTATCTGTTTATATGTTAGAAATAAAATGAAGTTTCACCAGTTTACAAGTTAAGAATAAATTTTATCTGCTTGTATGTTAGAAATGAAATAAAGTTTCACCAGTTTACAAGTTAAAAATAAAGTTTCAATAGTGTGTACGTTCGAAATAAAGTTTCAATAGTGTGTATGTTAAGAATAAAGTTTTATCTGTTTGTATGTTAGAAATAAAACAAAGTTTCAACCGTTTACAAGTTAAAAATAAAGTTTCAATAGTTAACACGTTAAAAATAAAGTTTCAATAGTGTGTATGTTAAGAATAAAGTTCTATCTGTTTGTATGTTAGAAATAAAATGAAGTTTCACCAGTTTACAAATTAAAAATAAAGTTTCAATAGTGTGTACGTTAGAAATAAAGTTTCAACCGTTTACAAGTTAAAAATAAAGTTTCAACAGTGTCTACGTTAGAAATAAAGTTTTATCTGTTTGTAAAGTACGATCGTAGGATTTACTAGTTTGCAAGTTAGACTCAACATTCTACTAGTTGTAAATGAAAAATATCGTTTCAACAGTTTACAGATTAAAATAAAGTTTCAATAGTGTGTATGATGGAAATAAAGTTTAAGCGCTTTGTGCGTTAGAAATAAAGTTTCAGCCGTTTACAAGTTAAAAATAAAGTTTCAACAGTGTGTACGTTAGAAATAAAGTTTTAGCTGTTTATATGTTAGAAACAAAATAAAGTTTCAACCGTTTACAAGTTGAAAAATAAAGTTTCAACAGTGTGTACGTTAGAAATAAATGAAAGTAAGAACTTCATCGTATGAGTATTCAAAGCATGTTTTGTAAATCAAATGTGTGTAGTACTGACATGATAGAATCGCGTTAGAAATAAAGTTTCAGCCGTTTACAAGTTAAAAATAAAGTTTCAACAGTGTGTACGTTAGAAATAAAGTTTTAGCTGTTTATATGTTAGAAACAAAATAAAGTTTCAACCGTTTACAAGTTGAAAAATAAAGTTTCAACAGTGTGTACGCTAGAAATAAATGAGAGTAAGAACTTCATCGTATAAGTATTCAAAGCATGTTTTGTAAATTAAATGTGTGTAAATTAAACGCGTTTGTTAAGTTCATTTGATTCTATCATGTCAGTACTACACACATTTGATTTACAAAACATGCTTTGAATACTTATACGATGAAGTTCTTACTCTCATTTATTTCTAGCGTACACACTGTTGAAACTTTATTTTTCAACTTGTAAACGGTTGAAACTTTATTTTGTTTCTAACATATAAACAGCTAAAACTTTATTTCTGACGTACACACTGTTGAAACTCTATTTTTAACTTGTAAACGGCTGAAACTTTATTTCTAACGCGATTCTATCATGTCAGTACTACACACAATTGATTTACAAAACATGCTTTGAATACTTATACGATGAAGTTCTTACTCTCATTTATTTCTAGCGTACACACTGTTGAAACTTTATTTTTCAACTTGTAAACGGTTGAAACTATATTTTGTTTCTAACATATAAACAGCTAAAACTTTATTTCTAACGTACACACTGTTGAAACTTTATTTTTAACTTGTAAACGGCTGAAACTTTATTTCTAATGCGATTCTATCATGTCAGTACTACACACATTTGATTTACAAAACATGCTTTGAATACTCATACGATGAAGTTCTTACTTTCATTTATTTCTAACGTACACACTGTTGAAACTTTATTTTTCAACTTGTAAACGGTTGAAACTTTATTTTGTTTCTAACATATAAACAGCTAAAACTTTATTTCTAACGTACACACTGTTGAAACTTTATTTTTAACTTGTAAACGGCTGAAACTTTATTTCTAACGCACAAAGCGCTTAAACTTTATTTCCATCATACACACTATTGAAACGTTATTTTAATCTGTCAACTGTTGAAACGATATTTTTCATTTACAACTAGTAGAATGTTGAGTCTAACTTGCAAACTAGTAAATCCTACGATCGTACTTTACAAACAGATAAAACTTTATTTCTAACGTAGACACTGTTGAAACTTTATTTTTAACTTGTAAACGGTTGAAACTTTATTTCTAACGTACACACTATTGAAACTTTATTTTTAATTTGTAAACTGGTGAAACTTCATTTTATTTCTAACATACAAGCTGATAAAACTTTATTCTTAACTTGTAAACTGATGAAACTTCATTTTATTTCTAACATACAAACAGATAAAACTTTATTCTTAACATATGCACTATTGAAACATTAGTTTTAACTTGCAAACTATTGAAACTTTATTTTTAACTTGTTAACGGTTGAAACTTTGTTTTATTTCTAACATACAAACAGATAAAACTTTATTCTTAACTTGTAAACTGATGAAACTTCATTTTATTTCTAACATACAAACAGATAGAACTTTATTCTTAACATACACACTATTGAAACTTTATTTTTAACGTGCTAACTATTGAAACTTTATTTTTAACTTGTAAACGGTTGAAACTTTGTTTTATTTCTAACATACAAGCAGATAAAACTTTATTCTTAACATACACACTATTGAAACTTTATTTCTAACGTACACACTATTGAAACTTTATTTTGAACTTGTAAACTGGTGAAACTTTATTTCATTTCTAACATACAAGCAGATAAAATTTATTCTTAACTTGTAAACTGGTGAAACTTCATTTTATTTCTAACATATAAACAGATAGAACTTCATTCGTAACATACACACTATTGAAACTTTATTCTTAACTTGTAAACTATTGAAACTTTAATTTTAACTTGTAAACGGTTGGAACTTTGTTTCTAACGTACACATTATTGAAACTTTATTTTTAACTTTTAAACTGGTGAAACTTTATTTCATTTCTGACATACAAGCAGATGAAACTTTTTTCTTAACTTGTAAACTGGTGAACCTTCATTTTTATTTCTAACATATAAACAGATAGAACTTTATTCTTAACTTGTAAACTATTGAAACTTTAATTTTAACTTGTAAACGGTTGAAACTTTGTTTCTAACGTACACATTATTGAAACTTTATTTTTAACTTTTAAACTGGTGAAACTTTATTTTTAATCTGTAAACTGTTGAAACTATATGTTTCGTTTACAAATAGTAGAACGCTTAGTCTAACTTGCAAACTAGTAAATCTTGTTCGTCATCGAATCTAACTGTTTAAATCTTCATCATGGAAATCAATGTTCCGCAGTCATTTGAAAAAGATATGATCGCCCCAAAGTGATTTGATTCTACCTATTTCTGTTGGTGAGAAAAAAGAATACATTTTACGTGATTTCATTCATGATAAAGACGCTTCATATGGAATAGTCGAGAAGATGTTCGAATCTATTTTCCATCATCCCGTCGTCAAACAAACTATACCCTCTATTACTATCAAAATTACCAATGGTTTACAAGAGTGCATCCATGTGAAAGATACTAAATCCCTCGTAACTTTAGTGTTTCGGAAAACAAAGTGAAGTCATTGTGATATGTTTATTGAAATAAAAATATGTATATGAAAAAGTCTTTTCACAGATATAGGGAAATGAGCTGACTGTAGGCATATATTCACAAGGAAGAAACGATCTCATGCGATACATAAAACAACCATGTATATCTACAAAAAGCAACATCAAAATACTGAGTTAAAGTTGATTATGTCAATACATCTCCTGAATGTGGTAGCGTGAGTTTTATTCTTTTGGGTGGAGGTATGTTTGTGTCAGGATGTCCATGTGGAAGAGATGTGTTATGTCCTATCCAACACCTCTTATCTTCCCATGCTGAAAGTGCTCGTTTCTTGAACGTGTGCGTTTTCACAGTATGAACTTGAGATTTTAAGATTGTCATATTGACAAACGTTATAGTTTTATTTTTATAGGCCTTCTTATAGGACCGATGTTTCATTTTGTGAACAATGGATTTTGATATACCTTTAGCACGCTTAATACTATCTGCACATTCTTTAATTTCATGGAATACATTTTAGGACGGAGGAGAATCATTTCATCTATTTCCTTTCCTGCTGTTTCATCCTTAAAACAACCAAGTTTGGCTTTATTCTGTATGGAATAGAGTGGATGAGTGGGATTGTAGTTAGATGTGTCGAAATATTTTTCTAATGACCTACCTACTTCATTAAAGTTTAAATCTTTTTGAGTGGTAATTCCTAAACAGAAACTATCTGTATCACCACCCAGCAAGCGAACCTCTTTTACGAGAGGGCATGGTTTTAATATTTTGTAGAAAAGTTGATACATTTCAAGCTTGGAATAATCTAAAACGGCTTGCCCAATATAGATGGGTTTGCACAACTCAACTTCAGATTTTATCATTTTAACACCTACAAGATCCTCATCGATGATGTCTCTATCAATGAAAAGAGGTGATGAGGTCAATTTGTGATATTTTTGTTCATCAACGACTAGTTTGTAGTTCATACGTTTTCTAACATCCTCCATGGTCTTTCCGAAAAAGACTGTTATTCTTATATTTATAAAAATCCTTTTCAAAATTATTTTGGGCGAGTGCACGTTTTTGACTGTTACTATCTATGTAGGGTTTGAGGAAGGCTTTCTGTCTAAATTTGATAATGCGGTGAACTGACTTTAGAAGCATGCCCATTTCTAAATAGACTTTTAGTATGCAGAAGTGCACGAGATAATTTTTCTTATCATATTGGGTGAGCAAAAGTTTGCGGCATGGTTTGTACCTTGGCTGTCCACACTCTGTTAAGTTATTATGAAATTGTGACATGAATGGTGAAAACATATCTTCAGTCACTTCACCAGATTCAGGTGCGATTGGGAAATCAGCAGTTTTATTTTTAATACTATTTGGATAAATCAAATCCACTTCAAAATAATATCCCCAATCACCTTCATCTGGAATCTTGAGAATGTTTGAAGGGTTGGAGTAATACGTAAGCTCATCTTGATTTAACCAACTAAACTCGGAATGAGGTAGTGGTTTAGACAGTGAACTGCCATATAAATTATTTTGGTCATAGTACTTTAGGTGGATATGATCATTACCTACTGTTTTAGATTTTATGTGATGTTTATTCACAAATGTGAGACCACCGCGTATTCCGCGCTCAAATATGTTATACATCTCGGGGTCTTGTAAGAGATGGATGGTCTCACCAGTCATTTTAAAAGCTGATTTAAAGGACATGGCTGGTAGACTGACAAAGTGGACAGGATCTAATTTGTCTTCTTCTAAAGCCACTCGTCGAAATTCCTGAAAGACATCAGCCAGCAAAATGACATCTAATTCTAAGTAAGCGATCATATAATCGCCAAACGTTTTACAATCAAATTTTAACCATGCCTCTTGAGCATGTTCATAGTCCTCTACTGGACAATCTTGACCCGTCAAATCGTTTTGGAATTTGTCAATGGAAGGAAGGGTTGTTTCATTTAGTTTAGACATTGAGCTAAAATACGCATAGGGAAAGACTCCTTTGCGAGTGATTATTTCATCCGTTAAGTTTGGATAGTGTTTCTTCAAAGTTTGACTATGGGGAAGAAACTTGAGATTACGAACGAGAGAAGCTAGTGACGCTGACATGAATTGGCATGAATCTAAAAATATTATTTCGAAGAAGACTGTCTTATTTTCTTTAGTTTTATCTACTGGTACTTTTGCTGTCATTGCCATGAATTTTTCCCTCGTTTGCGCTATTACATTAAACTGCCACGATTTCATTTGGCTCAACCCTCCTTTTATGAGCATATGACTGTCATAGCCCTTAAAGTTATGAAAAATGACGGGTAGTGCACGACGTCTCAACCTAAGTGAAAAGTTACATTTGGAGCAGAGTGCGTTTCTAAATTTACCAGTGATGTGATCATGATCACGCACTTTCTTAATTTTATCGTCATCAAACGTTTTATGACATTTAGGGCACGATGTGCAACTTTCAAATTTTTGTTTGTCTTCATCTGACATATGTAGTGACTTACGCTGCAATTGGGAATCATATGATTGTTGAAATTTAGCAGCTTTATCGAGAAATTCTAGAAATTTTGAAATGCAATCTTCACCTTGCCAAGTATGCATTTTGTTTTGTCTATTCCTAAAGTGATCATGCCATACTTCATAGCAGGATATGGCTGCTGGCTTGTGGATGATATCATCAATGTAGCATTCTATGTCTGCGTAAATGACACGCAGGGGACTTAATTCGTCACCATTATCCCTATGTGAAAATATTTTATCTTTGGGCATGCGTTCCATTTGTAATTTACCTCGCTTGCACCATTCATAGTGAGTTTCAAATTTATCTTTACTCCAAAAGGAGCGGATGCAGCGGTCGCATACAAAATGTTCACCTCTTTTAGAGTGCCCCAAGTGAGTGTACAAGCGAGAGATTTTGGGAATACCACAGTAGTGCCATTCCTCGCTATCATCTTGTTTTACTAATAAGAGGTTGACTACACGTTCATAACAAGTTGAACGTGAATTATAGCGGGCACCCTTCAACCCCTTCTCCCACACGTGAACGACAATTTTAATCTGATTATGTTTTTCGAACGTTTCTACATCTTTGATTTTCATGTTGTTACTATCACAACCTTCAAAGTCTAGTTCATCCTCCCACTGTCTATAGCTATAGGTGCGATCTCGATGCGCGTTGATATCATTATAGTGAAGGATGGATAGGACTGCATATTTGAAACACTGTGATTTACAATCAACATTGATGACAGCTTTCTTATTATACAACGTTTTTGGTAGTTTAAATGTGCCTCGAGCTGCATGACTTTCTAATAGGGAAATTTTGAGTATGGCTGAGTCCACACCATCAAAAATGAGAGCGCTGTCGCGTTCATTGAATTTATCTACATTTGATTTTAAACATTGAATGTGAAAATTTAGCCAAGACTCGCAGTCTACAACTTCGGTTGCGGAAGAGGAAGGAACATGAAACTGTATTCTCTCCGTCACTTGACCCGTTTGAAAATCTATTTTAATATATTTTAGTTTAAGGTAGATGAGCGCCTTCATTCTAAAATTGTCTAAATTGTTGAAGAGCGCTTCGATAATGTTAGAATTTTGAAGGAGCCACTCAGGAAAATCTACAATTTGAGTATTGGACTCCATGCAGTAGTCGCGTACTAAATTATTATGTGAAACATTAATGAGGGAGATGGTAGAGGTACCGTTGGTGTAGTGATCATTTGCATGCGTGTGTTGAAGTCTGTGCGAAGATCGCTGAAAGTGACTATCAAAAGAAAGAGGGCACAAATCGCAAGGAAAGGAGATGTCATCGTCAGAATCAACTTCACCTCTGGAGATTGATGCCGCTTTGCGTTGACACACACGTTGTTTGATGTGTCGAAGGAGACTGTGCTTCCTTGTAAACATATGTCCGCAGTCGGCACATTCCCACTCGTTGCCTTGTCGCGAGAGTCCTGAGCTGGAACTCACATCACCTGAAAGAGAAATCATTCTATCATCTCTGTTCAAGTCTCAGTGTATTGTTACAACCTACTTTGACTCAACAACTCTAAACTTTCCTCGAGAAGGGAAGGCGTTGGTGATGAAGTTGATGCCTGAAATTGAGGAAGATGCTATTAGCCACACGTTTGAGGGAGATGAGTGAAGAAATTTTCAACTTACCATTTCAACGAAATCAAGTTTAAGGTTGATACTTCAACAAGATAGAGACTTCACTCAAATAATACGTCTCAAATTTGGAATTCACGAGAGAGCAGTTCACTTGTACGCCTCAAATATAGAATTCGCTAGAGAACACTTCACTTATACGTCTCAAAGACAGAGTGAAATGACACGAATGTCACTTTGCATATATACTTTCATATTCATCATTCATTGGCTGTTCATTCTGATTGGTTGCTTGTTTATACTAAAGAATTAGAAAACATTTCAAAGTCATTATTCACAGTCAACATGACAAGCCCTCCAAAAACATCGAACACAAATTGGAGTTCTCTTCTCCATGCTCATCGCCAAAGGCGCTCGTTGCACCAAACGCTCCAACGAAGGGGAAGGTGGAGAAATTATACCGACTCGACAACATTAGAAAGTTGTCATTAGCAGCGGATGACGAAGAGGAGAGTGTATGTGAGAAGGAGTGTCCCGACCTAACAGGCATACGATGGAAGTATCTGCAGTATGATACTGATGATGTGATGGAGATCACCAGCACCAAATTCCTCCATCAATTACGGGAATGGTACACTCCTAACTCCCAGCCACGAACTATGGCGTAGTGGGAGTACATCGACAAAGTGAGGCTCGCGGTAGAAGAACGATTGAAGCAAGTGAACTGTTTTTGTGATTTGTGTGAAGGCAGACTCTGGGACGATATTGACGATGAAGACCTTTTGAAATACATGCCATAATAAATGTTTATTTCGTATTATCTTTGCTTTCATACTGACTTACTTGAATGGGGCTTCAGTGGATGATTTAACCATGTATACTTTTTCATTTGGAAATAGTAGCACGCTTAGTTTAACTTGTAAATCTTATAACATTTCATATGGGTGATGATGGTAGGTGAAATAGTGTTAAATAAAATTAAGATAGCTTACATGATTCTGGGATAGCAATCGACTGCGATCCATGTGTAAAGAGCTTGTTAGACTATGGAAGAGAGAAGTGTGTTATGTTGCGTGTGGCGCGTGAGTGTCCTCCCATTTCATTCCATTCATCAATTCATCTCATTGATAGAGACAGGTAGAACTCATGGTTCTCATAACGTATGCAATGGATAGTTTATAAGGCAACCTTCGACAGCTGGCTAAATGTCGCCCTGGCGCGAATGCATACTACGTTGAAACAGAGGCAATCACTTGCAAACATGACGCAGAGAGGTTTAACAAGATTGACCATTGCCGAATGTCCCTTGCGGTATACATAGCTACGGGTTTCACCGCCGCCCTTTACAGGAACGCCCGTCGAAAGGAAGTATTACACCGAACTTCATTTGCAACGTTCAAGTTGACTGATAGCAGATTCAACTTAATGATAGTATTCACCAGACATGAAAACCTGTAGAGTTGGTAAGAGGTTGACAGACTTTTAGCAGCTTGATAGCAAGCCGTAGAGAGCTTGATTCACCAGCGTTTTGCAATGGAGATGTTTAGAGGCCACCCATGACAAGATAGCTAAGACTCAACCGATTGGCGTTCAAAGTGCTACGTTGAGAACTGTGTCAAATGCCCAACATGAGACATGAGATGTCCCAGCGGTTACGGTCTAAACTATGACACGCTCCCTTGACACACTTATCACTACGGCATCGTCCGCCGTCCCGAAGGAACACCCTGTCAGTGGAATATTACAGCAAAACTCTCCGTGTCTTCCTCGCTTTCAGTGAAAAGCCGCTTATACCATGAGAAGACTGGCTCAGACATGAAAACCTGTAGAGTTGGTAAGAGGTTGACAGACTTTGAGCAGCTTGATAGCAAGCCGTAGAGAGCTTGATTCACCAGCGTTTTGCAATGGAGATGTTTAGAGGCCACCCATGACAAGATAGCTGACACTCAACCGATTGGCGTTCAAAGTGCTACGTTGAGAACTGTGTCAAATGCCCAACATGAGACATGAGATGTCCCAGCGGTTACGGTTTAAACTATGACACACTCCCTTGCCACACTTACCACTACGGCATCGTCCGCCGTCCCGAAGGAACACCCTGTCAGTGGAATATTACAGCAAAACTCTCCATGTCTTGCTCGCTTTTAGTGGAAAGCCGCTTATACCATGAGAAGACTGGCTCAGACATCATTAAAAATGCTTTCATTGACTTCAGCAGGGTCGAAAACCCCAGAAAACCTCCAAAAATAGTGAATTTAACATTTTCAACTTTTTAGCACTACTTATGAAATTTTATAATTAGTCTATCACTTAGGGCAGGTCAATAGCGACCGAACCTTTTTTGAATCAAGTCAAACGGACTTGTAGAAGCAAAGTTGCAAGCCTTTAAAGTTTTGGAGTCTTTTATGGCCTGGAGACGAAGGCCATCTCCTGGCGAACCTCTAAGTCTGACGCCTTAGCTGATATCAGCAATGAAATTTTCTAAGTCGGTTTCTTACAGAGACCCGGAATTTGGAATGTCCGAAGCTATCATCGGAGCTCAGAGAGACGACCTACCTCTGACAATCGCTCTCGTCTTAATGACAAGTCTCTCTCGGTTCCCAGCTTATATAGTGTGTGGCGATCAGCTGATGACGTAATATCCATCATCCAAACACTTAAAACGCTTCTATCGCCGATTCTAGAGGTCCGATTGAGCTGGAAATACACCATTTCAATGCAGAATTTGATGCTGAATCCAAATCTGGCCTCCGTTTTCCCATCCGATGCTTCGTTTTTGGCTCTACAGAAGGCAGCCATCGCAAAAATTCTAACTCTGTCGTTTTTCGACAATCTCCCAAAATCTTAAATGGCGTCTCACATCTAAGCGAAGACAGATATGAACAAGCCGTTTGTTTCAGTGAATTTGTCTCACTCTTAACTTTCAAACGAGCTATTGCACGACAAAATCCGTCCACTGGAAGCCAAAATCGAAGCTAGCTCTCCCGAGGGGGGGGGACGTCAGCGAAAATTTTTTCTCTCCGATTGCGTTCAAATTCACCATACCGATGCAGAATTTCACGCTGAATCTGAATCTGGCCTCCGTTTTCCCATCCGATGCTTCGTTTTGACGCTACAGACCAAAACGTCCCAAATTTTAACTCTCCCAAAATTTTGAAGAAACATTTTTTCTCGCCGATTGACTTCAAATTCACCATACCGATGCAGAATTTCACGCTGATCACGAATCTAAAGTCCGTTTCACCATTCCACCACGACAACCTAGACGGTCGCCCACGTCAACCTAGACGGTCGCCCACGTCAACCTAGACGGTCGCCCACGTCAACCTAGACGGTCGCCCACGTCAACCTAGACGGTCGCCCACGTCAACCTAGGCGGTCGGCCACGTCAACCCACACGAGACCAACACACCCGAGTCTCACACTCTGTCGTTTTCGAGGGGGGGGGACGTCAGCGAAAATTTTGTGAACGTGGACCAACCTGGCCGGCACACCACGACAGACCACGACAGACCACAACCTGTCGTTCCAGAGGGGGGGGGCGTCAGCGAAAATTCTTCGATGGCGGCCATCTTGCGCGGTCCAGAAGTGGAGTTTTACTTACTACTTACTTGTACCTGCCTTGTTTTTCTATACTTCTCAACGAAGGAGGATGGATAACCATTGGACTGGAACGTTTCCTGAATAAGCGTAAATTCAGAAGACAATTGATCTGCAGTACAAATGTGCCTGTTATTCTTACCTCTATTGAAAACAGAATTTTCGACAGCCAACAAATGTCAGCGAAAATAGGGTCTAATGGACTGCCCATAGCCTCAAGTTTTGTTGTGAAGAATGCCGACGGGGGCCTGCAAAGTTCCGAGAAGATATGTGAACCATACGTTGAAGCTGAGATGCAGGACTCAAGAAGGAGGATGGATGACCTGACGTGTTTCCTTGTGGATCGCAAAAGCGCTTCTTACACTCTTGATACTATTTCTTTCTTGAAGTATTGCAAGTTCACCAGAAAAGTTTCCAACCGCTGCCGAGATGTTGCCATCTTCTCTCTATACTGCAAGTTCTATAATGCCAGATCTAGGACTGCTGTTGGGTTCTTCACAAACCCCATAGATATCTGACTATGATGACCTCAATATTACAGAAAGACAGGCCCTATGCAGAAGCTTGAACTTTTGTAGCCCACCTCCGTATTTTTCAGGCAGATGACGATGCTGAATTTGAGCAGTATTACAGTGAATTGAAAACTACTGAGGGCAGTGAAGAGCATATGACTAAATCATTAAGCAGAATTAGTATCCATCTCTAAAAATTTTCCTCGTCGCCAAAAATATGAAAGCCCACTTATTCCGATCGTTTTGAGGCCCTGAATAATTTGTGCAAAAATAATGTTATCGTTATTTGCCCTCCAGATAAGGGAAATTCTGTAGTCGTTTTGAAAAAAACAGATTATGTCAAAAAATGCTTGAAGTCATCAGTGATACTCAGAAATTCCAAATTCATGAGGTTGGAATTGACATCACCTCAAAAATAGAAAGTCAAGAGAATTCTTGCATAAATTACCTCATGAAAGCCAATGCTATTTCGCCTACTATGGCCCATGAACTAAAATCAAAAGGCATTTGCATTCTAAGAATGTACGGGCTACCAACGCTTCACAAAGCTGACTCGCCACTTAGACCAATATTAAGCATGACTATTGACTAATAAATCCAATTTAACAGGCTTATATCTGCACTTCTTAAGTTTTGTACCTGCGTCTTTCAAACGCAATCTCGTCAAAAATCTTTTTGATCGTGCAAGGCGTATTGTATTGCAAATCAATTGTCTTCTGAATTTAAGCTTATTCAGGACACGTTACAGTCCAATGATCATCCATCCTCCTTCATTATGAAGTACAGCAAATGAAGGCACGTAAAAGAGACTGAATATGGTCCTGCAAGGAAGACTGCCTACTTGATGGTGCCGTTCTGGGCGAAAGGTTTTCGAACGAGGTCAAAACCAAAGTCCGCGTCGTAACTGCTAGCTTTTCCTGCTATTGAGCGGAAGGTCGTTTTCATGACAAGAAGAATTACGGTACGATCCCTGAAAGACATGCTGCCACTCAATATTGTTCGTCTGACGTCATCTATCAATTCAATTGCAACTGATGAGAGTTATGTTGGACGGATTGAACGGTGGCTGTCAAAGCGAGTGGACGAGCATCTTCCGATATGGCTGATAAACAAAAGACCCCGACCACGATCATCAGAACCTCCCAGCAGTGCTGTAGCAAGACACGCTCTCAATTGTCCGCAGTTTGACGTCACACGTGCAAAGATGCGTCAAGAAGGTCGCCAAAGCTCGTCATACAGCATTACTACCATTCCTAGAGGCGCAATCATGAGACCTTCGCAATCATCGCGCTTCACAAGACCCTAATTGTGTGTGCAAAAGCAAACACTGATGACGCTCATGCTCCCCTGGTTCTGACTTTTGACTTTTGACTTTAACTCACTTTCTTTTACTACAATTATTGTTTTGTTATCTTTGTTTCACTGAGAATACTGCTATATTTCCTACGGTTGCTCAATATTCGTGTACATATGCATAGGTTAACAGTCCAAAATGCAAGAAGTACAATACAGACCCGTTCATAAGTTCTTGCGCCACACATCGATGACATATGAAATGCTTTATTGCTGCTTGATTACCATACACTCATGCATTGTTTTCATTCATATCTGTAAAATTTTATTTCATTTCGCTCTTTTATCAATGCGTGAGTGGTATAATTCATCAAACTTATGGAAATGTCCTAAAAACAAAATTATTCGAAAAAATAGGTCGTCCTAAAGTTTTTGCGCCTTTAGACTTTCGACTGTAAATGCATAAAATAGCCAAAATAATGAAGGAAGCTATATTCATGGTGTTTGCAGAAGTTATCTGGAATAGTCTTGCTCGACTTAATATTTCGTGTGACCTCCCTTTGCTGACACACAAGAGTTCAATCTCCTTGGGATTGAATCACAGAGGGATCGAATTCTTTCTCACGTCATGTTGTTTCATTCTTCAACAGCTACTTTCCAGAGGCTTTCACTAGTTACTGGATTCCTTTGAAAATTCCTCTCCTTCAAATTCGGCCAGACATTCTCGATAACAGACAATGCTGATCTTTGAGCGGGTCATGACTACAAAGTATAGATGCCGTTTTCAGTCAAAAAAATCTTTCAGGATGAGGATCGGTGCGCTGAAACTCCAACATGTTGGAAAGTTTATCCCTGGTGATATAATATGAGGAAGATCGACACTAAGAACTTTGTGGTATTCCGCAAATCAACATTCCTGCTGCATCTTACAACAACTCGAGAAGCACTTCCTCTTATAGCAACCCAAACCACTATGTTGGAAGGAAACTTTATCGCTTATACTCGTGCAAGCATAAAATAGCCGGATTGGATTGAGCTCCAACTTACATTCGTCTTAGAAAATTACCTCTTCCCACTTTGCCAGAGACCACGCTGATTTCTGTAGACACGATCCAGACCGATGTCTGTGGTAAAATAAGGGCAGGTAAGGTTTTCGAACAGCAATGCGTCCAAACAGTGTGTATCTTCGTAGAGACCATGCAGACTTGTTCTAATTACTCATGAAATGTATTTGAAGCTCCTAAAAGCGTATGACATATCTCAGTTTGGTTTTCGCCCTCATTCCTCAACATTGCATGCACATATCAGAATTCACGACTATATTACAAAAGAACTCGATCAGCTCGATGTTGCTAGTGTCGGTGTTATTTCCTTGGACATAAAAAAGGCATTTGCTTCGTTGTCACATACCGCATTACTCAAAAGCCTTATTTCGGCGGGTCTCCCAATCATCTTCATCAAATGGTGTATTGGTTTCCTGACTGACAGATCGCAAAGAGTCTTGCTACATCATCGTGTCGTAAGCAGTACAAGTAAGATAACATCAGGAGTTCCACAAGGGTCATCAATTTCGCCGTATCTATTCGCTATCCATGTAAGTTCATTTGCATCGACTTCAAACATTCCATAATCGTTAAATTCGCTGATGATTTAGTTTGTATACAATCTTACACTAAAACCTCAGATATTGTGCAGGAAATAAATTGTGAAATTAAAAACTGCAGTGATTGGTGTAGTAGTCATGGTTTATGCTTGAATAATGGTCAGACAAACATAATGCATATACGGAAAAGCAGGGAAGTTCCATCGCCAGTAACCAATGTCTCAACAACCATTAAAATTCTCGGTGTAATCTTTCAGCAAACTCTGAAATGGAATGAACATGTTGATAATACGATCAAAACAGCCAATAGTAGACTTTACATTATTCGAAGACTGAGAGCTTACCTTCAACGTTATGACCTCATCGTCATCTACAATTCGTTTGTAAGAAGCATTCTCGAATACAACTCACCACTCTTCTTGGGAATCGATGCTAATAATGACGCGAAACTTGAGAAGATCCACCAAAGAGCACATCGAATCATTTGCGGACGAGGTTGCAGTTGGGAAGAATTTACCCCACTATGCATTCGGAGACAACACCAGAGTGTTAAATTTTTCAACAAGATGATGAAAGAAGACGATTTTCTCCACGATCTCATGACCCCTGTGTTATGTTTTGCATCAAAAACAAGACGTGCGTGCTGCTCGCAGTGTAGCAAAGCAAAATGTATTCTGCCAGTCTGTCTCAGGAGAGATTCCTAGGATCCTGGGAAGTTGGCGTGCGAGCCAACTCACGGACCAATGCGGTTACAGCGAGGCTGTACGCTGCACTCACTGGCCATAAGTGCAGTAGCTACATGTCATGACACCGTGTACTCCGATTCTCACAAAAACGTTGTCAACCGATTTCGAGATCTCATCGAAGAAGTGCGTCCTTTTTGCCAAGCTGCTGTTCAATATATAATCGAATGTATGCTCGTACTCACAATGGATAACGATGTCTTTATGTTTTGTGCTCAATTCTCTTTTTTGTGAACATTCAATTTCTGTAACTTAATGATTTTTATTTTTAATTGAAATAAACAACAACAACAACAATTGCAAATTACTTGCTTAAAATGAGTTGATGACGACGGCTAACCCTTTCACGTCTAAAACGAGCAGGCTATATTCGTGATAATACTTGCGCTACCACGAGTATATTCGTGACGATTTTGTCACGCTAAATCAAACGTTTTTGGCTATTCAACGGTATTTTCATGAATACTTGCTCATTTGCAACTGATTCGATCACAGAAAGTCACAAAAAAAATTTCGATTCCCCCATCCAATCAGAGTCTGCAATCTGATTTTTGTGTATTCCGATTTTGATAGCATGTTTGAGGTTTTTACATGGATTTGTCAGTAAATTCATTTTGATACATAATTCCATGCATTTAATGACGTTGTTACATTGTTTTGAGTAATGAACTTCCAAATTGCTAATTACATTGATTGAGATGTACATTTTCAATTAGGGTCTGTTATTAGGGTGTGTTACAGTTACTTTAGATAACTCCCGATTCATAATTTGGAATTTTACAATAAGTTTCGTCGTTGATATCTTTAAAAAAAGTTACCGATAAATGTACGTTGGTACACATCTAAGTATGATACCACAATGTATTATTATCAGTTATTGTAACTCATTATAGACGAGGATAATAAAGTAATTTATATTTCGTGTGAATGAATACTTTGCAGTGCTGACTGCAAAGTAATTACAGGTGTTTCTCAGTTATATGGTTAAAAATGTGATTGATTACAATTACTAATTGCAGTAACTGTAATTCAAATTACGTAATAATCGCTCGATCAACATTGCAACTTCGACTCTTGAAGTGCTACGTGTGGTCGATATGCATGGCTGTGAGTGCTGGACCATCAGTCAAACGATTCAGGATCGCCTGGAGGCGACGGAAATGTGGTTTCTGCGAAGAATAATGCGCATACCCTGGATGAAGAAGGTGCAGAACAACACAGTGCTTCAGCAGGCTGGAACAACGAGACAATTGAAGCGGACCATCGTCACAATGCAAGTTCCATTTCTCGGCCACGTGCCCCGTAAAAAGCATCTGGAACATCTGATGCTTACCGGGAAGGTGGAGGGGTGAAGAGCTCGTGGTCGACAGTGTATGACTTATCTTGGGTGGCTGTCACGTATGTCACGGACAGAACGACGCTCAACATCATCCAGAAGTGTACGGAGAAACAAAAGCATTTGATTGTCGCCGACCTCACACTCTGACACGGCACCTCTATTGATTGAATTGCAAAACAATTACAACACAAGTCTGGCGTACATTATATTTAAGAGTTTCAAGATATTGAGAATAGAATTTATCATGAAGATTTATTCTGGAAATTTTAAGACATTTTCCATCTGAGTATGCAATTAATATTACATTAAGCCTACATATTTGTTGCTGAATGTGAGTAGGCTATTAGTATATTTTATACTCGCATATATCCCTTACCAGTGTTTTTATTTTGCAGTCCATAACGAAAGCATGGATTCCATATGTGAAAGGGAAGACCCAATCGAAATGGCAAAAGAGACGAAAAATATAATTATTTCGGTTTATTATTTTATCGTAATAATTGGTGTTCCGGGGAATATCATGGTAATTAATTATTTCAATCCTAAGGTTTCCAATATTGAAAGCACTTACAAATTTTCCGGTAGCTGTTCTCGCCTTCATAGACTTGTTTGCACTATTTTTCTTCAATGTGTTAACAATCACAACGTTGCATATTGGTCACTGCTTTCTAGGAAAAATTGGATGCATATTACAAGCAACAATGGGGTCATTGTGCATGACATTATCTATGACTATCCTTTTGATAATTGCAGCAAATCGTTACATAGCTGTATGCAAGATATACCTTTATGCAAAACTATTTACGTTTAAACGAATGATCTTCTATATAACATCTTCTACTCTCTTTACGAGTATTTTTGTGATTGGAGGAGCATTTATACCGTTGAATACACCGTTGAATTTCAGGTGATATATAAAAGAAGTGTCGCTGTTTGCATTGGCTCTAATAACGACATCTTTGTCAGATTATTTGTTTTTGGAATGATTTTTGGGTCTTGTCTTGTCGTATTATTGCTGTATCGAATCGACAGACACTAACGGCTCTCAGCTCTAGTAGAAAGAAATTAAGACAAATGACAGAATCACACAAAATAAAAGAGGAAAGCAGGGTGCGAATGTTGGTTGCAGCATTTATTTGCTTCGGGATATGTTATGTGCCATTCTCGCTCCTGTTTTTGATTGATGTTGGATATAATTCCTCATCGCTTCTGATTTACCTAGCATTTTTTCTTTCTACTATGAATTGTGCAATTAATCCGATTATATATGCTGCTTTTAACATTCATTTTCTTTAAGCCTTCTGAAAAATGCTGCTATGCTGGAAACCTTCCAAAATACAGCCAGATTTTAAAAGCAAAACGAACAGTCATCGCTTGCACGAATCTGTAAATACAATATCCAGTGCATGAAAAACTGAATCGGTTTCTCTGTTCTTGGAAGCTTCACTATATATGGCACCTGCCCTGGAATTCTTTGATTGCTTCAATTGATGTATAGCAGTTAGAAACATCACCGAAAAATGAAATCACATAATTAATATCAGTCATTGGCCATCCTGCATGAAGATGGTCAATGGATGTCGACTGAAATTAATTGCATCTGTGAAAAAATGGATGATTAAAGTTTGTTATAAATCAAACTCTGGACTCTTTCCACCACTCATGAGAAGATCGTATGGAGAAATACAGAGCAGAAGGTTTGAGCAGAAAAATCTCAATCTTATGAATGGAAAGTTATATGTATATATTTCAATAATGATGAAAGCTTCATCAATATCAAAGTATACACCAAGCACACCAAACACACACAAAGCATATCACAGATAAAAAAATAAATCATTGTTATTTTGTATCTCAGAGATGCTGTCAACCCGAGTAATATCATCGCTGTCAATTTAACAAATACTTACCATGTACTTGGCATAAAAGTCCTAAACATTTAAGAAATATTTAAGAAATATTTATCAAACCTAGTACATTTCCTAAACTTTTACTAAATATTTAGCAAACTTTCCAAACTTCCACAAAATATTTGGCAAATTTTCTGAACTTTTACGAAATGTTTAGTAAATATTTTGTAAATTTTCCAAACTTTTACAAAACATTTAGCAAATTATTTCTGGCTTTTATAATATGTTTAGTAAATAATAAGCAAATTTTATCCTACTTCATAGGCGATTACGAAACATTTGCAAATTTGAATTCATGAAAAATATCTTCTTGTATGAAATGTTTTATATTTATCAAATAGAAAACCAAAACAATCATAATTCGGCAAAAAGATAGCTAATAAAACGCTCTGCTCGAATTATTCATGCTCAAAATCGTTCAAAATCCGTACGGCATATAAAACTGCATGACTATAGAATAAAATGACTGATCTTACTAAAATTATACTTTGTACGATAACATTCATAGAGATTACAAAAACTGAGCCCTGCTCACCAAAGTAAACAGCAGAAGGAATGGATATCCTTCAAAAATACAATTTTTCATACGTATTTGGAAAATGAACAGAGTTTTATATAGTAGCACACATCGAACGATCCGATACAAATAATTTTTATGAATATCAATTTTATCAACATAAAGGAAATTTCTCTATCCGGATTTGATCATTCTTCAGTTGAAAATCCTTCCAACCAGAAAGCATGCCCACAGCCCGAATACGCATTTCACTTCATCTGAAACACTGTCATTTCGAGTCAAACACCGTCGCCCCGTCATCAGTTACATTTTTAAGAATAGAGGTGATATCACGAAAAATTTACAGTTTAACGGAGAAACAGTCACTACCAAATAAAGTTTGGAGCGATGATACGAGGTCACTAAAAAAAACATCTTCGCGGTTGGACCACAACACGGTTGTCTGAATCTGATGATCGCTGGGACGTTGCGAGTATGAGAGATTTATGGATAAAGAATAATTCCAGTAGTTTTTGAGGTTAATTAGCTCACAAGACAAGACGGAAAAGCAGCCGAATGTAGGTCAGGTATTGAGTCATCGATGGACAGATACACAGCCTCAGCAATCAACACCTGTAAAAAGAAGACAAATCTTGTGCTGATGTGCAGAGCAGAATTATCATACTTAACTGATCTTAATTAACATTCTATGGGTAGGCCTACTCAAAGTTTAGAAGATAAATCATTTATAGTAATTTTAGGTGTTACAGTAAAGACTATTAAGAAAACTGCTTTTGGATCATTTCATCTCTGACAATGTGAGAAGCGATATTCTCAGGAATTTTGATAGCAAATGAAGATATTCAAGAGTGGTTGAATTGTGATCATTAACAATTTATCAATTATTTTTTTAATCAATACTTTTAGTATTTATCAATAATTTTATTTTGATATTCAAGTACCAGTTTTTACAAAAAATGCAATCTGCAAATTAAAACAGAGCCTTACCGAGATGTAGCCTATTACCGACTGCTTGTCAACCGTTCATGCGATGAAGATATTCAGGAATGCTTGAATTTTTATTATCGTATTTAATACCGCACATGTAATTTTATTTTGCTATTTTATTTTATTTTAAACAATTTGTTTAAAATCACAATCTGCAAACACATACACACGTAATGTCATCTTGTCTACCGCTTATATGACAGCATCTCTGCAGGTAATTCATGGTGGGCCTACAACTAGTATGTGACCATAATAGCTAGGCCTACGATGATATTGAAAAGTGCGAAGCATAATTTGTAATAAGTAAACACAAATTGAATAAAAGAGTAGCAATGAGTTTGCACTTTGATTGTTTTATATTTATCGTAAGGCATGAAAAATTATTGATTTTGCAAGACTAAACCTATTGTTGGACTGCAACGCATGACTGATCGTTATTACAGTGTGCATGTAGGCTAGCCTACAACGTGCAGTCCGTCGTGTAGCATCTATGCCTTTTGTGTGCTTGATCATTTTTCTTAAACTACTCGAAATGTCAAATTGATACCATTTTCTAAAATGTGGCAATTCTGAAAAAATTAATTGAATATCATAGGCGGTAGCTACAGGTTTTCAATTCAATATATATAAAATGGAAATAGTGACCTATTTAAACAAGCTTCCTTGATGGATCCATCTTTCAGAAAATAGATTAAATTGCATAAGTTAAGCAGATATCGAATAGCTCAATAGTTTGTCCCCATTGATAAAAACATTCTCCATCTAAAATTTTTGCAGTCCTGAAATAGAACTTTATGACTTATGGCATGTTTGACTGTTTCAAAAATTTTTTCAATTATTTGTCATCCAAATATTGATACTATTGCACAAGTATACTACATATCTAAATATTGAAGTGCTAAATTAAAATGGTTTTAATGCGCTACTTAAGTTCTTTCGTGCTCATAGTTTCTAAGGTTTTTAGCATGCAACTATTTTGTCTCAACATAACCAGATGTTTGTGCTATTTTCAATGTAAGCAATCAGAAATTACAAATTTGAAAACAATATATTACCATTTCAACATATTCCAATTTGATTATGATTCTTTTGACGACACAATCAACTTTTGATCGATTTTTCAACGAGAAACGTCGTCGTGAAAACTGATATACATGCACATTTTCATATTAAATTCAAAGTGAATAAGCCTTTGGCATGTGACATCATTTGTGTGATGAAAAACCCAAGTAAAACGATGTGTTTCTTGATAGCTATAATATTTATATATAGATAAATATTATAGCTATCAAGAAACACATCGCTTTACTTGGGTTTTCGATTACACAAATGAATTCAAAGTATTGGTAGGACTCCTAAAATGTGATATGTCTGCTATGAGGAACTAAGAGGAATTGAGATATTTTGTCATCAGTAAATTAAGTATGACGCTAGTAGCTCTTTAGTATTTTTAAAATTAAGAGCAGATATAGCAGTAGTCAATAATAGAAATGTCTCTACGTGTTCATGGTCAGTAAACCCAAATCCATGACCAAATCTCTCCTTTGATTTTGTTTTCGGGATTTCCAAATACATGTACCTAGACTTGCAGTTAAATGCTGAAACTAAGTTGACAAAATAAATTCAGAAACATTTAGAAGCTTACCCTTTTTCTGTAGTTTGATCCAAGAGGTGCATTTTTAATTCTGATGCAAAAATCAAAGGAACTTGATGGCTTCATTCACTGGAAGAACTCACTGACTACATGCGAGTGTTCATTTTCGAATTGTGCTCCATGTTGTGCATGATAACTAAGCAAGATGATGAAAAAACGTAGACGATCACAAACCGACGATGAATAAATAAAGGTGTTTAAGTAGAAATCTCCTCTTGATGCGCTAACTTTTGTATTATTAAGCAGTTAACGTAAACACGAGTTCGATAGACCACGAGAGCGAAGAGTGCACAAGCCACTGCGCCTTGCGCAGCTTTCTGTCCCACGTGATGGGCGGATAATAATTATTAAGCAGGGACGCTGAGTCACAGGTATCAACAGTTCGCAGCGATAGAATATCATCGACCGTTGCTCTTCAGTCATGGCTCGCGAATGCGGCCACGACCAGGCTGCCAACAATGTGAACGAACTTCCTCAGCTGCGTGCGCGTGGCGAATTTCCTTAATATAGTGACGGAAAGTTATAGAAGCGAGATATGATTACGCAGACTGAGCGAGATGCTTATGTAATTGTTTGGTTCAGTTGCATGCTGATTTAATATCATACGTTTTGCAAATTACTAGCTAAATAATTTAGCGAACACACGAGCAAACTGATTAAAGTCGACTTGCTGATGGGCACGGTATGGAACTTAGAAACTTCAATAAATGCTTCAATTTGAGAAGCAAAATGTGTGCCGATAGAACTGCTTAGGCTCCCTTAATAATGAAAATATATGACTGATGTTGTTGCTATTGTAGCTACAGTGTACATGTAGTGAATGTGAAAGATGATGAAAAATGAGTAGAAGAAGAAGAAAAGGGGAACGAGTGAGTGAGTGAGAAAGAGAGAGTAGTGATGACGTCACCTGAATATTTATTTTATACACACCATTTCATCAAATATAAATAGGCATATATAAAATACTCGAAATAATAGTGGACATGCACATTTCAGGCCCACATGTTTCATATGTCGATATCCATAGAAATGACATAATGCACTCTCTCTAAGATTTGAAAGACATTCTTGGTGCCATCATAGAAAAATATCAACAGTTTCCTGACAATTATTCCATTATTCAATCATTTAATTAAGTTTGATGGCAAAAAAATCAGCCAGTTATCAACGACGCAAAACTGTGATATATAGACTTTATTATTGGGTATTTCCTGTGACGTTGCATTTCTATTTTTTGAGAGATTATTGTAATCAGAGTTTATGAGAGCTGATGATCATCATTGTGATATGCATGATGAGTTCAAAAAATTGTACGGGTCAAGTTACCGCACATTCAAATCACCATGCAATTAAAACCGCCTTTTACGACAATTACTCATAAGCGGATCCTGCCTATTGCAAGATTTTTCTTTCATCAAACTTAGTAAATGCAAAAAAATCATTTGTTTGGATAACCGAACAAATATTACCTAGGCATTTGATAAACGTTTTCTAAATTTCGCAAAATTCCTTAATATCGACTTACATACAAAATGTAGCAAATATTTGTTAGGCATTTGTTGCACATTTCCTAAATTTGTTAAATTTCCAAAACGTTTGTTAAACTATTCAAATCTTATAAATTTTCCAAGTAAATACCAAATATTTGGTAAAGTTGATAAGTTTTTTTTCTCGGGAAACTACCGGTACAGGAAGGTTGGACCATAATCTCTGCTATATGGCTGTGACATTTTACCTACTTTTTAGTCTCGGAGAGATACAAGTGAAAATATTTGAAATATATGACAAAACATCTCGTCACATATTTCAGGTCTTGAGACTTTCACAATGATGTAGTATAGGGGAGAGTGGGGCACATTGAACCACCAGCCTTTTCTTCGAAACTATAAATAGCGGAAACTCTATGCTTTAAGACATTGTTTATTGTAGCAAATAGACATGATTCCTCTGATAATTTCATTTGTTTATGCTCTCCATCATTATTTCCGCCAAAAGGATTTGCCAAAATTTCAGTGAAAAAGTAAATTTCAGAAAATCTGAACTTTCGTTTTAATGGGTCATTCTACAGAAACATTGAAATTCCATTTTCATTTTTTTTGATTGGTCATGCCAACCGATTGACATCATCTTGTACCACGTTGTAGGGAATTACCTAAATTGCGCGTTTTTGGTATCAGCAGCGCTGTAGTACATATACTAACTATTTTGAGATAAAATGATCGATTGGTGATCGGTTTCTCAGACAAATGTCACTGGTGTTACCGGCCAAAATGCACCCTCTACTGCTACTGCATAGAACCGTATAGAGTTGCGCAACTTCTGATATGCGAGATGAATATACATTTGACCCTTAATGAAATCACATTAAAATGTCCGTGGCAAGTGGTCCGTGGAGACCTATTTGATTCCGTTGAAAAATGAGCATTATGCATCATCCACAAGGTTCTGCTTAAAATTACAATACATTTCAACTCACGTAGACATCATGCAACAAAATACATGAAACTAACAAATATATGAATGTGCGGTGGCTACATCACCCTACAAATTGGTACTGGTCAATCAACTTGAAGCATTTCCTTTTCGATAAAATAATTTGATATAAGACATGTGTAACACCAGTAACGGGACACCAGTGAACAAAGAATGTCGGAAATGTTCGTATAGATCAATGATAGCATTTTAGTAATACATAATTTGATCGATTTTATGAGAATGTACATGTTTGAGGCATGAGAATAGCGAGTTTATAATGACAAAATTATATTACGAGTTGGCCTATTTCGTGACACATGCCATTAAATAGAGCATCAAAAATGCATTGCAAGAAGTGTTTCTCTAAGTTTGAAAAAAATTCTTCGTCAACTGCAAAGTATGGACGCCTACCTCCATTGAGTATCGGTTCCGGACTGATTGACAGCTTCTTCTGGGCACCAGCTGATATCCTTTTACACAGGCCAACAATTGAAAATATATTTCTACCAACCGACTTCATGCAATCAATTTCTATGCTACTTTCATGGATGCGCTTGATAATTCGGGGTAGAACATGTCGTCATAAATAGCAGCAACGCAATACCTTCCAGGAATTCGAGAATTATCATCAATATTATCGACTTGTTTCGTGACACTATTAAATTCGAAAGATTGGGGAGAGAAGCATGTGCAGCTCAAAATTCTATCCCCAGATCTACACAAACAGCTAACATTCCGGTAGGGAATTTTCCAATTAGCAAAGCACACTATATCAGATGCAATTTCATCGTTCCTGGCGGAGGATTCAAATTTTTCATTAATTCCGATAATTCGATTTCTCATCGATCTATGTTGGATAAATAGGATACAATTTTATGCTCGATCGATTACTCGACACTCGATGCAGTTCATCAGTGCTAGCTATATATCACTTCCTACACGTATCAGTCGATCTGCTGTCCCTTTCAGACTATCCCCTATGCCATCGGGAGCTCCTTTGCCTTGGCTTGCCTCAAAGAAAATTCCAAGAGACAGCCTCAAATCCCAGGTCAAAGGGTTCCGTAAACAAACAAAAGAAGTTGCCTTTCTGTTTACATTGGGTAACAGGGCCATCACTAAAAACATGCAGAGTCTTGACGTTTGGATAATTAATCCGGATATCTTATGAAACAGGATCAATATGAGTCCAAATGGCTGCAGATTCTGAATCACGCCACAGGCGATATAAACGTTGCTTCTCAGCGCTGCTTGGAAGGCGAGACATCGAGGTAGAATCTAATCGGCGATAACCTCAGACAGGCTTTTATGAATCCCGTTATGACGTGGGATCGTCATTAAAGGGTGCACGTGAGTCATGGACAAATTATTGGGTAGGCCTTGTAGCAAATTTTCAGAAAATCTGAACTTTTGTCTTAATGTAGCCAAAACCTTGCGTATGTTTTCATAAGACAGCATTTTTTTCAAGTATTCTTTATCAATTTCACTAATCTACTAGTTAAAAACTATTTGAGTGCAGCCCTATTTGCACACGAGCACGTTTTTGAAAACTTAACGATATGGAGCACACTGAACCACCAAAGATGGGGCACTTTGAACATGGTTCATAGTGTCCCACTTCGATACTCAATTTTTCTATGAGTAAACCAAGTGATTATAAGTTTTGACATATGATTCATGATACATATTGGTCGACACTTCTATCAAATTGACTATTTAGAAGTATTTAGGCAGTTTTATGGCATTTGCTTTTGTGCGCTAAAACTCTTTTCGAAAACGAAACACCAAGGCAACATGGCAAAGAATAAATATTGAAACCATTAATTGATAATTTGATAAATCATTGATCCCAATCAAACTGATGTGGCTATGAATCTGGAACCTCCCTTGCTGGCCAAACAAATTGAAACGTTTATGCATCTTGTTTTGGTTTTTGATAATTTCTCAGCTTTTTTCACTAAGCCTACTCTTGTCTCACATGTCTTCATGTAATGCGCAATGCCTACGCATGCTTAAATTGATGATCACAAATGATAAATGTAGCTGTATATCAATACAATCAGCACTAATGCTCTCACCAAGGTTCTTCTGTCGATGAATAATCCTATTAATCAGAGAACTCTGATGGTCTGTGAACATTTTACTTTCAGAAATTGGCGTGTATTACTTTCACATCAAACATTTGCTATCAGTTTTACCAATAAAGATTTCAATCAATGACTTTTGTTGCTTGATTTTGGTTATTCAGGAACTGAAGATACAGATCAGATACAAAAAGTCTAATAAAGTTGCATGAGAGAGCAATAAACAAAGGTGGTTCAAAGTTTCCCACTGGATGGTTCAATATGCCCCACCCATGGGACACATGGTAAAAAATTTTGAATTTAAATTGTGAGGAGATGAAATGTCACAGAAACGTCCAACAACTCTCAGATTACTTAGCATGCCCTCAACTTTTCATCCGAGTTTGATTTTGGTTTATTTGATTTAGAACTATGGAAGCAACTATGGAGAACAGTTCAACTATAGAGAAAAGTTCAAGGGCATGTTCAATGTGCCCTACCCTATGCCTACTACGAATCTGCGCGTCGGTCGAATTCGTTCCTCTTCTTGTCCAAAGTGTTCTTGTCAGACTAGATCAAATAAATACCTATGTTAATCCACTGGGACGCAGATTGCAAGATGTTTAAATGATTTTCTCTTATCAGCTGAAAAGTATTAGGTCTATAGCCATAATTTTTGACATGGAATGTCTTCAGGTCATTTCTTATCATGTTCATGAACATTTATCTATGAAACTACACACGTTCAAATTTGGCAAGCCTCCTGCTATATTAGGTAGAGTGGTAACTCCGCATTTATTAAATCCCCAATGTTTTCGATTTTATTAAATGAACTCAAAGGAGATACAGTCGGAATTATTGCCAAATGTGAGATATGCATATTCATGCAGTTTTGAAGAAATTGCAACGGAATCGACTGATCATGATAGTATAAAATAGATGGAAATGATATTATTTTACAGACCGTCGATGTCTTGACAGCCTTGGAGAGGTAATGTTTGTTAAATTAGCAACTGACCTACATTGCTTTCATGCTGAACCTCAAGAGAATCTTCTTAAGCGTGATCACATGAAAAGCAACCTCCCACTAGTACAGCAAAATAACAGAATCAATGACAATTATTTCATTTGACTTTGAAAGATGTAAATGGGTCCACATTACCATTCAGATTCAATAAGTGAAACATGAATTTAGTGAATCATAAAATCATACCGGTGAAAATTGTATTAGAAATTTGAAATCTCAGCCAAGAGAGCACGAAAAATATCGCGACTTTTTCATGAAGACTTCCATAATAATACGGATCATGAAATTCCCTGGATAATTAGCTTGATTTCAGCTTTGTTAGAATGCTTATTAGCAAGTATTCATTCCTTTTGATATCCAACTTGTTTCATACTACTTATTTAGGAGAGTCATCTCGGTAGTATAAAAATTGGCAAATTTTGACTTTTTTCAAAAATGCTCAAATAATTTTTTGGACCACGGGATCGTTATCTCCGCAAAAAACTGAATATTTTGATATGAAAATGTTCACTGTATACAGACACTTATTTGAGTCGACACTCTACCTATATATCCCTACTCTATGCCTCCTGCTGTCAGCAAACACCAACATGTTGGCCAACCTCATACACATTGAATCGCATTCTCGCAAACGTCGCCGATCAGATGACATCACTTACACGTGATAGGATATTACCTGAAAACACATCATCCACAAAATTTTGATCCGGTGTGACAAGAAGAGGAACTGGCTAGAACTCGGCAGATGCACTGATTTTTAGGAGGTATAGGGTGCACATCAGGCTTGCCGTTTGAACGGGATTTCCCATGGGAATAATTTATTTCAATTATGGGAATTCCCATATGAATGTGACAATATCCAATAGAGCTGAACAATATTTTTGCAGTGCTGTCATACACTAGTTGAAACGTTCAGTTTCAAAGATATGATAGGGCCTACCAATAGCCTATGAGTTTTCGTCTCTAACGAATTATGACGTGAAATGTTTGTAGCGTAGGCATTCACATAATTTCCATCTTTACTGACACATTGCTGCAAGTGAGGCTTTATTTTTTTTGAATAAGTAATGGAAAATAACAAAGCATGTTTCGTAAGTAGTACACATGCATGAAGGCCTGCACGTTAGTTAAAGAAGCGATTGTAGATTTATTTTCTTGATTAAGAGTCAGACTGCGAGATAACATGTCAGACAACATCAGAAAATATGCCATGTTGAAATTTCTGATCCTCATATGTAGCCTACACGTACGAGTATATGTAATGTAATCTATTTTCAAACCTTATCACCTGCTGTAAAGAACTAGAGCTGCTTCCATTCAGATTGACTACATACCAGCATCGCATGAACCGTAGGGTATGCTAGAATATGCATTGGAATTACAAATTTGCCAAATATTGTTGTGGTTACGGATTGGTGTGCTTGTTTTCTGCTGTTGATTATGATCTTCTTTGTTATTACTCTTAAATGAATATCAGTGGTATCGACTCCGACTCTCAACCAGTAATGGTAACGGAATAATCTGGATTTCTATGGCAATGTGACCTTTCGATGAACATGACTTTATTTTCCTGATGTCATCCATTGTGCATGTGCTATTTGTCTGACTATAATTCAGGTGCCATATAAATGTATTGTGACCGACGAATAAAGTATGTTTTCGTCCTGCAGCAAGTTGTTTTGACTTCACAAGCTATCACGGCCGTTGAATATGAACCCTCTGAAGTTGATTGACGTCGTGAAGAAGTTCCGAGGGGAACCTGATGAAAATGTGGATCAGTGGACGAAGCGATACGAGACTGCAGTATCCCTAATAGTTGATCCCAAGGACGCACGTGCTATCACAAGAATGATGCCCTTGTCTGGATGGGCCGGCTTTCAGCACTTGGGATCAGCTAAGCTCAACTGACAAGGCAGATTTTGATCAGGTAATAAAAGCCTTGCAGCGTGTCTTTGGATTAAGCAAGGCGAGTGCTTGGCAGAAATTGAAGTCACTACATTTGTTTCCTGGTGAACAAATTGATACGGTTGCCGACGAGGCGAAGTCCCTTTTACGAGTTATTACCGGAAAGGCTCCTGAGGAAGAGCTTATTTCTCTGGCTATTCTCGATTCACTACCAATTGAGATCAAGGAGAAGGTTTACATCCAGCATGGTGAAATGATGAAACTTGATGATGTTCTCTCCTGTGCAAAGGCGTTGTTGGCGACCAGTGGCTTCGGTTACAAAGGGTTACAAAGGTTACAAGTGTGGCTTCGGTTACAAAGGGAACGCCAAGTCAACAGAAATATCACAATGCAAGACGGAGGGGCACTCGATGTCAAGGCTGCAGACGATTTGGCCATGACAAATCTGAATGTGCAATTGTTTTCAACTGCAATGAGAAGGGCCATCTTCAACGCTTCTGCCCGCATCGTGGATCAACTCAAAGGGAACCGGAACCTGGAATCGTAGCGGCTGGTGTAGAACTCAAACGTGCGCTAAACGTTGATGGACAAAGGATGAATGCTTTGATAGACTGTGGAGCTGTGCACACATTCATTGGTGAGAAATTGGTTGGGAGTCGGAGTCTCTATAGGTCAAATTCTCAATTCCAGGTCATAGGTCGTAGGATTATTAGTACTTATATTTCAGTAATATTAAACGATGTTATGACTATGAATGGGGAACAATTAGGTCCTATTGAGGCACGAGTAATTGATGAGTGAGTTGCCAATAGGCGTAGATTTGATTTTGGGTATGAATGTTTTTGCAAGGACTGGTTTAGAGATTATAGCAGCTGAGGGATTACCTGCAAGGTTCCCACAGTGTAGGTACTCCTTCGACGGTAGCTTCGGTATCGTCTGTCGATAAACCTATTAATTTACAGGACACAGATTTTGTAGCGAGGTTTCGTGAGAATAAGTTGACGGTTAAGTGGCAGTGGAAGGGTGCGATTTCAGAAAGCAGTAAGATACCGCGTAATATCGTTAAAGATTGTGATGAGATAGCATGCAATAACGAAATAGAGGAATGGATTAGGCAGGGAATCTTGATTGAGTACAAACGAGATAAACATGGTGATATCAAAAGGTACTTACCAGTAATCGCAGTTCGCCAGCAAAAAGGTGACATTCTGAAAGTTCGTCCAGTTCTCGACTATAGAGAGTTAAATACGCTTGTAGAGTCTCATCCGGCTGGAGTTACACCCACTTGTGCTGACACGCTCAGACAATGGCGTAAACTAGGGTCTAACTGTTCAATAGTCGACCTTAAACGAGCATATTTACAAATCCAGATTGACCAAAGTCTGTGGGTTCATCAGGCAATAAGATGGAGGTCGTGACTTCCTTTTGACTAGACTAGGATTTGGGTTAGCGTCTGCCCCTAAAATTATGACTGTAATTGTTAACTACGTTTTGAAGACTGATCCCGTCATTCGCGAAGGAACATCTAGCTATATAGATGATATTTATATTTCAGAAACCAAAGTGTCTTCTGAAAAAGTAAGGACTCATTTGAGTAAGGGGTCTGGTTTCAAAAGCTCCTGAGAAAGTCCGTAAGGGAGATGTTAGAGTTTTGGGACTCTGGTGGGACCATCTATGGCTTGGCGTAGAGATGGTGACCTCCCCATCAGAGGATGACCCAACCCGTAGACAAGTACATAAGTATATTGGATCATGTCTCGGGCATTTTCCAGTAGCGAATTGGCTACGTGTTGCATGTGCATATGTGCAACGATGTACATCCGCAGATGGGACTGGTTGGGATGAAACCGTTTCCATCAAGGTTATGAATATCATTCGAGTAATAGACCAGAGGTTAAGAGTTTCCGATCCCGTTAAGGGAGTGTGGGAGGTTGACCCAGAGGCACCGATAACAGTTTGGACAGATTCTAGTTCCCTAGCTTATGGGGTTGTATTGGAAAGTCGGGGGGCAGGTGATTGAGGATGCAGCTTGGCTGCGCCCCGAAAACGATTCAGTACACATCAATCGTAGTGAACTAGATGCAGCCATAAAAGGTCTGAATTTAGCATTAAAGTGGGGCAAAAGAAGCATTACTATAAAGACAGATAATCGTTCAGTCTACAGATGGCTTCAGTCAGTCATCAACAAAACTCATGTCAAAACTCGCGCTTTGGCTGAAGTGCTGATTAAACGCCGGCTCGATATCATAAAAGAAATTATTTCTGAAGAGAAGTTATTCCTAAGAGTAGAGTGGGTCAGATCGATTAGTAACAAAGCAGACAATCTGACTAGGGTTCCTCGTTCTTGGACATACAAGAACTCTGAATACGTTACGTATGAACAAATTAAGCATATTCATGAAATCAGTCACTTTGGCGTTGATCGGACTAGTGAGCTTTGTAGAGAAAAATAGAGATAAGACGGTATCACTATCAGACGTAAAGTATGTAATGCAGAACTGTGACACATGTGCTAGAGTTGACCTATCACATCATTTCAGATGGGATAGTGGATCGATATCTGATAACGAAATTTGGAAAAAAATAGCTATTGATATTACGCATGTCAGCTGCAAACCGCATTTGTCAGTTATAGATACCGCGTCAAAATGTACTATCTGGCGACCACTCAAAAACGAATCAGCAAAAGATATTACTACTCACATTGAGAAAATTTTTGCGGAGTATGGTCCGCCAGAGATAGTTGAGTGATAACGGAACAGTTTTTCGGAGCAGGGAATTTTCGGGGCTGTTGGAGAGATGGGAAGTTCGACAGATACTTCCCTCTGCTTACAGGCCGCAAGGAAACTCTGTAGTTGAGCGCATTCATAGGACAATTAAGCGAACTGTAAAACGATCAGGCAAATCCGTTTCTGAGGCTGTATTTTGGGTGAATAACACCAAAGGCAAACATGATTTTTCACCGCATGAAATGATTTTCTGTGCGACGTCTAGGAGGCCTGGTGTAAACACGAATCGAAATAGAGCGACCACCGCTAGAAAATTGTAGCCCTTTAATACTGAAGGAGATACTTACCTTGATGCAGATAGAAATCCCTTCTCCGTCGGAGATAGTGTTTGAAGCCGCCTACCTCTCGTTGTGATGATATTTGGGGTGGACCTCATACAGTAACGAGACTATTATCATCTGTGTCTGTTGAGTTAAATGACGATAATGTTTCGCGTCATGTGTCTCACTTACGTCTTGTACCTTGTAGATCAGAATCAGAAGAGCGAACAAATAATGTTCAAAGTAAGGATGTATCAGGAGGGGAAATAGAGGTGGTGAGACGGAGTGGTCGTGTGACTAAAAGACCTGCCTGGCATTCTGATTACGTTGTGGACTATAGGTGATAGAGGCCTACTGATAGTTTAGTTAGTTTCTCCGGAAACTAGGGGGCGTGTTGTGGTTACGGATTGGTGTGCTTGTTTTCTGCTGTTGATTATGATCTTCTTTGTTATTACTCTTAAATGAATATCAGTGGTATCGACTCCGACTCTCAACCAGTAATGGTAACGGACTAATCTGGATTTCTATGGCAATGTGACCTTTCGATGAACATGACTTCACAATTAAGAATTTTTGCTAGAAAGCAAAGAATCTTTGCTACATGAAAATTTCCGTATTCACAATCATTCTTAAGCAAGAATTCTTGCTAAGAATCTAAGACAGAATCGGAGCTGTCTTGAAGGTCAAGCAAACTTTCTTCCGCCAATCACAGGCAGCGTGTAGGTTGGAGGACATAACTTACAGATAAATGAATGCGTCAATACACGCGTTTCATTCTTTGTATTCTGTGATGGCTGAATTAGTTGATATAAATTACCGTCGACGTAAAGTCTACAAATCCATATATGATCCATTCATCGAACTTGAGGACTCTGAGTTACTCAGTCGGTATAGATTTGATCGCAATGGCATCGAATTCCTGTGTGATTTATTACGAGATAACATCGAACATCGTACAAGGAAAAGCCGTGCAATTCCGGTAGAGACTCAAATTTTGACAACTCTGCGATATTTGGCAACTGGATCGTATCTACAGGTTGTAGGTGACACCTTAAACATTTCTCAGCCGACTGCCTCTCGCTGCATTGATCGTGTTGTTTCTGCTATGTGTGACCATGCTAAAGATTTCATATACTTACCCGACACAGATCACTTAGAGGGAACTTTTAACGGGTTCTATGCAATCGCCGGATTCCCTCGAGTTTGTGGCTGCATCGATGGAACCCATGTACGGATTCTAGCTCCATCCGAAAATTCTTTGGATTACATAAACAGAAAAGGGTTTCATTCAATCAACGTTCAAGCTGTATGCGATCACCGTGGAATTTTCACTAATATTGTTGCTAAATGGCCAGGATCAAGCCATGATAGTTGGGTGCTTCGACAGAGTGCTTTATGGGATCATTTCCAGAATGGAGGTAACTGTGGCTACTTGCTTGGTGATGCTGGATATCCATGTCGACCATGGCTACTCACTCCATACGTGAATCCTACTACGGCACCGCGTCAACGTTTTAATCAGTCACATAAGCGTACCCGTGTTCTCATAGAAAATAGCTTCGGTAGGTGGAAACGACGCTTTGGAATTCTCCACTCAGAAGTGCGACTTTCTCCCAGGAAAACATGTAAAATTATTGCTGCATGCGCTATGTTACACAATATTGCAATTTTTCGAAAGTATCCAGATGTTCCGGTTGATACAGACGATATTATGAATGACAACTTCGATGACTTATCTAGCACTGAGAACAGCGGTAATGCATATCGAGATGCTGTTACTAATGCTCACTTTCAGTGATAACGTTATGAGTCATTTGTAATTGAATTCATGCTCAAGGAAGATACTTCCTTTGTTGTTTCTATAATAATACATGTTTTTATTTGTTCGAAAATTTGCATTTCTTATCTATTCATTAGAGCTGTAAGTTGTTCATTAAATTTTCATTTGGTTTCAGTTTGGTTGACTTTTTTATTATGAAAATAATTTACGAAAATAAGTTCAGAAACCTGTTAGGTACATTATGCAAATGAAGTTTTGATATAATTCAAGTTTGTGAACTTGTTATATTAATCAAGAAATAAAATACAGCTTTTAAAATAAGTACGATTAATGATTGCCCTTATCATACATACGATTATTCATTTTTCTTATAAATTACTATGAGTTTCATTTACGTGTTCACTACTATAATAATAGCTTACATCCATTATTTCTTTAGACACTGGAGACAAATTCAAAATCAAACTGCAAATATGTATTTCATGTTCAAATACTAAAAAAATCATGAAGACAAGAAAGGGTGCTCAGATACTCTGTCCAGCAGTCTGATGAACTTTGGAGTGCATCCTTTTGCAAAAGAGTGTTTTCTTTTTGAAGAATTGCATTCTCCTTCTGCAGTTGAAGAACTTCAATCTGTAGGGGCTTCACATCAAATCTCACTGTCCTTATTTACTCTGATGCGTCTCCTCTTCCGGATTGGTGTAGAAGAGTCTGAAAGAATGAGATTTTACTATGTTATTTCCAGGGGAGATACCCTCACTAAACATTGAATCATACAATACATTTATATTTTTTACATAAATAGTGTGTTCGTGGTAAAATTGAAATAGTTCGTTGTTTCATGTTTTTGGTTGGCTCGTATATCTGTATATAGCCTACATGTACATCGACAAATCAAATACGAGTTCTGCTACATCATCGACTCTATTCCCATCATATCAGATACATTAGTAATTTAAGTCCTTATCCTTTTAAAATAAAGCCATGTAAATCGAGTCAGTGTTACGTCGAGCATGAGAATCTTTAGAAAATAAATAAAATTATAAAAAATGGCGCTTTATGATTGGATTTGGTTTACTCAATTTCGTACACCCACTCTACAGTAGTAGAATTATTTATCGGATTGACTCAAAAAAAATTTGACAAGAAAACACATGTACATTATGATAAGTTAAGAACTCGAGTATATTGTACAAGTGTAGGTACAAAACGTGGTCATTCACCGTTATTTTCCTTGACAAAGTCGGAAATCTCGCGAAGCACGTTGTCGTCTCCTGTAACTTGACTGTCGAAGCCATCCACACCTGAGAAAGAGGGTGTCCCTCCGAGGAAATCGATGATTGCATTCTCTGGGTCTGTCAGTCCAACAGGTGGTGGTCCGCCTCCAGTAGTCGCCACTGTCCTCTTTATGTCTGTATTCTTCGTCTTTGCAGTGCTCTTCATGTTGCACCATTTCTTCTTCACCTGTTCTGTCGTTCTTTTTACTGAACTCTCACTGTTAAGATTTGTGGTGATATCGACCCAAGCTTGCTTCCGAACACTCGATCCGTTAGGAACCAAGCCGGTCCCGAAGAGTTTGTCGTTATTCTCGCGAACTAACTCAATCAGACGCAACTCTTCTTGCTTCGAGAAAGCCATGATAATGTGTGAACTTCAGTGTTTGTGTGGGAGGAGTTAAATTCGAGGGTCTCGAGATGTGATCGCCCACGTATTTAGGGAGTGATACATATCCGAATGATGTCACAATGACGTCAATACGTTAAGTAAAGATTCTTGAGATAGCAAAGTATTGTGAATACCAAATACAAAAATTGCTAACCCAAGCAAGAATTCTTACTTTTAAGACTAAGAATATTTGCTAAGTTGTGAATACGGCCACTGATGTCATCCATTGTGCATGTGCTATTTGTCTGACTATAATTCAGGTGCCATATAAATGTATTGTGACCGACGAATAAAGTGCGTTTTCGTCCTGCAGCAAGTTGTTTTGACTTCACAAATATGCATGGATTAAATAAATACTGTTGACGATCCACTTATAAGCTCTGCAAATGCTTGAAGTAGACATCTACTCGCATCGGCTAGGTGGAAATATTTAATGTAGTGGGTCTATTATGCTTACATTTGACATGATGCATCGATACCATTTTTAAATATTTTAGTAAAGGCAATTGTGGCTTATCTAGTTAGCAGGTACCCATTAAAGGACTCAATTGCTATGAGGGGGATCGCTTAGATTTTTGAATAATAATAATATCTTTATTAGTCCACTGCTAAGTACATAGAATCGGTGAACGATACACAATGAACACGATGACAATATGAAAGGCAAAAAAAGAAATGCAATGCAAGCTCACTCAACAATTAAAATGAAACATTGAAATGCAAGTTTACAAGAGTATTGGATTGTAGACCTAACTGTAGACCCATAGAGTAGCGTGTAAAGTCATTTGCTTTGCGTCATGAAAACAAACGAAACTATCTATGGGTAGAAAGTTCGAATTTAGGTGTTAAGATTTGATTATCGGACACGGTGGGACGATAGGGTCATCTTTTGAAAAAAAAATGTACAAGCAATCTGTTGACACTTTTGGATAGACAATTATCAACCCTTTCAGGAAATGTAAATTTCAAAATCTTTCATCGGCATCTTTTCTTGCAAAGTTAAAAAATGTAAATATACTACTTATAAAATTTGCTGATCGGATAGTGACACTCTTATCAATCCATGCGAGTAAGAAAAAAATGTACAAGTACAAATCTATGGTCACTCGATAGACAGATATCAGGGCTACAATTTGAGACTAGTTTTAAGAAATTCCATCGATATCCGCATGAATAGTGCTATAGTATGTGCCAAAAGTACTACTTCTTAGTAGTAAGTAGTATGTGTCAGTCACTGTCAGGTAATTTTGAAAAATTGTACAAACTTCTGCTTGATGTCATTGTGAAGATCACATCATTTGCATCGTTTTAGTGGTAGTTTCATCAAAATTGATCGATATCTTCATTAGCAGCAACACTTTTAAAATGAGTATGTCATGTGAAAAGGACGGCAAATTCTAGCAATTGCGTTTAATATATTAGCATCTTATAGGCAATAGCTTGCCATGTATGTTAAATAAACATGTCAAATGATATATCAATCGATTCGTCTTGTTGAGACGAAGAATTTTAGAGCAATTAGGGCGACAGATTTTCAAATTCAAACATGTTATAATGTTGCAGATTGATTCTCCACTAATTTCTATGGGTTTTGCTAAATCAAGTTATGTAGGCATTTACATGTATGTAGTGAGTTTTACCTGTTAGGATTTTTTTACTCTCCCATGCCCCACCCAGCGCACATGGCCAAACTAGCCGAAGCTAGGGGTGGGGCATAGGGGTGTTAGGATCTATTTATCGACCAGGAGATTGAGCATTATGCTGTGAGTGGACAAAACATAAATTATGTATGATATCAGCATCGAGGTAGCACCAGGTTATAATGTATCCCTCTACACCTCGTATTTCCATCAATTGTGACTAGGAGACCAACACGTTCATGTATATAGATTCAAATTTGATTATAGAGAAGAAAACTGCAAGTGAACAATAGGATTTGTTTCTTTACTAAATGGTGCCTGCACAGAAATGAAGATAACACAGATTCCAAAAAGTTCAAATATGCACAAAAGGTGGAAACGTAAGGTCCGCTGCAATCAATTTCGCTGAATTAAATCCGTTATAAAATATTTATGAAATCCGCTATAAAATATCCGTTATGAAATATTTACATGTTTTGTCTCGTAAAAGTATGTACACAACATTCAAATACATGTACCTGTATGTACTTATAAATGCTGAGCATTGTATGACGAGACAGCTCTCAATAAATGAGATCCAAAAGAAGGGTGAGATTTGTTCACCTTGTATTTCTCCCAGTGTGAATCAAAATCGTGGTGAACAGACTCGGAAGCCTGTTCGCTATAAAATCCAAGTCCTCGGCCGAATCTTTCGCAAAATTCTTCAACGTGAAAAATCACAATGTGCACTTTAGGAGTAATTCGAATTCCCCCTAACTTCATGTAGGCATCATGAAAGCTTCGGATGTGACTTTGATAACCACTGTCTAGCGTGAGACCGAAACAGCTATCGACAACTTTTTGAAAAGATTCGAAGGCTTCTATGTACGGTTTGCATACTTCCTCGTCTGATGCCAATACTTGCAGTTTGCTGATGTTGTTCAACATCTTTTTGGCAGAATTTCCTGTGAATGATCCACCATGATAGAATTCTCTGTCTACATGAATCTCTGAGAGCCAGCGTGCAGCATCGCTCCACACATTCAACAGCTCCGTGAATAGTTTTGTCACAATCCCGATCAACAGATGTAATTCGGGGGGTGGGAAAATTTCCACCACGGTGGTGTCATCTGGAAACCGAAGGATTGGCAGATGCAAGGAATTTCCAAATTGTTTTGCTTTATTTGAGCACTGTCCAGAATGATAAAAATTCCAGAAGTTACTACGCAGCGATCCGAAAGTCCGAGAAGTTCCCTTCTGATCCAGCTTTTGCTTTTCTGTGTCACACCATCCGCAGGGATGATTTGAACCATGCCCCATCAAACCTAGCAGGATGTTGGTCAACTTCAAGTCACTCGCGATCATCACAGGATGTGGTATGGACTGCAGTTCTGAGTTAATATCGAGGGAAGTGCATATAGTCAATAGGTTACGGAAATTTTCCTGAACATCGTGTACGATGGCTAAAATCAAAATTTTCTTGACGCCACTGTCTTTAAACACCTTCCTTTTTGTCGTCGTATCATGTTCTGATGAGTCTTCAGAAGTAGTTTGTATATTCAAGCAAATCTTGAGGAAATTTCGTCCACCATCAATCCCAATTCTGAGAAGAATGTCTTTATCCTCGACACCACGCTGACGAATCACGTGATTTAGCAAGTCAGATAGTTTCACACATTGAATTAAATCTTTGCTTGACATTGCTGCCTCATTGTTTCTGCTGAAATTTAGATTCTGAACTGTAAAATGTTCATCGAGTTGATGGGATCTTTCAAACAAGACTTGCCGACTTCCAATTTCAACTGAACTTCTCCTACCAGTCGCAGCTCTAATTCGTGTTGCCAAATCTCTTGTCTTGTTGGTGCTGAAACTCAGGCTATTTTGAATATCCCCTAGATCTGTTGCGCTTATAACTTGATTCTGTGTTTCTTCATCATTTCTTTTCGGTGACGTTAGGGTCACCAAAAGTGGTCTCCCTGTTGTTTGAGATAACATTGGTGATGGAGATGTTTGCATTTTCTCTTTGATTATTCTGCTTGCTAGATGGTCTTTTGATTGTTGCGGTGAGTTATCAACAAACTTTTTCAAATTATCAGTTTTGGAGGTTTGTGTGCAACTGTGAGAGACCCCTCTCGCAATATGACTCAAACAAAGATTACAAACTTTTATAGGGCAGCGTTTCTCTGGTTGATGGTTCGTTGGTCGGCCGACAGAGGGTCGTTTCTGTACATGTACATCACAAGGAGATTGGAATGTTGATCGTCCTATTTCACAGACAGTACAATCGCATGACTCTTGACTACGAGTAGTGGGTTTCAAAGGCTTGAGATTAGCCGAGTCAAAAACTTGTATTTTTCGTCTGAAGCAACCTCTTCTGTACTCATGTAATACTGTGAAACACGTTTGGCAAACAACACTGGGCAGTCGCGGGTCATTTGCATCATATTCTTCAAGAACATGTTCTTTAATTGTATCATGAATCACACTTGATATTCCTCGCATGGACTTCGCTTTTTGCATACATAATAGACAAACCACCTTCCTATTATCTTCATGACTTCGTTTTTCGTAAGGCATTTTCCATCTGAAAAACAGAAAACAAGTTATGAGGTACTACGCATTAGTAAAAGTTAGTAGTAGAGTCTGAGCAGAATCAGGTTGACCTTAATTTTTAAAGGTAAGTGATGCAAAGTGGCACAGCTGTGAGGCTAAGGCGCAAATGAATAAGGAACCCAATGACGTAGGTTCGATTCGCAGTATTTTTCATTTTATTTCTCAGTAATTATCAGACAAATTTTGCTTTAATGATGAAATCGAATATCTGAAGGAAGCAACAATGTAAATTGCCTACACATATTATTAATTTCTCAATATTAAATCTCCATTTGATAGGTAAGCTTAGTAAAAACCACACCTGCTAATTCATAGTTATGTGTGAGATTGGTTTACTAATTAGTTCGTTATCAAACATTGTCCTTAAATATCTCGCAATCCCCATTAGCCTATGCTTGCACATACATGTAGGGTACGAGGGGGTAATTTCGCCCAGGGGATATTCGCGCCAATTATTTTACTGTTGCGGATGCCGTTCGCTCTTTTTTTATGCAAGTGTTTGCCCCCCGCCCCAGTCTGTCATCAGACATTGTATTTCGATCAGCTTCTTTATGAAATCAAGCAGCCATACACTGCGTCTAACTGTTGCTACGTGACGTTACGTGGAGAGAGGAGGAGATCACATTGAATAGCGTGTTTGCTCCGATCGTCATTTGTCCAAGAGTTGTGTACAACGTACCCAGTCGACGGTACGTAGGACTCTAACATCTAACATTAGATCACATTTTCCGAATTTAGGCGAATTTATTTCCGCATTGTTCAATAAGAACTAACATGTTTTAAGTCTTTTTTCATACACATAAAAAAATCGGCGAATAAACCCTTTTGTCTATAAAAGTCTGCCATTCATACACTGCTGCCTATACTCTATATTTTTTTGTCTTCTTTATCCTTGAACTTATTTCTCCTATTACTAGATATCGGCTAAACACAGAACTCATTGAAAGTATTTTTTTTTTTCTTATGCCGCGCGCATTTACGTCTCAAAGAAAGCTTACCAAGAGTACTTACAAAAAAAACGACAAAGAAAACTTGCTTTAACTCGGGAGGGCAGAATCGAGGACCAGCCTTGCGTCACGGGTGTTGCGTGCCAGGAGGGTCACGAAAGTGCCGAACAACGATCAGCGCAGCGGAAGCAGGAAGCGATTGCGAGGACCGGAAAATATTGGTAGGCCTACTATATTCACGAGAAAATCTCGAGAATGAGATTTGCGCGAAAAGAGCCGTCTTGAGATCCATATCTGTGCTCTCCTCGTCTGCACACACAGACGACACTATCTATTCTAGTTAGAAAGAAGCAAGAAGCCTAAAGCGAGCGCAATTTGCACCCATTCGGAGCAATCGTTTCCATTTTGGGGTGATCTCGGTAAATGGTGGTCATTGCCATTAGCCCATTGCCGCTGTCATTGAGAAAGCCAAAAGCCATTAGTGCTGCAGAGCACAAGCATTCAATCACAAGCAGATATTCAGAGGGACCTGAAAAACCTCGAAACGAAACTTGATCTCGCGAATCTTCCAAGACTTGTTTACACTGGTTTACAAAACATCGATGAGACGGGGCTTTCCACCGTTTCCAATAAAATGCAAGCCATATTGCACAAGAAGAACTCGGTCGGACCAGTCGATCAATCAAAGTTGAGAGGAACGATAACGCTAAAGCCAAAGCATTAATGCAAGTGCGATTGCCTTCCACTTTTCCGTACTATGAAAGGGACGTGGCAGCAACAGTTTCAAATCAGGAAATTCATCGCAGAAATTTACAAATATTAAGATTGCTACATCGACAGCGAAGTGTTTCTTAAATTTCTTCACTTCTTTCAGAACACGGATCAAGATTCCATTAAGAAGAAGTGGATTTACTTATTCTTGTTGATTCATCATCATGGACATCAAACGGAGCAAATTTCTGTGTTAAATAGAATTACATCGAACTGTTTTGCTTCCTCATGTTCTGTCATTCATCTCATCGACATCACTCGATTAACAAGTCACTCAGTCACATCAAATCTCTTTTGGACAAAAATATTAAATATTGAATTTGCGTGAGGTGTCAGTAGCTGGAGCAGTACGCGAGCCTTTGTTGTTCCTTTGGTGAAAAAGTTGAAACAAAACTTTGAACAAATGCAACTGAAGCAAGGTTTTTGTTTGTTGTGGATTGTTTCCTGTCAACAAGGAAGCCGTTACAAGGAAAGAGCAAAAAAAAGTCTGTCGGAATGCAAAAAAAGATCTGGGATGGAACAAAGACGCAGTGGAAAACTGTGGACCAAGTTAAGGACAACTGAATTCCAGACCATCCAAATTTCCCAAAGTTAATTCAGTCTATTCCATCAGCATTATTTTCCCCTAGCCAAAAGAAACAAGAGCCATACACCAAGAAGAAAATTGCCATATCAAGAGATTAAATGAAACATAGAGATGAAAAGCAAAAGAAATGAAGAACAGAGATGAAAACAAAAAAAAGAAACAAAAAAAGTAAAAAACGTTTACGTTACAATGTTAGGATGGTTTAGAGATGCGTTGTTGCTTCACTCTCTGGCCTGTGAAAGTTGTTTTGGCGTGGACAAGTGTTTTAATTGTGAAAATAAAGGGAAAACCATATCGAGAGCATGTTGTTGTTGTTGTTAGTAGTGGTGTGGTATGATTACTGACAAAAAAAAAAAATGTTTTGAATGATTCAGCAATAAAATATTGCAAGGCATCCCATAAAGCATATAATGGTATATTTTATATATATATATATATATATATATTCAGCACAACGCATAGAAGACTTTAGAAAAATGTGATACAATAATAATAAATAAAATTATAAAAAAATATTTTCCGACATATTTGTGAAAATCTTATGTACTCACCGATTGCTAAGAGCTGTCAGATTCTGATCAATAAAACTTTCAGAAAGATTTCAAGATAATAAAAGAGCTTGTCGTGAAAAGCTGAAGTAGTTTCACTCGTTCGAATTTAAATAGTTAAGCATTTAAACAAAACATCGTCAAAAAAAAGTTTTCATAAAAAAGACGAAGTATACATGTATATTAGCTTACATTGTTTCGAAAAACTGAACTGCTAGCTAGATAACACTGACATTACAGTGTAGTAGCTACTTCTCCAGAGTGATGGCGTAAACACGTAGAGAAATGTCTGATATAGCATAAAATTAACTTAAAAAATTTGTGCTGAAATAAGTTTCGAAGTTATCTCAATGAATCCTAATTTGAAAATCTGTCGCCATAATTGCTCTAAAATTCTTCATCTCAACAAGACGAATCGATTGATATATCATTTGACATGTTTATTTAACATACATGGCAAGCTATTGCCTATAAGATGCTAATATATTAAACGCAATTGCTAGAATTTGCCGTCCTTTTCACATGACATACTCATTTTAAAAGTGTTGCTGCTAATGAAGATATCGATCAATTTTGATGAAACTACCACTAAAACGATGCAAATGATGTGATCTTCACAATGACATCAAGCAGAAGTTTGTACAATTTTTCAAAATTACCTGACAGTGACTGACACATACTACTTACTACTAAGAAGTAGTACTTTTGGCACATACTATAGCACTATTCATGCGGATATCGATGGAATTTCTTAAAACTAGTCTCAAATTGTAGCCGTGATATCTGTCTATCGAGTGACCATAGATTTGTACTTGTACATTTTTTTCTTACTCGCATGGATTGATAAGAGTGTCACTATCCGATCAGCAAATTTTATAAGTAGTATATTTACATTTTTTAACTTTGCAAGAAAAGATGCCGATGAAAGATTTTGAAATTTACATTTCCTGAAAGGGTTGATAATTGTCTATCCAAAAGTGTCAACAGATTGCTTGTACATTTTTTTTCAAAAGATGACCCTATCGTCCCACCGTGCGGAATTATTGTGAGAAATAACTGTGGCCTACATTTCAAAAAATCCTGTGGGAATAGGATTTCCCATGAATTTCCATTGGAATCCCCTGGAGCAGGATGGGAATGGGATCAATAAGTCCCATCAGGTGTACATCATTCTGTGAAAGTCTGATTTTCGCCACGATCTGTTTATTGCTGACCTCGATGCTTATTGTTTGGTTGCTATGGTATTATGTCAGCAGATTGTGCAATTTCATTAGCGTTGCAGGTTCCAATGCTTCCTCTCTAGTCAAACAAGTAATAGCTGTTGTTTGAGTGCGACAACTATTTTGTTCAACGGCTCGTCCGTCTCAGCATTCAAGGAAGCCCCCTGTCTATCTCACAAAGAGAGTGTAATCGCCCTGGTCTTCAATTCACACCTGGAATCATCAACACTGACTGAGGGACCTTCAGTATGTTTCTTGATAGATGCGCCGCACTGAACTGTCTGAAGAACTAACATCCTTATCCTCTGCCTTACTAACCGCGAATTAACCGAAATTGTTCCTTCATCCCTTTCCTACTTTGTTGCTAAGTCTAACAGACCACCAGCATCTGGTAGCAGTCGTACGCACCGAATTGGTGAGTAGAATTCTATCCAATAATTATGCAATGTCTATCCAGGCCACTTTTTAAGGAAAGTGGATTACGTGGACAAATTTGTATGATTTTCTGTCATTCTCTACGAAAGGCGTTCTTGATTATCACAGCATGCATGAGAATTCTTATGTTTTCCACACAAAATTACATCCTTGTAGTATGCATAAGTCAGTAGTAATCCCATCCCAGGCGCAAGTCCAAATGAGCAACGATGAGTCATCATGCTGACTAAGCCCCCCCCCCTGGAAGGAAGGGAGATCGCCAAGGATGTGCGGGGAGGAATGGGTCCGAGAGGAAGAAACTGTTCCTTACCCCCCCCCCTGGAAGGAAGGAAGGAAGGAAGGACGAACTGTGAGGCAAGGGTAGGAATGTGGGAAGGATAGATTTGGAAAATGGCGGGTTTTGGTGGTTTTGGGATGAGAGAAGTCGTTTTTCGGTATGAAGGAGGCCTCGGATAGGAAAACGCGCGGAGGCCAGATTCGGAATCTACGTGAAATTTTGGGTTAGGAAGGATGTTTCCAGCGAAATCGGAGAGAAAAAATTTTTGGGACGTCCCCCCCTCGGCAGAGATTTTCCAACTTTGGTTGTACAGATCGTAGAAAGTCGTGCAATATCTCATTTGAAAGCTGAGAGTGAGACAAATTCAGTGAAAGAAACGGCTTGTTCACATCTGTCTTCGTATAGATGTGAGACGCCATTGAAAATTTGGGAAATTGGCGAAAAAACGACAGAGTTCGAATTTTTACGAAAATAGCTCTAGCGGGTGAACCAAGCCTCGGACGGGAAAAAAGAGAGCAGATTTGGAATCAGCGTGCGATTCTGCATCTAGAGGGTGAGTTTCAAGTAAATCGGAGAGAAAAGTTGAAAATTTTCTTCACACTGGGTCTCCACACGGGATTCTTTTTTCATGAAAATATTAAATTGTAGCCACCTTTGGCGGTAAATAGCGGAGGATTGGAAGTGAATGAAGAGCTCGGGTTTCTTTTAGGGGCAAGACCGCACCTTGTTCTCTAGGATCCTATCTTTTCAGATCTGTGGAAGGTTTCGTTTCTGAATCAGAGCATGTTAAAAATCGAGTTTTTGTGCATTTTCCAAGATTTTGGAACTTTTGAAAAAACGACAGTTTTTTCCACTCGGCTCCTGGTCATCGTAGAGAGTCGAGGGATGTCTTAAATAAAAGGTGAGAGCGAGAAAACATGGCTGTCAAAATTTGAAGTCAATCGCAGCACTAGAACCGGAGACAGACGAGTTTAAAGTTTTTGGATGATGGATCTTACGTCATCAGCTGATCGCCATAAGCTACAGGGTGCGAGAAAAGTCCTTGCGGATTTTTGTCAACTTTATATTTTGCTATTCAATGATCAAATATCATTTCTTTAGTGACCAATATGTGGCAATGCGTTTGTAGATAACTCTGTCACTCGACTAGTATGCATGCCAAGTCTTCAGATTTAACACATAGTGAGCTTTATGCTATTCAATCAACAAAATTTAAATTGATTACTTTCCATACGTTTTGTAAACTCGACATTTCATTGTGCTATTTTCGATGCTTTAAAAAGCTATGCCACTTGTTTTTCCTGAGCTCCATGGATTTCACATTTGAATCTAGCTACGAGATTTGATCTCATTTTAATCAAGTCAACAAAGTTGTGCTTCAAATAGCTATGCCACTCGTTTTTGCTGAGCTCCATAGATTTCAAATTTAAATCTAACTTCGAGGATCGATCATTAAATGACAGACTAAACCATGGATTATTAACCTTAATAAATGTTATGCCTTGAAAAGCTATGCCACTTATTTTTGCTGACCAGCATAGATTTCACATTTGAATCTTACTACGAGATTTTTAATTTTAATCAATACATTTTATACACTGTGTTTATAAACTCGATACACTGATGGATGTGAGTAATTTGATATTGCGATGGAATTCTCGACAAAAGAAAAAGTTTATTGCACATCGTGGGCCATTTCTTTCAACTGTGAAGAAAGTGCTCGTCAATTCAGAGAGAAATTTAACAAGGAACCCCCATCGTCGAGAACAATCTTGTATTGAAAGAACAAACTTCTTGAAACCGGCAGCCTGTCCCACGACCGACCCAGAAGTGGCAGACCCATAACAGCATCTGGAGATGAAAACAGGCAAAAGGTAATTGAAGCTGTCACTGAAAATCCTTCAACTTCGACAAGAGCGATATCGAGGGATGTCGGGATCTCTGATTTCACTGTCCGAAAAGTTCTAAAAGCCGAGCATTATCATCCATACAAGCCGCTATATTCTCAATTTCTTTGTGATGGGGACGAAGACCGCCGCTTACAATTTTGTGAAGAAATGAGGAGAAAATCGAGAGAAGATCCTGCTTTCCTCCGAAAGCTAACATTTTCGGACGAGTGTGTCATGTTGTTGACAGGCAACATCAACAAGCACAATGTGCACTTCTGGACTACGACGAACCCGAATATTAGAATGACCAACCCAGGCAAGACTCCTAGCCTCACCGTGTGAGCCTGTATAGGCTATTCCGGACTTCTTCTCTACGATATCAGTTCAGAAACCATGAATGGAAAGAGATATTCTGATCTTCTGTTGAACCAAGTCGTTCCTTATTTCTCTCGTGGCACTGGAAGAACCCTTCTGTTCCAGCAAGACGGAGCGCCTCCCCATTACTCTCTTTCACCGCGTCAAATTCTAGAGACTCATTTGTCCAATCGCTGGATCGGCAGGAGAGGACCTATTGAATGGCCAGCAAGATCGCCGGACTTGACACCCTGCGACTTTTGGTTCTGGAGTCACCTGCGGCAATTGGTTTATCCTCCAGGTTATATTTACAGGAACATTCAGGACTTGCGGGAAGAGATTGAGCGACAAATGAACAACATTGCTCTCTCTTACTACCGTGATTCGTTGAGGAATTTTCAGAAACGTTTTCTGAAGTGCATTGAGCATGACGGTGAGCTATTTGAAGAATAAAATGTCAATGAGTCCATGGAATGTTTAGTTTATATTTCTAGATGGGTTTGTTCAAAGAAAAATGAAAATAAAGTAAAACAATTCACCATACAATAACTGAATATAAAGTTATCAAAAATCCGCAAAGACTTTTCTTGCACCCTGTATATAAGCTGGGAACCGACAGAGACTTTTCATTAAGACGAGAGCGATTGTCAAAGGTAGGTCGTCTCGCTGAGCTCCGATGACATCATCGGAAATTCCAAATTTCGGGTTTCAGAAAGAAACCGATTTATAAAATTTCGTTGCTCATATCAGCTAAGGCGTCAGACTTAAAGGTTCGGCAGGAGATGGCCTTCGTCTCCAGGCCATAAAAGACTCCAAAACTTTAAAGGCTTGCAACTTTGCTTCTACAAGTCCGTTTGACTTGATTCAAAAAAGGTTCGGTTGCTATTGACCTGCCCTAAGTGATAAACTACTTATAAAATTTCATAAGTAGTGCTAAAAAGTTGAAAAATTCAAATTAACTATTTTTGGAGGTTTTCTGGGGTTTTCGACCCTTCTGAATTCAATGAAGGCATGGATAAGTGTGTACGAGCCAGTCTTCGCGAGTCTTACCATGATACAAGCGACTTTTCACTGAAAGCGAGCATGACACGGAGAGTTTTGCTGTAATATTCCACTGACAGGGTGTTCCTTCGGGACGGCGGATGATGCCGTAGTGATAAGCGTGGCAAGGGAGTGTGTCATTTTTTAGACCAAAACCGCTGGGGCAACTCATGTTGGGCATTTGACACAGTTCTCAACGTAGCACTTTGAACGCCAATCGGTTGAGTCTTAGCTATCTTGTCATGGGTGGCATCTAAACATCTCCATTGCAAAACGCTTGTGAATCACGGCTTGCTATCAAGCTGATCAAAGCAACGACTTGGGATGTTCCCTCTTGTAAATAACACCACCGGTTTTTATGTCAAAATCGGGGCCCGGATACCAGCACAGTGACATGACGCCCGCTCTGTCCGCCTGAGGTTGGATTTGTGGGTCGAGGCCTTGGAGCTGGGATAAGATCCCCTCTGAGTAATGCCTGTAACGGATTCAAGAGCTTAACACCTAAACGCCTGCTATCAAGTCGCTATCAGGCCTTTGTGAAATCTCGTCTAGCCTCAGTAACTCAGGGTTGGCAACGTCTATCGTTTGTCATAGTAACTTGGTAAAAATGAGACGGTTACTGCAGGCATTGACGTCAAACCTTTTCGCGTCATAGGGTAACCCGTCTTTGTGTTGGGAGTTGGTAACTGAAAGCACGGTGACTGCCGATGCACATACATGGTAAAACCGCTGTTGTCATGTCAAATGCATGGCCAAATAAGGAAGGTCTGAATCATGGCTTTGTGCTCGCTGGGTATATAAACCGCGTCTTTTCTCAAGTCTTCACTCCTGTTTCAAGTTGCAAGACGAACGGTGAGTGCTCTGACAGGGTTTGCTATCAAACTTTGGGTTTTAGGATAAAGCTAGGAATCATACTCTTTAAATTTGGTTGACGATTTTATTCCAACGTTTGCTATCAAATGTTGGGTGACTTAGTCTTTCAATGCATATCAGCAAGTAGTATCCTTTAAACACTTCATATCAAATTTTACTCTATCTTTACAGAATCTTTGCAATGACTAAGCAGTGGAACGCAAGAATGCTTGTTGGGAAATGCAGCTGTGGCCGAATCGCACGAGGCAGCGACCTTAAAAAGCATCTAAAAGCTAAAAAGGGGACGATGGGCCATGAGAGGAAGATGATGTTGAGGCTGTGTGTGTCTTCTCGGATATGTGCGATGGGGGATAAGGCAGATTTTATGAAGGCGCATTTACAGTGTGAGACTGGGAACATCGGAGAGAAGGGGTTTAAGTCGTGTTTTGAGGGAATATTGTTGGCAATGGAGGAGAATGATAAGGATGTAGCTTCGATTGCGAAGGGGATGGCTGAGAAGAGTGATGAGGATGCGACTGAGGAAGTGGAGTTGAGAGCGGAAATTAGGAAGACTGATAAGGTTGATTTGGATGCGGTGATGGAAGATTTGTTTGGGGATATAGCTGATTTGAAGGAAGAGTGGGACGCACAGGAAAAGGAAGACAGGGAGAGTCAGGAAGTTGTTGAGCCTGTAGCTACATCATCGCCTAGGAAAGAGGCGCATGATACGGAGGCGTTTGTGAGGTTAAAGGATCGTATGATGGGTATGGAGAGTGTGAATAGAAAAGTTTTGAAGGAGAATGAAGAGCTGAAGGCTAAGGTTGAGGATATGAAGGTGATGAGAGAGGAGTTGGAGGAGATGCGAGTGAAGGAGCAGGAGTGGTTGAAGGAAAGGAACGGTATGATGAAGCGAGTGAAGGCGGTTAAGGGCTTAGAGTCGGAGTTGATGTGTGAGAAGAATGAGGTGGAGCGGATGCGAGGTGTAGTGAAGGAAGTGGAAGAGACGAAGGTGATAAACAGGCGGTTGTTGTCAGAAGTGGAGCGATTGCATGAGCGTGAGAAGTGTAGAAAAAGGAGAGTGTATAAAGTCCATCTTCCCCTCTTTGAAAATAATGTGTGCGACGCCGCAACCATCACAAGTGACCCAAATCAGACGCAGGAGTGCTACGAGGGCGACGGAGTCCGATGTCTCTACATGAGCATGGACATCACCGGTCAGCTTGAGGACTTCGTCGTCCGAAAAATTCGGAAGAAAGTTCCCAGTAAGTTACTTCAACATGATCATTTCCTTACCGCCTCTAATCTCCTATTCTTTTTCTTTCAGAGTTCTTGCAATAGTCGATGAAGAGAGAGAGTAGTGTCGGTGGACGGAGAACGCCCCATGAGCCCTCTTAAGGGCTACCTTCTAATGCAGCTAAAGCGGTCCCAAGCCCGCCACATATCTTCGGATATGGAATGCAGTGGGGAAGAATAAATGATGAAATGGAATGAAATGGGAGGCCACCCTTGCACCACATGCAACACATCAGACTTCTCTCTTCAGTAGTGAACAAGGTCTGAACGTTGCTTTACTGTATCGCAGTCGATTGATATACAAGTATTGAAGAAAACGTAAGTTAGTAAAATCAGCAGAAAAACATAGGGAGACATGTGATGTTCCAAATATAGTTATTTCGAAGATTGAACTCAACATGATAAACCATTGATGAATAATACTACCACGAAGGGTAACAAGTCTACCGTCTATAGAAATCAACTACATGGTATCAGTAGAGACTCGTTACATCTAAAGTATAGTTAGCAAAAAGTCGTCATGAAAAAATACTTTATTTGGTCTTTGATTTAACATCATTGAAACCCACTTTACTAATAGCAATGACAATATGGTTTATTTTATTCAGAAGAACGATAAAAGTTGTCCATTCGAGAAATAATCTTCCGCAGATGTCGTGTATAAAACTCAGAAGCATCAGTAACATATTCTTGTCCATAGGAACGAAATTGAAAGTCAACACTTTCCGCTACTTCACCTTGTGGAAAATGCGTGTAATTGACATGTGCAATTAAGTGAGCCTTGATGAGACTGTCTTTGAAATAAGATATCAACTCCGCAAATATTTCTCGTGTGTAGTCTAAACATGCTTCCAATTCTGTCTCTTCTCTTTGAAACTCAAGGATGTAATCTTGTATTAAGCCTCCGAAGCACTCTTGATGAAAACGAATCGTGCAATCATCATGTTTCAATGTATTGACTTCGGGCTCCATGGTTCAGTCTATTGCTAAACATCATGTTTGCCTAGGACGATTTCAATAATGCGTTACAAATGTGTGTGCGCACATCGGGAAGTCTAGCTCATCTGTGATTGGACGAGATGTCTGATCCATTCACCGCTTAGGAAAATCTTATAAAAGGCAGTGCACCAGCTCTGCTCTTCACATTTATCTTTCACAAGGTGAGTGTCGGTGAGCTCCTGCTATCAGGTTGGTTTGACTTGCTATCAAGCTGAATAGTCTCTTGCTATCAAGAGATTCACTTCTGCTCATAAAACATATCATCGCTGTAATACCTCCTTTGCTCGAGCGTTCCTTCGGGACGGCGGGTACTGCCGTAGAGGGATTGCGTTGCACGGGTTGTTCGTCGTTTGTTAGACCGAAACCTCTGAGCCGTTGGTCATGTTGGGCGTTCGACTTCATACTCAACGTGACGCTTTCTCTCGCCAGGTCAGAGTACTTCAGCCATTCGACAAAGGTTAGTCTTTATGATATTGAGTAGAGTGAAATGTAATTCATTAGATGTCACTTCAATGATTGTTCCCATGATAAGCGTCGACTAGGCAAATGAAACGATTCTCATTTTCCTTTTCAGTGATTGAAGTTTAACAATTAATCCACTACATCCTACCAAGAAAATGGAATTCAACAAAGTTGAAATTATCGTATTGCTGCTGAGATGGAGAAGGCCACCATCGAGCAATGTAAGTATTTGTATCAAGGTTGACTCACTCTATTACCAACATCATTGGGGTAGACATCCCCATTAAAATCAAGAGTCCCTCCCTTATTTTGATCATGTTTAAACCGAATCCAAATTTTACCTCTGCTTATCTTTGCTGCCATTCTTTTTCAGTGCATGAATGTATTCGTAATGGGGAACCCGTCCCCCAAGGAGTAAACGTAGAAGCCTATGAGCGGCTTGGCAAGTGTAAGTATCTTTAACATCTCATGTTTAGGCTGTTTCAGATCCTCTGCATCATCCTTGTCTCATTATCTAATCCCTATTTCCTCTCTACAGAAATGGCCAAGATGAAGAAGTGGGAAGAAGCCGTGAGGCGGAGATTCAATGCTGAATTTCCGGCCCTACCTTCCCGCCCATCTACCTCCACCCAAGGTGCGACTCCTCTCTCTCGGGAATTGTCATCGCCTCACCTCCACCGCCTGCTCCGCTCCCTGCACCCGTCCATGCACCAGTCCCTGCTCCTCGACACCACGTCCCTCCAACAGCGAAGCCCAGGACCCTTATCAACGGCAATGAGATCAGTCCCATATGTACCATCTATGCGGACATTGAATGTTATATTGAACAAGAAGACCGAGCCAGCAGCCATTGCCTGTTATGAAGTTTGGCATCCATATTATAGGAATCAAAATAAAATGCATGTGCGCCAAGGCGAGGAGTGCGTTGAAAACTTCCTCAACTTTTTAGATAAAAGAGCCCGTTTTCATCAACGGTGTGAAGCGGAGCTGACTAGGAAACCCATGTGCTTCACAGAAGCCGATAAATTTAAATTTGATAGGACCACGGAATGTCCCCGCTGCTGTTCATCCTTTGATGATCAGCAACATAAGAAAGTGAGGGACCATTGCATCTCAGTGGTAAATTTAGGTCTGCCTTAACACTAGAATGGTCAAGGTGTCATATCTGACACCAAAGAGTTTTGATCGTATTGTATCTTCTAAAATAAGTTTCAGTTTGATTTGATTTTTCGTGAAAATTATTATTTCTAACAATTCTTAAAACTAATAAATGGTATTGGAGTCTAGTCCTATGAATAGTGTTCATGCATAATCACTACCCCTCGAATGGTCACAGGTGTCATATGTGACACCAAAACGATTTGCTGATTAATCAGAAAATTTCATTTGTCTAACAATCAGTTATGATGACTGATTCTATATCTATGAAAATCGTAGATGTCTATGGTGATTTCACAGTTTCATCGAATTCAAAGTTTTGAAGTTGGTTGAAGCACTCGTGTGATAGAATACTTGATATGCTAGAGTTGTATGTGAAGACTCTCGATTGTGATATCTATTGCCAGAATTGAATGAAAATCGAAAACAAATTCAAACTTTTCAAGCATTACGTTGAATGTGTGCTGTATATTCATTATTACAGCTAGTATGGCGACGGCAAGACGCAAATTATCGGCAGACGAAATCCGTGGTAGAATTGAAGACTGGTCCTCTAATGACTCTGATTCGGATATGGACTATGATGCTACTGATGAGCATCCACACGACTCCGATAATGTTGAGTGTTCCTATGTTTCATCAGACACAGATGGTGATAGTGATAATGCACGCTCTGATGATGGGGTGACATCACAAGGTGATGGCTCTCTACAGGCAGATGTTTTGATCGGTAAAGATGGCATCACATGGCAACGAATGACAAGAGCGAAAGTGGGTAGGGCAGCCAAGCATAATGTTTTCAAAGCGCAACCTGGATCATCTTCGAAAAAAGTGATATCTTCCTATGACGCATGGAGATTACTCGTCGACGACAGAATGCTCCATCATATTTTACATTGCACCAACAACTACGCAGATGAGATTGGACTGTCTGTTGCATTTACTTTGGACGATCTCGAATCATTTATTTCTCTACAATATGCGAGAGGTATATATAACAAGACATTATCCGCGCTGATTTTTTTATGGAGTTCGAAGTATGGGCCTGCCGTGTTTTCCTCAAGAAAAAATTCAAGAAAATGTTGAGATGTCTCCATTTTGGCATAAAAAGTAATAGAAGAAGCCGCCTGGCGGAGGACAAATTCACACACATCCGACAGACTTTTGAATCTTTTAGAAGCAATTGTGTGTCTTCGTTTACTCCTTCCGAGAACCTGACAATTGACGAACAACTTCTACCTATCAAGAGCCGATGCAAGTTGATAACATTCATGCCAAATAAGCCGGACAAGTACGAAATAAAGTTTTGGTTTCTTGTCGATGTGTTGTCTAAATATGTGTGCAACATCATTCCATACCTCGGGGCAGCAGAAAAAGATATAAGGGGAAATCAACCACTAGCCGAGAATGTTGTCCGACGATTGATGGAGCCTTTCAAAAACCGTGGATATAATGTTTGTTGTGACAACTACTTCACATCCCTTCAATTGGCGAAAAAATTGAGTAGCATCTCAACATCACTACTCGGAACCATGAGAAAGAATCGAAGAGAACGAGCTCCAGATATGACCAACGATCGTGTGAAAAGTCTACATGAATCGAACTTTTATTGGCACGACGAATATGATGCTTGTATTGTTTCGCATCAGTGTAAAAAGGACAAATGTGTATGTGTTCTCAGTACATTGCACACATCACCATCGATGGCTACTAACAGTCAAAAGAAGAAACCAGTGATTATTGAGGATTACAATTCAAATAAAGTGGGAGTTGATGTTGTGGATCAAATGTTTCGTCTCTATACAACCAAATCGGCCTCTCGCCGGTGGCCATTAGCGGTTTGGAGCAACATTTTGGACATTGCTGCGATCAACGCATGGATTGTATACAGAAATGTCACGAGAACCAAAATTTCAAGAAAGAAATTCATAATTCAGCTCATAGAAAAGCTTTCCTCTAAAAAATAGAAGAAACTGATCGAAAGCGTTCTGAGAGAACGTCATCGGAAATATGTGATCTTCCACCCCTAAAAAAGCGCAGAAAGTGCCAACATGCGAAATGTCAAAATTGCTGGCTTTCTTATTGCAAAGATTGCTTGAAAATTACATGCGGTGGCTGTGCAGCTGACCCTAGTTCAAAACTTGTGTTGGTCAAATGCAAAGAATGCTCTCCTTCTTTTGTGACCATTTTCTTCTTTCCTCATTACTTCTGATGATGTTGACTTACACATAAATTTTTAAAGATTCAGAGTTTGTTACCGGCATGGATTTTCTCATGAATCAGTATGATATAACACGTTCGTTTTTCTTCGGTATAAATACGTTTGTACATTATGCGAGTAGTTATGATGAGAAAATCATAACTACAGAATTATGTCAAATTCATACATAGACATAAGACATGTTTGAAAACTTGATGATTAGCCTAAATGAAATACAGTATTCTACAGAAACAAATAGTTATTAGACAATGAATATTGAACCCAAGTTGTTAGAGAATCATAATATGCAGAGTGAATACCATACCTTGTCCGATACATTTTAATAAAAACTTCGATCTTTTTATTGCAATTCATGTGTATTCTGGATATCAGTGGATGGTATGGATATCAGAAAGTAGGAAAGTTATAACAAATTCTCGAAATGACTACCATCCTGTTATACACAAACTTCACAACGATGAATAAAATTTTTGTAAGAGCTTCTGATGAATGAAATAGGAATTTCACTCAGTTCCTGTTCGATTCGACGCTTGAGGTCTTCATTGCTCTCAAAGCTAGATGCATATACCTTATTTTGGATGTGACCCCAAAGAAAGAAATCACAGATCGTGAGATCGGGGGATCTGGCGGGCCAAGGAATGGGACCACCTCTTCTAATCCATCGATTGGCCAATCGCTGGTTTAGCAAACTTCTCGTCCTGTTGCTGAAGTGGGGTGGAGCGCCATCTTGCTGGAACACAGCTGAACGGTGAGGTCTTCGAGAAAGTGCTGGGAATACTTTCTCATTCAAAATGTCACAATAACGAACACTTGTCATTGTTTCCTCGCCGATGTCAACCGCTATAATTCCATGGTATGAAACTGCGACGAACACTGTTAGGCCTTTTGAACGGATAGGGACCTCGTCATAAACATGAGGATTGCTGTTTGCGTAGTAAAAGTCATTGTGGTGATTGACACGACCCGACATGTGGAAAGTACACTCATCCGAGAAGATTATCCTGTCGGACCATGAGCTTTCATCACTATTCTTTTGTAAGATAGCACGACAAAAATCCAGTCTTGACTGTTTATCATGGTCAAAGAGTTGTTGCATTTGATGAACTTTGTACGGCTTGTATCCATTCTCTTTAAGGGTTTTGCCAACGGTCCTTTGTGAAACACCGACTTCCCTTGCGATCAGTCGCTGTGATGTGCGCGGATTCTCCACAACTGCGTTCACAATTGAATCTTTCTTCTCATTCAGCACTCGTTGGGAACGATTCCCGGAGTTTGAACGCAGTAAGATGGAGCCCGTGCTGAGAAACTTATCATTCCATCGTCGTATTGTTCTTCTATCGGGTGCTTCTTCTCCATACTCCTCGTAGTAACGCCTTCTTGCTTGTTCACTGTTTCCATAACTTACGCAGTAGGCAACGAGTCTGGCGTTTCGCTCGACGTCTTCCATTGCACACATGTATCACAGTAAGTGAAGTAATCAATGGTTAAGATTCATGTCACATGGTTTGAAAATTTGAAAAAGATTAGGTTGATAGATATCTATGCCAAACAATGAATCATCAACTATCACCTCAAAATTTTGAACAGAAATGCATTCATAGATATCTTATGCACTGATAGGCCAGATAAATGCACTTTATAGACAATAATATGATTGTAAATTTTATTGAAATGTATCGGACAAGGTATGGTAGTTAAGCTACTTATCATGATAAAATTTAGAATTATAATTTTGAATAACTAATTTAGCGTATTAAAGTCGTCTAACATTCGAAGGTGTCAGATATGACACCTGTGACCATTCTAGGTGGGTTTTTTATTGACCATTCTAGTGTTATGCAGTAAATGTAATATGAAACTTAGGCTCAAACGGCGAACGCTCTCCGTCTTCTTCCATAACTTTAAATGTTATGATGTTCACATCATCATTCGCCATGGATTCGGTAAAATGAAATCCTGGTCATCCAAAGTGATTGCACAAAGTAAGGAAAAATTTATGTGCATCACTGCCAAAGTACAAGTCGATGAGACGAAGGATGGGAAGCTTGTCTTCTATGACATAAAGTTTCTGGATAGTTTTCAATTTATGTCTTCTTCCTTAGCCTACCTTAGCCGCGTTGGCTAATAATTCAGAAACACTTCCCCTCACTCAACATTTAAAGAAAGACTATCCCAACATAAGTGACAGCCTCATGCGACGGAAAGGGGTGTTTCCTTATAGCTATTTTAGTTCAATGGACACATTGAAGGAGACATCCCATCCGTCCATCGATAAATTTAAAAATGATTTGACGGGTGAGGACTGTTCGCTGGATGACTATAGGCATGCAGAGCAAGGATGGTTAGAATTTAGGTGTCGCACTTTTGGTGACTACATGCTTGCCTACTTAAAATTAGACGTCTATCTGTTGGCTGACGTGTTTGAGACTTTTAGGAAAGTCACATTAGAACAGGACGCCTTAGACCCCGTCCATTTTGTTAGTCTACCGGGTCTGTCCTATCAGTCAGCCTTCAAGATGACGAAAGAGAGAATACATTTACTGCAAGATGCAGAAATGTACATGTTATTTGAACGTGGTATTAGGGGAGGCTTAATGTTTGTTAACAAACATGTTGTCAACATCACCCAAGACATAGGATCGACCACGCATTTAATGTACATAGACCAAAATAATTTGTATAGGAGTGCATTATCCAAGCCTTTGCCACAGTCTGACTTCCAATGGGTAGAGCCCAATGACATTGAATACTTCTCCAATCCAGTTCACATCATGACACTGGGAGATGAGGCCGACATAGGTTATTTATTTGAAGTCGACCTCATCTATCCAGAATGTATTAAGAATCGGACAGTTGATTTTCTTCTCGCACCCGAATCTGGCATAGTCAGTCCAGATATGTTCTCTCCCTTTATGAAGAACACAATAAGCAATATGAGGCGGAAAATGACTTAAAATATAAACCCACTAGGAAGTTGTTGCTCACCCAATTGAACAAGCAGCATTATATCGTGCACTATTCCATCCTCAAATTCTATCTAGGTATGGGCATGCAACTTCACAAAGTCCATCGCGATATCCAGTTTAGGCAGAAGCCCTTTCTAAAACCGTATATAGAATTTAATAGTATGAAACGGGCTAATTCCAAGAATCCTTGCGAAAAGGACTTCTTTAAATTTAAGAATAATGCCCTCTTTGGTAAAACCATGGAGAATGTAAGAAAGCGCATGGACTATCGTATCGTGACTGATCCGGAAACGAGCATCAAGTTATGCCGCTCACCGTTGTTTTGTCACCATGATGTCATTTCCGAAGACATGACTGGTTTTAAAATGTTAAAATCCAAAGTAGAACTTTGCAGGCCCATTTATGTCGGTCAAGCTGTCTTGGATCACTCCCAGTTAGAAATGTACAAGTTGTTTTACCACACCTTTAAAACTTGTGCATTGATCCAACATGTGGAATTAGTAGGAAGCGATACAGACAGCTTCTTCCTAGCTTTGACAACCACTAGCCAAGTCAAGCAGGAAGACATTTTAAAATATTTAGCACCCAAGTTTGATAGTTCCAACTATCCCACGGACCATCCGCTTTACTCTACCTCAAATAAAGCGAAGCTTGGCTGCTGCAAGGATGAGTGTGCCGGCAAACAGATAGAGGAGATGATCTTGCTTCGTCCCAAGATGTACTCCATGAAGCTAAAATCCTCAGAGCTTTCTATTAAACAGGCGAAAGGCATCTCGAAGTCAATCGTTAGAAAAATGACACATAGGGACTACCAAGATGTCTTAGATTCACTTAAAATTAAAAATGTAGAAATAACCATTTTAAAATCACAGTCGCATCAAGTCAGAACAACGACGTTTAGGAAGCGAGGTCTCTCAGCTTGGGAAGACAAGCGATGCTGGATGAGTCCTAACCACTCATTACCCTACGGCCATCCAGACACTCATCTACCTCCACCCAAGAGACAGAAACTTTCTCTTCCTCCGTCCGGCGATGTATGATGATGAATGCTTCCTCTCTGTTGTGGTTGATGTTTTGCTTTTTCACTCCATGGCGTTTTCTATGGGGTGTTGTGAGTGACTGCCTTGTAACATGCGTTCAACTCCTGATCACAGCATATCATCGATGGGGTATCCAGTGCTTTTCCTGACTTTGTTTTGTCCCTGCACATCAGTGACTTTGATTTCTGCTACCATCAGTATTACCTATGTGCGGTGCTATGAAAATTGGCTGTGATGATGAATAATATATCATGTACATACTGTGTCGTTTTCCTTTCACATAAAGTTGCGGGTCAAATAGGTGAGACTGACTTGGTAATAATATCATAAGCATGTCACTGTTTGTAAGATAGGTGAAATATAAATGAAGTCAGAATCATTTCACTGTTTGTGAAGTTAGAAATAAAGTTGATGTTTGTAAAGTTTGAATTAATGTTAGAATCATTTCAGGGTTTGCAAGATAGGTAAAGTATAAAATAAAGTGACAAGCATTTCAATGTTTGTAAGATAGGTGAAGAATAAAATGAAGTTGGAATCATTTCACTCTTTGTAGAGTTTGTAGGATAGGTGAAATATAAAATGAAGTCAGAATCATTTCACTGTTTGTAAAGTTTGTGAGATAGGTGAAGTATTAAATAAAGTCATAAGTATTTCACTGTTTGCAAGATAGGTTAAGTATAAAGTAAAGTCATAACCATGTCCGAGTTTGTAAGTTAACATCCTCACGAACGAATGTAGCATCATGAAAATTTCTTCGGCTTAGGAAACATCAACCACTTTGCTGACTCATATCTATAAATAGCTTTGACTCATGAAGTGGTAAAGCGCCAGTCAGTTAGATAAGAATCTAGTCAGTCTTGTTCAACCTTTTTACCGACACGTGTGTGGGTATCATTTCATGTCTATAAATAGCGCTGATTCATCACAAAGCAATGAACCTTGTTGATGACCTTTTCACCGACAAATGTGTGGGCGATAGTTCATTGCGATGACTCATTCAAAACGCATCATGTGATTAACACGATTCTATTAACTGTGACTCATACAGATAACGCATTAAAGATTTAACAATGTCAGCTACTTTACTGATATCACGTAAACCAGTCTTGATACAATGTCCGTTGTGAAACACTGCAATATGTACAGATGCCACTTCCGAATCAGAGCAGTAGGAAAGAGTTTAGTTTCATAAAATATACAATGATTACTGGTTTTAATGTTGTCTAGATTCACTAGCATCTTCAATTGAACAGACACTACTATATTCTTCAATGTCAGGGGACTGAGGCGTAGATGAGGCATGAGTGTTCGCATTTTCTTGACGACTTCGTAACACATGGACTGCATCACGACATGAGAAAGGTTTCCTAGGACTTGGATTTTGCCGCAGCGAAAGATTTGAAGATTTCGACCGTTGCTCATGCGAATGACCAACATTTGTGGACGACCGCGATGATATACTGATTCGGGAAGATGGGTATGCAACTGTTCTGAATCGATGTCTCTTCTGAGATTCATCTCGCGCATGGCGTTGATGATGCGGATGGGGAGCATGATTCACAAATGACATGAGGGTTGAGTGAACTTCCCTTTTCTACTTTTCCCATGAGGGTTTTGGAATTACGATGTAGCAGTGATCATTATGTAGAATCATCTCTTGAATGCGAATAAATACAATGCCGTCTCCTACGTTAATGACACGGCAAGAGTTGGATAGGATAGCGCGATGTAACCTTCGTAGTTGAAAACGTTCTAGAGTTACCTGAAGTTGACGTTTCATATCATGAAATGTAACACACTGACTTTTCCATGATACATAGAGGCATGCTGATAATTTCCACATGTTTTAAACCGAGTGAAGAATGGTATGCCTAAGAAAGAAGGAGAGAGTCATATTCATGTGTGGCCTGGTGAGTGTACATTTTCTTTCTTGATACGGTGGCCGTTAGGCCGTGGTCTCATAAAGACCGATGGTGCGTTCTCAGTGTGTGGAGAGTGTTACTGTAGTTGATCATCATCAACATGGACATCATTTTTAAAGGTTATGGAGACAAGATAGGGATTCAACGTAAACGACCTTCCGTCCCTGTGCGGACCCATGTAGATGGTTTGAATTTAAATTTCGAAGGAGTAGAATCGAAGGAGTAGTGGTTTGCAATTGAGTAAGTCGAATTCGCTGACCTCCTTTTCATGGATGATGAGACAGTGTCTATCCATATGAACATACATGTATCGTCTTTCCATGATGGGAACTTGTGGCCGCTTCCCATTGTGTCAAACAATTTCTTTGGGAATGGTGAGATTTTCTTTCAGGAATGTTTCAAGAGTATTGAATGGTAACCGTGTCCAATAGTCTAACGATACACACACGGCCAGTCCATACTTTGTTCACATAACCTTTAGATAATCTATCCGATGACTTGGAGTTTTTATGGTCACGGCTTCTCCATGATGAGTTATCAAATGATTGAAATTATTTTTACCCGATGCTAAAGTAAGGAAGTTCAGTGTACCCAGTGCGAGAGCAGAGGAGTTGATGGCTTCGAGCAACTGCATGGTTAGCGCAAGGACGGAAATGATTGCCATGAGCTCAGTCGTCCGTTTGATAACCAGACCTAGCTCCAATCACATGCGTTTCCCTTTTCATGTTTTCCCTGTCTTTGTTACGTGACAAAGAGTTATCACACGTGAACTTTTGACAGCGTGGGTCCTTCCTTATTGACTGCGTGGGTATTTTCCTTTTTGACTGCGTGGGTACCTTCCCTATTTATACGCAAAGTCGTTCTAGTCCTCACAAAGACTTTAGTGATACGCCCCTTCTAGCGAACAAAGACGCATTCATTTATCTAACAAAGCGCAATGACTCATGTTGCTCTATACACCATTACAAAATACTCGGTGAAAAGAAATCTTTATTGCATCTACACAATGTGTCGACCATCAAACAAAGTCGTGGATGTAAACACATTCAGTTGAATCTTGATATGTTTAACAACGTACGCATTTCCTTCCATCGTCTTTTCTATTCTCCCCATAATTTTCTCCATATGACGACCATGAAATTGATCACTAAGAGTAATCCATTCTGTGCAATAAGATCCAAAACGAAGTGGTTTTTGCAAATCTTTCAACTCTATATAAGCAACGAGTCTACCCTTTACATCTTGAGGTTGTAAACTTTCCATCAATCTTTTGAAGAGAGGAAGGCTTTCAGTTAGCACTACTTTCATATCATTCATCTTCATTTTAAATGCAAGTTTCCAATCTTGTAAAAATCCATCGAATCTTTGTTGATCAAGAGTCAAATGACACATGTGGTTACTTAGTGTACGATGCGCCATCATAAACGTTGCGACTATAGATTTCATATTGCTTCAATGACTTCCACTATGAATAAAACAGAAATAACAATCATGTTCCACTGTAAGTTTATTCAACATCAGACAAAATTCACAAGTACAGAATACACTTCATGAAATTATCATCACTCATTCACAAGGAGTAAAAACATGTTTTACATATACCCATGCTGTTGACAATAATATAGATACAGTTCATAAACGTCATAGAGACTACAATGCCAGCGTGAAGAGAGTTTTGCAATGTAGGTGGCTTTATTTCTAGTATTGCAATGGGATGGTGGTCTGTAAAGGTGATGTCTCTCACCGAAACATACAGCCATATCAAAAATCATTTCATATCTAAACTTCCTTTGATCTCAATGCATACGATAGTCTTGTCTTACACGATCTACCCAACATGGTAAATATAAATTATCAATGTGCAACTGAAGTGTTGCTGCTTCTCGTTCAGAATAATTTCCTAATATTTTAACAATATGAAAACCTGACAGCCACCGTTTGAAATCACTTATCAAATACGTTTCATTTACAAATCCAATATGAATTAAAATAGAAGGATCAAGTCCATGCACATGTCGCCGTGACCATTCGTCTTAGTGTGGAGGACAGTAGGCAATTGTATGATATACACTAGCAACATTTTGATCGCTTTCCCTCATTGCAATAGCACTCAATTCCTGCATGGGTGTTCCCTCACTGTCTATGAAGATGACAACCTACAATATCAAAAAGACTTAATTACAAGATAATACATTGAGCAGGAACTTTACAAGGATGTCTGTCCTTTACATAACAAAAGATACATACAACATGATTACAATGTTTTATTTGAACATAACGCACAAGACCGCGTTTTCCACATTCACTACATACTAACTGATTACAATACTTAAGATTTTTCTTTGGTGGTAACACCATCTTTCTTTGATGCGCGACGACGTTTCGATTTGGTGACAGGCTCTTGACACTCTTTGACACAAGAATCAATGACTTTCTCAATGTGATCAAGTTGAGTTGATGAATTGAGTTTCAATTCACTAAAAGACTTAAAGGTAAAGCGTCTAGGTAATGGAGGCGGTGGTGGTGGTGATGGTTCAACAAAATAAGCTTGTACAATCATCGGCCACACACTCTCCTACGTCTCTCTTCTAAAATGTTGGTAAGGTTTAGGCCAGACAGTCATGACACTCACTTGTAAATTTGGAAACAGGATTGAATCAGACAAAATTGAGACGGAGAATGGCTTGAGCAAGTCACACACGCTTTTCAAGTCAAGAGAATGAAATGAAGAGAAAATGGGGAGACGTCTGCTTTTATAGTCTCGTGCAAATCCACATTTGACACTATGAGAGCCAATCAGAGACCACCGTTTCTCCCCTGACTTCGTTGCGGCAGGGAAAAGGAGGCACGCGGACGACTGACTCATGATTGCTTTTTCCAAATCTTGTAGTCAAATCTAGTTTAGCATATTGAGTTGAATATGAATGTGTTTTATGCGACATAAGAGCATGTTGGATCCATGCTTATGAAATGAATCTAGTCGAGATGCAATTTTCACCATGTGTCGCTGATAGAAATCTTTGGGATCATGCATCGTCTCTGCAGAATAGGATGCAAAATGAAACACTATACACGTTCATCCGCATGTTCATCAGTCACTTTCTCAAATTCAATCTCTGCAACTTATTGTCCTTTCACATCTTTATTCATCAAACTGTCCATGAGCTGTTGGAAAACGAAGTAACCTTTAGCGATAGCAAATTCTAAGTCTGCCTTTTCATGATGAAATGAGATGATGTAGTCCCTAATCACACCACGAAGACTTTGTCGATGAAAACGTAGTGAACAAAATTCATTCGTAAACTCTACTGCCTCTGTCATCTTTCTTCCTATCACTTCGGAGACATAGCATGAATGACATTCAGGTGTAAAATGTCACGCTGATTCCAAATCTGGTCTCCGTTTTCCCGTCCGAGGCTTGGTTCACCCGCTAGAGCTATTTTCGTAAAAATTCTTACTCTGTCGTTTTTTCGCCAATTTCCCAAATCTTAAATGGCGTCTCACATCTATACGAAGGCAGATGTGAACAAGTCGTTTCTTACACTGAATTTGTCTCACTCTCAGCTTTCAAATGAGATATTGCACGACTTTCTACGATCTCTAGAACCAAAGTTGGAAGATCTCTGCCGAGGGGGGGTCAGAACTTTTTCTCTCCGATTGAGCTGGAAACAAGTTCCTAGACCCAAAATTGGCCAAAAAGTCCGAATTTACACTCCGTTTTCCCATCCGAGGCCTCCTTCATGTCGAAAAATGGACTTTCTCATCCCAAAACGACCAAAATCTGCCTTTTTCCAACTCTACCGTTTTCCTGCCATTTTTCTCTCTAAGCCCAGGAAAATAGGACCAAACTGAGCTTTCCACTGCATTTGTCTCACTCTTAGCTTTCAAATGAGCTATCACACGACTTTCTACGATCTCTAGAACCAAAGTTGGAAGATCGCTGCCGAGGGGGGGTCAGAACTTTTTCTCTCCGATTGAGCTGGAAACAAGTTCCTAGATCCAAAATTGGCCAAAAAGTCCGAATTTGCACTCCGTTTTCCCATCCGAGGCCTCCTTCATGTCGAAAAATGGACTTTCTCATCCCAAAACGACCAAAATCTGCCTTTTTCCAACTCTACCGTTTTCCTGCCATTTTTCTCTCTAAACCCAGGAAAATAGGACCAAACTGAGCTTTTCACTGCATTTGTCTCACTCTTAGCTTTCAAATGAGTTATCACACGACTTTCTACGATCTCTAGAACCAAAGTTGGAAGATCGCTGCCGAGGGGGGGTCAGAACTTTTTCTCTCCGATTGAGCTGAAAACAAGTTCCTAATCCCAAAATTGGCCAAAAAGTCCGAATCTGGCCTCTGTTTTCCCATCCGAGGCCTCCTTCATGTCGAAAAATGGACTTTCTCATCCCAAAACGACCAAAATCTACCTTTTTCCAACTCTACCGTTTTCCTGCCATTTTTCTCTCTAAACCCAGGAAAATAGGACCAAACTGAGCTTTTCACTGCATTTGTCTCACTCTTAGCTTTCAAATGAGCTATCACACGACTTTCTACGATCTCTACAACCAAAGTTGGAAGACTGACAGGAGGGGGGAACGTCCTCGAAATTTTTTCTCTCCGATTTCGCTGGAAGCATCCTTCCTAACCCAAAATTTCACGTAGATTCCGAATCTGGCCTCCGTTTTCCCATCCGATGCCTCCTTCATACTGAAAACCGACTTTTCTCATCCCAAAACCACCAAAACCCGCCTTTTTCCAACTCTGACGTTTTCAGAGATTCCACCCCTTGCCTTTCAGGTAAACTCCTTCTGCCTTCCTTCATTCCTTCCAGAGGGGGGTAGGGAACAGTTTCCTCCTCTCGGACCCATTCCTCCCAGCACATCCTTGGCCATCTCCCTCACCTTCCCTCCAGGGGGGGTGGCTGAGTCAGCATGATGACTCATCGTTGGTCATTTTGGACTTGCGCCTGGGATCGGATTACTACTTAAGTCTAAATATGACTTCATCAAAAGCAGAAAATGTAAGTCCGCAAAAATAAAATTCTGACGTGACAGGCTTACAGTAAATACATCGGCAGTCGTAATTATAATAAATGACTAAAATGAAATGCCTGTCGAGATGCTTGAGCGGCTTACATATCTCTCGTACCTTTATTTTGCAGCATTCAATACTATTAGGTGCACTCAGCACGAATCACATCAATTGTTTCACGAATCAAGTTGTGAATTGTTTTGCGTGGCTTTCTTAACCTCTGCATGCTTAAATAACTCAAAGAATTAGTGGTAGAAAATAGAAGTCACTCATTGACTGTTACAAAGGATGCACAATTTCACGTGTATTGCGACTAAATGGCATCAATTGATATCATACAGATTGTTATATTTGAATTGATGAACTCAAAACTCATTCTCTAAGAAAAGTAAAGACTTTCATGTCTGTAGAATTTGTGAAGAAACTTTTCATATCACACGAAAAAAATTGTAGCACCAATCGCTGCTGTTAATTTTGCAATCTAATTAAGGCTGTGTTACTTCCTGATTTTTCTAATCAAAATCATGATGTCAGATGTATACCGAGAAATTAACATGCAGTCAGGACGCAATTGTGGATTCCCATTCGTTTTGAAACATCGTTCGAATGTAATTTACTGAATACCTTTTCGATGAAATAAATTATATTAACATGCAGACTTCAAAACAGTCACTAAGATGAAATTTCTACAGCCACATACAAGAAAATATATTTTTCATGTCATCCCGAAATTTCTACTATTTGTATTATCCCGAAAATCTACATGTACTTATAGATATATGTAGATATAATAATATTTAATACATATTATTATTATTAACATATTTATTATATATTAATTATATAATATAAGTATTATATCTTCTATCTATCTATCTATCTATCTGATAAATAAACTTTCTGTTTTAGTATGCGGTGATGCCCACGTGCAGTAAATTTCATGATTTATGCGCTTTTTCCCAATTATCTATTGCATCTTATTTAAAGTTAAAAATATCAAGCTAAATCGGGGCACATCATAAATTGATCTTGTGCAAGATATCCTGCAAGGTATGTGCCACTTTATTATTATTTGAAATCGGTCAGCATGAAACTATAGTTGTTCAGCTACTTGCTGTATGACATCTTAGCATAGTGTATGACTTGTGTAGCTTGTTCAATTTATGAGTGTAAATAGAAACGAATTAACTAAATAATAATGATAGTCAAAACTCTATCTCCCGAAGAATATGATGCAAAAGTATACACGAGTAAAAGAAAATACGAGTATATTAACATCAAATATTTCGGGTTCGGAGCCCTATAGTCAACAAGAAAATTGTAATAATAATAATAAATACGTATATTTTGAAAAAAGATACAAAAATCCCAATAATGGAAATCGTGGGATTCCAAGTAAAATCATCACATTTAGCAAGTCATGTTTTTAACAAAAGTTATGAGAAAGTTAAATTCTGAAGCCACTATTATAAAGTTTTGACATGGTCACAAAGAAAGACTGTTCAAACGATGTTGACTTCAAGGATGGCAACCTAAATTGTCTAGAATGTTTCATTTTTGTAAACAAGAAATGATGAAGCACATGATTTTCATTCTCCATAATTGTTAGGAATAACTTGTAAGCAATGATAAGGCGACGATAAAACAGAGGAACAAAATTGCTACAGTCACAGTGCCCAGACTCACAAATAATAAAATGACCACGGTTCTGAATTTTTTCTAGCTCTTTACACAGACCAACATTTAAGTCGGTGAAAAGGGGCGAACAATATTCTAAAATACTACGGATACAACTTTGAAAAATTACAATCAGTTGTTCTTTTGTGACAAATTGTTTTAGCTGGCGTAAGACGTACATTTTTGAGGAAGCTTTTTTACAAATTTCATGGATATGAGAATTCCACTTTAGAGAGTCATCAAAAATAATTCTTAAAATACGCATTTGATTCTGAACTGGGATATCACTGATAACAAAAGATGAATTGTCGAAGTTACAGTTTCTACTGAAGAAAATTTGCTTGTTTTTTCATTCTTTATCAGCATCAGGTTTGAGCTGGCCCACAGCTGAATGTCAGTGAACGTAACATTTAGAGGCGAAACATAGTAGACATAAGGTATATGTCATCGGCATATCTGAGTAGCTGGCATCTCCCGTCCGGACAAATTAAGTCAGATACAAAATATGCGAAGACAAGAGGACCAATTGATGAGCCCTGTGGAATACCTCCACTTAACGTGCCAATCGAACTGACTTCTTCTTTCCAGCGTAAGCGAATCTGACGCGAAGTTAAATAGTTGCTTATAAACGTGATAACATAGCCATTGAAACCATCTCTGATCATTTTAGATATTAAAATGTCACGATTTACACGGTCAAAACCTTTAGTCAAGTCAAGAGAAGCTAACTGACAAGCTGCAACAGAGGGATCTTGCATCCCCGAAGACAGAATGTTGACAATGTGAATGAGTGCACAGGCGGTAGAACTTCCGGGTCGGTACGCGTACTGATTTTCACCATATCTTTTGAAGAATTCGTCACCAATTCTTTTCAACAAACACTTTTCAAATATTCTCTCAGGTAGAGGCAACAGGGAGATAGGACGAATGTTGTCTAACTTAGCGGGTGATGATTTCGGCAGAGGCACGACGTCAGCAATTTTCCACATTTTTGGTAAACCAGCGTTTTGGAGGCATTTATTGAAAATATAACACAGTGAAGTGCATATCACATCGTTCAACTTTGACCATATCAGTAAAGGTATTTGATAACGAGCCAGGGGATTTTCGTGGATTGACCATTTCCAGCATCTTGCAACCTCGGACTCAGTGATTTGGAAAGGAACAACATAGGGTAAAGATGGGCAGGCAGGGTTAGTCGAGGACTTGGTATTTACACAATGGGAGATCAACTCGTTTTTCATTACATGTAGCTCCAGAATTTCGATAACACTACCTCCAGGCATACAATTTGGCAACCAGTCACTCTTACTTACTCCGGTCACTTTCTTGTAAGTGTCCCAAATATTCGACCGCTCAGTCATAATCGTGCCCCAATTACGCTTAGACTCAATTATGGCATTCCTTACTTTCTGCTTATAGTGTTCATATAACTAATATATATAATATATATAACCGATATGCTTCATAGCGTTTGTTTATCAGCACCTTGACGACACTGGTTATCCACGGTGGATCCTTAGGCGTACGCTTTATCAGATTGTAAGGTAGCTGTGCTAGTGCTGAACGCAAGATATCATAAAAAATGTAGCACATTTCATCAAGAGACTTATTTTTGAGAATATCGTGCCAGTCAGCATCGTACAGATATTTTTTTACAGAAATCAGATGCGAGTGACGAAAATCTATAACTTTTATACAATGCATGCTGTAGACAATACCGTTTTTCGGTAAAACACACATTACATTATGATCACTCAAACCAATTGGGGAAAAGATTTCGGAGGCTATAACAGTCAGCAAGTTGATCAGGCAGTAAGATCAAATCCAGCACAGCATCACCTCTGGTCGGAAGATTGATGACATTTTTGACAAAATAGTTAATTTCAAAAATGCGGTATTAACACGATTAAAGTCGCCGATAAATATTACAGAATAGTTAGAATGAGAACATAAAATACTCTCAAGAATGTTAGTGATGTAGGTGCAACAATTTTGAAATTCAGTGGCGTTTAGGGTACTACCATGTGGAAAATATATGTTTGCAATCAGGATCTTGAAATCGACAGATGAAACTCGAACAATCAAAATTTCTACATTATTATTTTCACTTCGATAATAATTAGTATCAGATATAAGCTCTGATCTGACATAGCAACATAAACCGTCACCAATTTTACAGGTAGGCCTATCTGCTCGATGAACAATATAACGATGGACATCAATAAATGAATTGGGAATGGAAGAGTCGAGCCACGTTTCTACAACACAAAAAATGTCAGGAGAGCAATTATTTATGAAAACAATAAGTTCGTCCATTTTGTTTTTTAAAGATCTTACATTAGCAACATAAAGAGATGGCAAACAAATAGTGCGATCATGAGTCTTTTTTCGAGTAGTCTCTCTGTTAACATCACAATAAGGAGTGCTTACAGAAGTTGATTCAAAACGAGTAGTGACACATAAATTTAAATCAACTACGGAAAATTTTTACGCACAGTCAATAATCGTATCATCAACATATAGGGAGCCTTTACTGATGTATATTTTCTTTCCTCTGTTATCTGGGTTGCCCATTTCAGATTTCCTCTATCACGCAGACGCTTGTTTTCCATTTGCTGAAACGGAGTGAGATCTGCGCTTATAAAAAGATGCTCGTACAGACTACCCTTCAATTTTCGGGAATTCTTAAGCATCTCTTGTTTCCTTGAGAAACGAGTCATGACAAGTCGTACCGGACGTGGTTTGCCAGCCACTTTTTTTCCGAGTCTATTGCAGCAGTTCACGTCAGCCTCCCAATCAAGAGCTACATCAACTGTGTCGCAGACATTAGATACTGCAGTCTCAACATCATCATCTTCTTCCAGCCCATGTATAACAATATTACATCGCCTGCCCACCCTTTCCAGATTTTCTATGTGCACCACTTGCCTGTGTACAACATATCTTCCAGAGCTTTGACACGAAGTTGCAAGGATCTATTGTCTTCTAGGAGTGCATCTAATTTGTTCTTTATTTGATGAAGAATGACGTCATTTATTGGAGACAAAGAAACATCATTTTGTCTTTGCCCCACTCTGATAAATGCATCAATTAATTGACTTTTTGTCTTTGACTTTAGATGGTCTTCGTCTAAGAGTGACAAATCAATAGCCTCCTGAGTGCTACCCTTTCTTGTCATATCTATTTCGACACACAGAAAGCAGAATTGAAGAATACCAGAGTCAGACAACAGATAAGTACGCGTTTAGTGAAGACGTCAAAGCCACGTGACAAAAAATCAATAATCCAAGAAATTTTGGTGAGGATCACGATACTGACGCTTCTGATAACAGCTGATTGATCATCGACTGACAATACCAGTTCGCTAAAGACAAACTTCGTACGCAAGCAGCAGATCAATAATCGCAATAAATTTCGAAGCTGTGAAATACACTATATAATGATGACGATTGATTGATTGCACTAAACACTAAGCTTATAACCGTAGCGAATAGATGACAACAGAGCAAAAAACCAGCCAATTCAGCACTGTTGTGCATACAATATTGATGATACCGGTAAACCAGATACCGAAATGAATGTAGCGGCGGACAGATTGATGCTAAAAATAGATTTCAGCAGGGACACTGAGGAAATCCTAGCTACCACAAATGACAAAATGCGATAGATGCCGATGAATTGTATTCAACAGCTTAACACAAGAGGAAAAAGCCCGGTAGAGGACAATCCAACGGTCTAATCCAAAAACCAACAGCGTCAATCTATTTACCAGGTCAAGGCGAACACCACGATATCAAAATTTTAGGGCAAAACCTCTCACAATCCACGAAAAAATAGTGAAAACATGGAATCATCCGGAGCACGGCAGCACGCACGTCAAGCAATCTGAATCATTATATATCTGGGCTATTTATATATATTTAGCTATCTGGGCTTATAACTCAAGCACTGAATTAAAAGTTGCTTGACATTGACTGAAGGTTTGGAACTGCAATGTCTGGCGCTATTTTACGTACATGTATGTTTTTCCGTATGCTTCTTCAACATATAAACTTTGGGAGAAAGTTTTTAAAATCATTCCTCGTTATGGTCCTCGCACCTCCTGACATACCATAATGATAAATAACTAAATCATGGTAATGAAATTTGATTGCAAAAAAGTACAACTTTGACTGCGCCTGCCAACATTGATATTAATTCCCTTTCAGTTCAAAAATGTCGTTTCGTTCCTAATTTCATTCTGCAATTCTTTATGATTACCCGACATTACACGAATCATTTCTCTGCAGACTTTTGAAGTATTTCACATCATATCAAACGCTTTAACTGTCTGTAGCCCATATGAAAATTTAAGATATCTCATTATACGTTTTCTGTAGTGAAATCATCTGATAGGTGGTATTACATTAAAGAAGTCGTCTGTTTATTGATTCGGATAGAGAACTTTCTTCATGCCGTATCATCAACTTAAAAACCGATAGGGAAGTGAAAAAGTTCTGGCATTCTTCGAATAAAGTCACTACGAGTATACAGTATGTGTGATTTTCATAATTTAAAATCAGTCTAGTCACTAAACTACTTCCAAAATGAGACTAACAGATATCTCACGATCGGAGCTACAGACGAGTCGATTACAGCTCTAAACTTCCGCCTCCACTATCAGCCTGGTCCGTCTTAGCCGGGTTACCTGTTAGCTTCTTCGACAGTCAAAGTTGTTGCTTTTGACACTACTCCCAGACAGGTCATTCGAACGATGTTGGGAGATTCTATGTAGGGAGGAATACCTTAACTATATTTGATTAAGCATACTGCAAATGGTGGTCAGATGCTAATTGTGGGGTCATCCTACACATCTCACAGCCGAGGAGTTATTTTTCATTCGACGTCTTCGTTAGCGGAGCTCCTCCATGTTTCATTGAACATGTCTAAAAACAGTCCGGTTTTAGGTTTTGGGATAGACAGCTGCTATAGCAGGTACAAGAGATCAAATACATTGCAGTTATTTCACAACCTCACAGCGGGAATCCAGAGTACTAAGGATAGGAAACAGCCTTTTAATGAACAAAAATCTTCGGCCACTCTTTGTCACCAGAAACTTTGGCGGGCAAGCTCGAATTCATAAAATGCAATTGCTTAAACACGTCGGAGAAAATATCAAATTAACGACGTTTACAAACGAGAGATAGAGCTCATGTGCTCACTAGAAAATCCTCGAACTTGACTAGTTTTGAGTGACGTTCAAATTAAAGCACGAAAATACACTTGCCATAAACTTAGATGCTATTGATTACATATATCAAGAGACAAAAATACTCTCACATAAAGCATTTGCTGCCTATAAAAGATGAAAAAATGTGAAATTTTTTCACAAGGGCATTTTTATCCGAGTACGTGGGCAATTGCACACCTATACTATATGCTAAAAAAAGGCCTGTGACTATCTCTCTTCGACAAGCTCACTCTCCACTCCATAAATAGGTAAAAAATAGATAGGTCTACGGTGTCTTCTCTTTCGCATAATTTCAACTTGTATAACCATTTTCCATTGTTTCAATTCGTTTAAATTTGTGTTTTACATCTCAACTAATTGATGGAGATTGTAATTGCCGTTTGGAATTCAACAGATGTTAACACTGTCATTCTATCCTAATCAAATAGGTTTTCCTCTTAGAATAAAATGATAAGAAACCTGAGGTTGACTGGAAATATTTCAAATTATTTTAGTGTAAATGCTGCAAATAATGATAAAGCATTAGCTTTCTGATATTCTTTCTATTATTAAACCCGATTACTTACCATTTTGCCATAATGATAAACGAAAAATAGAATAAGTTTTGACAAATATCTATTTGTTCAGCTCTTCTCGACTGCATTATTGAAGTGAACCTATATTTGCTACCAGCACCTTGCTACAAGGCCCCAGCAACAGCACCAGCATAGTCGTACACCGACATGTCTCCACTCATAAGACGCGATTTAATAACAATAATAACATGTTTTTTGAAATACACAGCCCATACGAAGGGCAAACACTTCAAAAATATCATACAGTGTGATAAGACATTAATCATCTCCGTGATGCAAACAAAGTTTTTGAACCATTTACCACATATCAAGATGAACAAAAAAGGTTTTCTAAAATAGATTTGAACTTTGATATAGAATCTGATTTAATATCATCACCAGATAGCAAGTTCCAATATTTAGCGATGCTTGCATAAAAGTAACGACGATAATTATGTTTATAATTTTTAGGGTAGATACGGAGGTGATTTCCTCTCGGTCTTGAGTCGGTTGTAATATTGAAGAAGTCATGGAGATGAATGTCAATTTGTCCGTGTACAATTCTGTATAGAAATATAAGTTGGTATCGTATTCGACGAGTTGTCAAAGATTGCAGATTTACAACCTGAAGTCTTTCGCGGTATGATATGTGTCTTAAGTTGAGTAATAGTCTTGTCGTCCGTCTTTGAACACTTTCAATTAACACAATAAGCTCATACGCTGACAATGACAAAGATTCAAAGAAAACAATAATTATCAAAACAATTATTCGAATACTTTTTAGGAAAGGGATTTACCATTAAGCTCTAGGTTTGATTTAATTTAAGAGTTTTATCATTTATTAACAACGCTTCTATCATGCGAGCATCTGTATTCTTTACTCTGTAAGGATGCCAAATCAAACTCCCACACTAAAGAACACCGTACATGTATGTACACCGTATATGTGTTTTATACAATGTTGTTATTACCGCTGACTCACGACAATTGAAAGTTCGACATATCAGGTCAAGTCTTTGGTGAGCTTCGTTCACCATGCAATTTACATGTTCATCAAACGATAACTGATCCGTGATGTAGTAATAGGAAAAAGGTTACCAGACATATATAGTGGATTTTTATCATTGACTCCGAAATACTTTCTTGGATTTAAGGTCATTCCATTGCTTTCATTCCATGCTTGAATTTTCTGACAATCATAGTGCAAGCTCAGTTGATTTGGTTCATCTACTAAGGTATCGGGGAGTTGATTAGAATCAGACCATGAGATGGCTAGTTTAATGTCATCGGCATATTTTGTAACATAACTGAAGTCTATATCATCTTCAAAGTCATTAAAAATATGTCAAATAAGATAGGGCCGAGAACTGATCCTTGAATGACTCCACTTCGAATATTCCTTGGAGTAGAGCGATGTCCATTGTAGATGACCAGTTTGGATATGAGGCGGTCATGAGGAACACTTCCGAAGGCCTTTGAGCAATGGAAATAATACAGCAATGTTGCGGTTGTGTTTAGCATTTCCAGTCAAGTAATCTTGAAAGCACAAGCCAGCCGTTTCAGCAGATTTCCCCGGTAAAAATCCATGTTGGGACGGAAGAATGATTTCATTTTTAGAGCAATATGTTACGATAGATTTTATGATAATTCTTTCCATTACACGCAGATGACGCTTGATGTACATATAGGTCGATAGTTTGAAATTTCATTTTTTGCACCAGACTTGTGAATTGTGGTAATCGTTATTGAGCGCCACCCATCTGTTATAGTCGCATTTTGAAATTGAAGATTGAATAGTTTTGTGAGAAGAGGAGTTTTTCGACGATGACTTTATTGTAAAAATTCATAAATAAATTTGACCGATATTTCAGACAGCACCGCTGACCATCATAGAAATTGACAACAATAAAACCTCTAGAATGGAAATTAAGCTTCATGCAATGCACAATAACGGCACATAAATCGCACGCATTTTCACTTAGATGCACCTGACAACGTCTGTATCATTGGGTTAGAATCAGTCACATGAGTAAATCGATGGTTTTAATTGGTTCTTCATGCCCCAACTTAGTTCCCCCGGATGTGCCGCGACCTTGAGTCAATTTCCATTCTAGCGAACTTGAGATAAACAGTTTATTTCTATGCTGACCATCGTCAGGGCCTTCATGCATAAAATGACATACCGACAATCGCGACCACAGTAAACAGAATTCTAGTCATGAAAAATGACGCACAACACAGCAAAGCGGATGATGAAGATCACAGGCCTATTTCACACTACATAGAAATCGCGAACTACCAGTACCATAGAAATTGACAACAATAAAACCTCTAGAATGGAAATTAAGCTTCATGCAATGCACAATAACGGCACATAAATCGCACGCATTTTCACTTAGATGCACCTGCCAACGTCTGTATCATTGGGTTAGAATCAGTCACATGAGTAAATCGAAGCCTTTCATTGGTGATCCATGCCCCAACTTAGTTCCCTCGGATGTGCCGCGACCTTGGGTCAATTTCCATTCTAGCGAACTTCAGATAAACAGTTTATTTCTATGAACAGTACTAATACTGACAGTGAGATAACTCACGCCAGACACCAACCTGGTATTTCACCTCTCCGCGGCAGAGTATTCAGTGAATAGGAAAAAAATCTAATTGGTACAGTAACAATAATTAATAATTATACTGTAGGCAGTAAATGGTATGTACACGTAAAAGAAAAAAGAGAAGGAATGACAATTACAATTGTTTATAAATAAATAAGGCCACTAAATTCATTTGATAAAATTAAAAACTAATTCTTGCACAATGCATTTCGTCCACTCTTATTCAAGTGCAAACATGGACTAACTATAAAATACAAAATCTGAAATCATATACTTCTACAGTAATAAATCTATGAATGAAATTGAGAGCATGCAAACCTATAATCTAGTAGACTTAATAGATATGAACTAATAACAATTGAGTAAATAACCTAGATATTAGAAGAAGCAAAACAGAGACTAAAGCTACCAAGGTAAGTAAAGGGTGGAAATAAAATCTTTTTGCGAACACAAGTCGGGATTCTCGCGCAAAATGACGAGAGACTCTGTGATTCCTAATGTGTGTTTGTTGTTGATGTGGTACTTAATGCTAAAATTATTCAAAGCAGTTTGTCTCTCGTTGTTACAGACTTGCAAATGTCTTGTGATGCTGCTAGCTGGAATTGCAGTGGACCTTGGTGGACATTTTAAAGGGTTGGCTAACCACTTTGGAAGGTGTTCCGAAACTATCTCATTCAGGCATCTTACCGTCTACAATTTCATTCATAGATTTATTACTGTAGAAGTATATGATTTCAGATTTTGTATTTTATAGTTAGTCCATGTTTGCACTTGAATAAGAGTGGACGAAATGCATTGTGCAAGAATTAGTTTTTAATTTTATCAAATGAATTTAGTGGCCTTATTTATTTATAAACTGAGCAAAGGGGAATCATTTTTTTAAAAAAAAAAATTACAATTGTAATTTTTGTTAGGAAAGAAATGTATGTAATCACATCATTAAAAGGAATAAAATTTGGTAAAACAAATACAAAATGAGAATAATTAACAGTAATTACAATTGTAATTGTCATTCCTTCTCTTTTTTCTTTTACGTGTATATACCATGTATTGCCTACAGTATAATTATTAATCATTGTTACTGTACCAATTAAGTAGTAAGAAAACGGCGAACACTCGACCGGCGCCCCCCCCTCTGGAACGGCAGAGTGTCGTTATCGGCCGCCGTGGTGCTTCGGGTCTGAGTCCCCCCCCCTCTGGAACGATAGAGTGTCGTGGTGGACTTGGGCGACCGCCAGGATTAGTCTTGAGGCTATAGTGTGTGATGTTTTTCGTGCAATCTGCTGAATGTTGGGTTGTAAAATGGGTTGTTTCGAGTGGAAGGAGTGGTCGGATGAGAAAACGGAGGTCGGATTCGTATTCAGCGTGAAATTCTGCATCGGTATGGTGAGTTTCAAGGCAATCGGTGAGAAAAAATTTTCAACATTTTTCGAAAAACGACAGAGTTAGAATTTGGGACGTTTTGGTGTGTAGCGTCCAAACGAAGCATCGGATGAGAAAACGGAGGTCAGATTCGGATTCAGCGTGAAATTCTGCATCGCTATGGTGAGTTTCAAGTCAATCGGAGAGAAAAAATTTTCGCTGACGTCCCCCCCCCTCTGGACAGCTTGCTTCGATTTTGGCTTCCAGTGGACGGATTTTGTCGTGCGATAGCTCGTTTGAAAGCTAAGAGTGAGACAAATACAGTGAAAGAATCGGCTTGTTCCTATCTGTCTTCGTTCAAAAGTTAGAGCGGTTACAAGATTTTAGGTCGGAGCTCGCTCACCTGAAAAAATCCTAAGTGTCAGAGTGACTTTGTATGGGTAAAATTTTGAAAATTTTCCAAAGTGTGGAATTTCGACCTGGGACCGTCACCAAAACATTTTTCATCAAATTTTGAAATTTCACTGACGTCCCCCCCCCTCTGGACAGCTTGCTTCGATTTTGGCTTCCAGTGGACGGGTTTTGTCGTGCGATAGCTCGTTTGAAAGCTAAGAGTGAGACAAATTCAGTGAAAGAATCGGCTTGTTCCTATCTGTCTTCGTTCAAAAGTTAGAGCGGTTACAAGATTTTAGGTCGGAGCTCGCTCACCTGAAAAAATCATAAGTGTCAGAGTGACTTTGTATGGGTAAAATTTTGAAAATTTTCCAAAGTGTGGAATTTCGACCTGGGACCATCACCAAAACATTTTTCATCAAATTTTGAAATTTCACTGACGTCCCCCCCTCTGGACAGCTTGCTTCGATTTTGGCTTCCAGTGGACGGATTTTGTCGTGCGATAGCTCGTTTGAAAGCTAAGAGTGAGACAAATACAGTGAAAGAATCGGCTTGTTCCTATCTGTCTTCGTTCAAAAGTTAGAGCGGTTACAAGATTTTAGGTCGGAGCTCGCTCACCTGAAAAAATCCTAAGTGTCAGAGTGACTTTGTATGGGTAAAATTTTGAAAATTTTCCAAAGTGTGGAATTTCGACCTGGGACCGTCACCAAAACATTTTTCATCAAATTTTGAAATTTCACTGACGTCCCCCCCTTCTCTGGACAGCTTGCTTCGATTTTGGCTTCCAGTGGACGGGTTTTGTCGTGCGATAGCTCGTTTGAAAGCTAAGAGTGAGACAAATTCATTGAAAGAATCGGCTTGTTCCTATCTGTCTTCGTTCAAAAGTTAGAGCGGTTACAAGATTTTAGGTCGGAGCTCGCTCACCTGAAAAAATCCTAAGTGTCAGAGTGACTTTGTATGGGTAAAATTTTGAAAATTTTCCAAAGTGTGGAATTTCGACCTGGGACCGTCACCAAAACATTTTTCATCAAATTTTGAAATTTCGCTGACGTCCCCCCCCCTCTGGACAGCTCGCTTCGATTTTGGCTTCCAGTAGACGGATTTTGTCGTGCGATAGCTCGTTTGAAAGCTAAGAGTGAGACAAATACAGTGAAAGAATCGGCTTGTTCCTATCTGTCTTCGTTTAGATGTGAGACGCCATTTAAGATTTTGGGACATTGGCGAAAAACGACAGAGTTAGAATTTGGGACGTTTTGGGCTGTAGCACCAAAACGAAGGCTCGGATGGGTAAACGGAGGCCAGATTTGGAATCAGGTTGATGTTATTGTCCAATGAGGATCATCATCCAATGAGAATCAAGCATTTCTTTATAAATAGCGAGCCTTCCACAGTGAGAATCATTCCATCGTTGAATCACACGAGTGACGGACGCACATTTTCTCTCTCTCTCTCTCTAGTTCCCTGTTCTATTATCCAACTAAAATGGTAAGTCGCTACTTCCCTCCCTCTCCTCCCTTGAACGTAAACTTAATACAATCTTTTTTCATTTTCAGGCATCTACTCCATCTGCTGCACTAGTAGGACAAAATGGCGGTCAAACGTTACAAGGTTCGCTACGGTCAGATCATCTACAACTGAGGCCAGTGGAAGAAACATCCAAGGTACATAATCCTACACCGCTACAGCGTAAATTTAAACAAGCCTTGCGTTATGATGATCATAGCGTAGTACTCCAAACGGGAATGCTCCCTTCCACGGATGTCAAGATAATGCACAATCAGTATGGGGACTACATACTGATCCCCGTGAGTCCGTACATTCGCCACCAACTTGATATTATTGAGGAGTACGTGACATTAAATATGGACATTCATTCCTACTCCTCTTGCTCAAGAGTGGAAGGCGAGAGATGACAAGGATACTCCCTATAGAAAGATTTGGGATGGTAATCACATTTGCCTACCGGTATCACATTGGTGTACTTACTATAAGAAGGATGGAGATCATTCAATACCCATCAGATGTGATGAGCTCGGAGAAGGTACTTGGGATATCCTTTTCAAAGTGAATGGGCTATATTATGGTCGACACAAGGATAATAAAATAGCCTCTCTCTCCATGCATATGGAATCCATCCTATATATTCCAAAACCACCCAACGTGGACGACATAGTTGATCAAATCCTTAACAGCAGTGGTACGAAGCGCAAGTCGGAGAAGAATGCTACATCAAAACGCAAATCAAAGAAGGAGAATTACTAGTCCTTCCCTAACTCTACCCTATGACAATTCGCTTATGTGCTTTGAGTGTCGTAGACGTGGTCTTATTAGATACATTTTACTTCTTCGTTGCCATCATATCATTTGTGTATTTTGTCGTGAAAAGCATCGATGTAATTCTTCATTTTGTAATATGTTATAGAACGTTTCCTTAGATGTGTAAATTTCCGTTTTAGGCTTCTATCATCATTTTTATGGATTGTGAGGGTGAACCTGTACAGGAGCTCAGTGCTATTGCTATGAACAATTGGACATATCAGATTGTTAGTGTCTATCATCAACATGCCAACTGCGATCCCAATGTTGATCAATGGGCGAGAAAACACATTCATCGACTTAATCTGAAATATTTGCAAGACTATGGCTTTTCTTGTGAAAGTGCTCTTCTTATTGACTTTAAACGATGGTTAGCTGCTTTCAATGTTATACGCATCTTTTGTAATAATCCTGGTAAGGAGAGGAAAGTATTTCCCAATCTAATCATTGATGATATTTTGCTCCCACCTTGGGATAGTAGAGTGAATCAACATTATCATGAAGTCACGAAACGTTTTAAGGATTTGTGTGTTCCTATTTTGTCTGTTCGTTGTAGTAGCTACGTTCATAACCAATGCTTCTTTCCTCCTTACCTCAACACTGCCAAAGTCCTGTATGGTTATCATTGCTCGCTGTATGATAGTTATCAGCTGTATCTATTTTATCTCTTTCAAACCATTGATTTATAATGCATGCTTGTTACCGTTATTCAATAAATGTTACTATGAGAAGAGTTGTTGTTTTCATGCAATGGATGGGTTAGATAAAGGGCGATCATGTCTTTCTCAAACGACTGCGGAACATTACGTTTTCATAGGCAAAGTTTAAAAGGAGCTGTTCAAGATTATGTGATAAAATTTCATAAAGATGAGACCGACATCGAAGCAGTGGTCGATGATGCTAGCACTCTATTTCTAGAATTAATGAATACATTCTCTGATAGCATTATCATGGCGCGATTAGTTGCGAAAATTAAGTTTAGTCATTTTGGAAAGGAAGAGGTGGAAAGTCGCTCTTTCCATTTTGCTTCTTACTCAATGGAAGTGGTAGATCACCCCCAAGAATTTTTTAAAAGACATATGATAAAAATTGCTGAACGTCTTAACGCATTTAACCATCATGGTAGCAGTCTAGTGATTGAAGCGATTTCAGATATTCACATTCAACTTTCCATAAAGAAAAATTGAAAATGCAGTGGTACTTGATTGTAGCACAACTGGTTTTCGAGCTATGTCTGCTCACTCTCGAAGTATATTCCTTCTGTACATGCGTCTATTATTTAGAAAAGGCTAGCAAATTCATATCTTCAAAAAGACTTGCTATAGACATCAGTAACGGTGAAACTATGTGTTGCGATGTATGTAAGCGAAAGGATGGAAATGAAAAGCGCATCTTCAAGAGATGTAAGCATGCTTTTTGTCAACGCTGTTTCATACGTAATTGCATTCAACTTTGCCAATGTAACCACTGTGACATTGCTCATTTCGAGTGTCACTTATGTCGCAATAGTTAGTACCTATGCAAATGTGGTAAAGATAGGTTTTAGCAAAGACTAACACGGAAAATGGCGAGACGTAAAATGACGAAACGTAAAAGTCAAAAGTTTTCTTCAGCCATTCAAGCTCTCCGACGAATGAAAGCAAATCAGCGATACAATGCTATACGACATGCTAACGATAAATTCATTTGTGAAATTATTTCTCATGTGAGGAAGTTGAGGACGAAGAAATTAGCGCCAAAACAACGAAAGTTACTTAAGCGATATGCTACGAAATTGCGTTTCATCTCCAATCCTAAAGTCACCCTTCAAAGAAAGAGGAAAACTCTAACACAAAAGGGCGGTTTCCTTTCAGCAATACTTCCAATGATAGCTCCTGCCGTGGGCAACCTATTGGGTAATATCTTTGGCTCTAAGCGTTAATTATGCAAATGTTGAATCTCAAAGTAATAAAATGGATTTCAGGCTTCAATGTGATAAAGTTCTGACCGTATCAGGTCCATCTCATGCAGGTAAAACTGTTTTCACGCTGAATTTATTGGATAAAAGAAGGGAGTTGTTTAAGGAACCTATCAATCGAGTGATTTGGTGTTCTGGTATTTATCAACCGTCGCTGTTTCAGGAATTGCAAAGTCTCAACTTTATTCGACATGAAGGAATTATTCCAGTGGATAAACTTCAGTCTAATGATGTTGTTGTATTGGATGATCTATTAAAAGAAAGTAAGAATTCAAAAGATGTTACAGATATGTTCACTCGCGCAGCACACCATAAAAGGTGCTTTATCATCTATATCACACAAAATTTGTTTCCTGATGGAAAAGAAGCTCGTACACGAAACCTGAATACACACTATTATGCTATTTTCAAGAATCCGCGAGATAAAAGTCAATTTGAAATTTTAGCGCGACAAGTTGCACCCAGAGGATCAAAAGCCTTAATTGAAATTTTTCAAGCAGCTACTGAAAAACCATACGGTTACTTATTCATTGACTTTACGCAAGAGTGTCCGGAAGAATTTAGATTTCGAAGTGATATTTTGAAAACTCCCATGATTATCTGCAAACTATGAGTTCTTATTCTCGCATGATTGTTATTCCTCAGGATGAATTACAATACAATTGACTGCCATGCAGCAAGTAAAGCAACCTCTTGCAAATCAAATGTATAGGAAAGAAATAGATTATCAGCAAAATGTTCACATCAAAGATCCACATCGTGCTGTATTATTACAATCGGAAACTGTTGAGCAATTGAAAAACTTGAAGAATAAGATGCGTGACTCTGTATCGACTGCTACACCTTTAGCATCTCGCGCACATGCCATATCTCTTTTCAACAGTATTGAACCCCATCTCAATGTAAATGATAGAGGAGAAATCATTACAGATGAAAATAAGGTGATTGATGCTTCACGTTATGAAGACTTGATTCAGTATGCGACACGTAGAAAGCGCCGTCAGGGCTATGTTCCACCTGGTTGGTCATACTTTCTTAAACTATTGAAAAAGCATAATGTGCCAAAATTTGCTTTGAATAATGAGACATTGAAAGAACTTGATTCAACAGTGGCGACTACTCCAATGCCTCAGGCGATGAAAATGCCAACAAATTGGTTTAAGACGTCACCTGCTACATCCCCTCCCACACTCACTAAGCAAACAAGAGGAAGAACTCGACGTAGATCTACATCGCCACTAAAACTGGTAAAAGGAAAACGTAAAACAGCTCCTCCTAGGAAATACATGTTCTCAGACTATTAATATGAAGCAGATGTGTTGCTTGCCATGTAATGAGCCGCCAGAGGTGAATGTCGTTGTCACTTGCACTTTCTGCGCCAGCTCTCATAATGAAACCCCTAAGCAATGTGAACACGATCGCAAAACCGCTAAAGCTAAATGCTGCAGTTGTTGTAAATGTAGAAAGGCAAGAAAACAAAAAGATGAGAAGGAGGAAAAAGAGTCAGTCGTCATCGACTGAACGTTTGAAGTCAATCCATTATGATGTAAAACATCCGGCAGGATTTGCATCTATCAAGAAATTATCAAAAGCGAGTGGTCTTCCACAATCACAAGTGAAACGATGGTTAAAGGGTCAGGCTACCTATACACTCCACAAACATGAAGTACCGAAGAAGAAAATGAAGTACCGCACCCGCCATTATATTGTTCATGACATCGATGAACAGTGGCAAGCAGATTTGTGTGATGTTGCCTCCATTTCAAAACATAACTCGGGCAATAACTTTATTTTAACCGTCATTGATATTTTCTCGCGTTATGCGTGGGCTCAACCTTTAAAAACTAAAGAAGGTAAAGGAGTAGCAAAAGCATTCCAAACAATTTTTCGAGAAGGTCGCATTCCAAAAAGAATTCAGAGTGATCAAGGAAAAGAGTTTGAAAATCAGCATGTGACAAGATTATTTGAGAGGCATGACATTGAGTTGTTTAGTGTAAAGAGCGCTTATAAAGCTGCACTCGTTGAACGTTTTAATCGCACATTAAAAAATCGCTTGTGGCGACATTTTACTGCCAACTTGACACAAAATTGGACAAAGGTTCTACAAGATACACTCCATGCCTACAATCACTCTGTTCATCGTTCTACTGGACTCAGACCAGTAGATGTAAATGCTGACAATGTAGATAAAGTGCGCGAATCATTCCAACGTAAACGCACTCATGTGAAAAGTGATGTGAAAATTGGTGATAAAGTTCGTATCTCAAAAGTGAAAAGTGTTTTTGCTAAAGGGTACCTCCCGAATTGGACAGAGGAGGTATTTACAGTATCAAGGATTAATCAAAAAGACTCTCCGACCACCTACAAGTTGAAAGATTACGATAATGAAGAAATTGAGGGTAGCTTTTACCGCGATGAGATTGAGGTAGTCACCGAAAGTGAAACATTTTTTTTGTAGAGAAAATCATCCGATGTAAAAAACGGCAAGGTGAAGAATGGTGTCTTGTTAAATGGGCTGGTTATCCTTCAAGTATGAACTCTTGGATGCGTCGTGCCGACATCTTTCATCTAAGTGATCGACAGTGATTCATGCAAAGTTGTAACTAACAATGTTTAGGGTTTGAGCTATGAATCCAACTGCCTCATTTTATTCACGACCCTCCTATGTAAGTGGTGGAGGACAAATTTACATCGGTGCTCGCCGCCAACGTGGAGGTAGCATACTTGGTGCACTGAAATCTGTTGTAGCACCTCTCATATCCAATGTCGGAAGATCTTTAAAACGAAATGTTTTAAGTAATGCCGTTGGCTTTGCTGGTGATGTTGCTAGCGATCTTTCCAGAGGTAGAAGTTTTAAGAGCAGTTTGTTGAATCGTGGGAAGGAACGCGGTTTAAAAACATTGAAGCAGACCTTTGCTGGTGTTACTCAAGGAAAGAAATCACCTAAACGAATGAATAAAGGAAGAAGGAAACATCGCGGAGCTGGTAAGGTGCGATCTTCAGTCAAAAGGCATTCACGCAAACGTCGCAGAGGCTCTAATCATTCATCAGGCGCTAAACGACGACGCTGCTATAACTTCTAATCATGGAGTGTAAAACTTCCGGTTTTTGTTTGTTCGATCAACAAGCCATACAGACAGATATTCTTAGTTCAAGTATTGTAGATTATCATCCTCGAACAGCTGAGAATGCTGGCCCCATTGAATTTGTTATTCCTGGTGGTAGTGATGACTACATAGATTTGAGTTATGCGATGCTTGATTTGAGGTTTAGAATTCAGCAAGCAGATGGAGCTGCTATTGACGATGAACATAAAGTTGGACTGAACAATTTACCATTGACTACATTACTTCGTGATGTTTCTCTAACGATTGGAGAGCAGCAGGTGGAAGGTGGTCAAAGCGATTATCCCTATAAATCATATTTCAATCATGTATCACAGTTTCATCCAGCAGCACAAAAAAGTCATATGGAAGCCATGGGATGGTACAGAGATGAAGCAGGAAAATTTGATGTTGAAACAAACAGTGGCTTTGTAAAGCGATCTGCTATGATTAAAGATAGTAGAGTATGTCAGCTATATGGTCCGCTGAATTTAGACTTCTTTAGACAGTCAAAGTTTTTACTCTGTAATACCAGCATGCGACCCAAGCTGACATTGAATAAGCCTGAATTTGCGCTGAATGCATTTGCTAAAGTTGACAATTTTAGAATTCATGTGGAAGATATTGCACTTTACATTCGTCGAGTAGTACCGAATCCAAGTGTCATTAGAGGACATGCTGAAGGTCTTAACCGCCAAAATGCCATTTACCCCGTTCAGCATACAAAGCTTCTCACCTTTACAATTCCGAAAGATCAAAAGAGTTTCATGAAAGATGGCCTCTTTCCATCGGAGGCACCGAAGCTCCTCATGGTGGCAATGGTTGAAAATGATGCATTTAATGGTAATATAAAGAAGAATCCTTTCAATTTTAAACACAATCAGTTAAGTGAAATTGCTTTACGTGTAAATGGTGTGAGTCATCCTGGTCCACCCTACAAACCAGATTTTGCTGCGGATCAATTTATGCGCAGTTATGTTGATTTTATGGATGTCTTTGGCTTTTACAATACGGATGATACCAACGTACTGACTATGAAAGAGTTTAAGAGTGGATATACTATTTATGCATTTGATTTGACTGCTGACAGCGATATTAGTGCACCCTATCGTCAAGCGAACGTGCCTCATAATATTCGTTGGATTTGACGTTCAAAAGAACACTACCTGAGACGATCAATGTATTAATTTATGTAGTCTTCGATTCAAATATTGAAATTACAAAGTATCGTGACGTGATTCTTCAGTATAATCGTTAATGATTTGGTTGACTGCTGACGATATTAAGACTAAAGTGCAGCGTAATGCAGACGAAGCGACGTTGAAAGCTTTCGGTAATGTCTATTCACTCGATACCTTACCACCTGCAGTAAATCACTATCCCATCTTTATTGTGCTAAACACTCATTCGCAGAATTTAGGCGGTGAGCATTGGAAAGCGATCTTTATTGGAGAAGACCGACGTGGTGAACTATTTGACTCTCTTGCTCAACCTCCAAATATACCAACACAGCAGTGGTTGAGAAAACATACGCGTCAATATCAGCGAAATGAACGCATACTACAACATCCACTTTCATCAACGTGTGGTGCTTTTGTACTGTACTTCATCTTAAAACGTTTACATGTATCTCGATTTGTATCTGTTATTCAAAACTTTTCATGTAATCCATCCTCTAATGAAAAAATGATTTGTAAGTTCTATCATGATTTGAAATAAAAACATCATGTTGGAAAAAAATTGTTTTTTATTTTACAATCCGCTGGGTACGTACATACTCAATGAGATAGTCTAGGATCACATTTGCTTGTACATGAGATTTTAGTCCAGTAATGATCACTTTACTATTATGAAAGATTGCCACATGTACAGGTAACCAACAACTAATGAGAGCTGCAGGAAAAAGTTCGGGTTCATAACACAAATTGTAACTGCTGGTACGAATCTTCAAAAATGATACACTTTCACTCAATAGAGTAGAGATCACCATATTGTCCACAGTCAGATTCGACATCACACACCTCTCCCTCTTCCATATCCGACGTAGTAGTCTTTGTAGCTCTAAGCGCATTGACTGCGCCGATGAATGAGAAAGGGCGCCGAGAATCTGTACAGTTCCATTTGGGAAGAGTTGAAGATTCCGTGAATTGTTCATCTTCACCACTAACATTTGAGGGCGGCCCGGGTAATACTTGCTGTTTGGAAGCTGTTGGTGTAATGTTGTGAGATCGATTTTGGTGTAGAGTCTGAAGCGACGGAGAATGTTGACGATGGTGTAGCGATGGCGCTTCATGATGAAAGAATGAGTAAATTGAGCGATGTACCTTCCTTTTATACTTTTCCCAACTACCTTGATGAAATGTGAAGTTAGTATGAAGTTGGGAATGATAGAGTTGAATTCGCCGATTGTTGACGCGCAGCCAGATGCGATTTCCAATACGTGAATGTCTTTTCACATAGAAGTATTTCAAGTCCTTCATGATATGATGTAGAGATTGAAAATGACGATAAGATAAAGCAAACTCTCTTCTCACATTTCCAGTTGAATCTTTGAAATAGACGTTTCGATCATGATCCGTTTCAATACGTTGTAGGGAATCTAATTTCCAACTCATGATGTGTGGTAGTCATGTTTGATTAAGATTTGCATAGTAGGGCGATGAACTCACGACGAATAAATGTCATGATGGAGCGATGTATATATCTTCTATACTTCTCCCAATTGTATTTGCGAAATGAGAAACAGTTTGCGGAATGAGAATGGTAGATTTGAATTTCATTTCTGTAATGTTGAAGCCAAACTTGATCACCCAAGGAGATGAATCTTAATGTTTCAAAATATTCCAAATCCCTCATGATATCATTGAGGTTGACAAATTGTCGCCATGTTAATGTAATACCTCTTGATGTATGACCATGAGAATTTTTGAAATGTACGTTTCCATCACGATCAACTCTGATATATTGTAGAGAGTCCAAAATCCAAGTCTTCATGATGTTATGCAAAGTTGCAGATTAGCAATATAAAAATGTCGTTTTATCATATTTTGCTTAGCAATGCGGCTACAAAGAGATTTACTAGTAATCGAGCTGCACTCTTTTCTACTCCCATTGATCATGCACAACAGCTAAATGGAAATTGGGAAGTGGGTGTCACTCAACTTGTTTATAGCAACTGTGTCTATACTTTTGATCATGAGGTGATGACTATTAATATGAGGCGTACAGCTGCTTATCAATGTGAAAAGGGGTGCCGAGTATACATTCCACAGTGGCCAAAGAAAGATCTCTTATCATGTAAAAAGTTTATATATGATTTCTTGAATAAAGCGAGTAAACATTTTGTCCAATTTACTCCGCACAATGATGATTATAATTATGTACATCATGTAGTTGAGAAAGATTGGATTGTTGGTTTAAGTCCAAGTTTAAGAAATGATTTAGGTTACCTCGCTAGCGCCTTAACAAGCTATGATAATTTTAACGTTAATTACCACATAAGTGGTCATAAACAGTTAATATATCGAGAGGAAGCTTATTATGTAGATCTTATTCCAAGAAATGAGAAGACGTTGGTGAAGAAGATTGTGATTAAGCCAAGAAAGACAAACATGACTCCTGAAACATTATTGAAGAAATTTAATTATCTCCTTCGAGTTGATGGCAAACAAGTGGCAACATTGACTTATATTAAATCATCTAATCATATTGCAATAAGCAAATTAAATAATGATGATCTAGTATTAGTTTGTTCAAAAGATTTTCATCAGTTCTTACGACATCGTTCTGCAGCTGTTCATGGAAAATCTGATATGCAACATTTACCATGTGAAAGGTCAAATCATTTTGATACAGAATGGACCGTATCTTTATACAGAAAGTGTGTAGAGCCTTTAGGTGGTATCTTACATGAAACAACAGTGTTGATGCCTCGCATTATTAGTTCGGTTAAATTGGTTGTAGATTATTTAAATGAAGTGATTAATGACCAACATATTTCATTTTCTGAAAAAGAAGGTACTTTGTCTCTCACTATAAGTGGAAAAGGTATTGAACTAATTATGGATAAAACTCTAATGGACATTTTGGGTTTTGATCAAAATATCTTTAAAAGTGGTACTGTAACCAAAGCTAGTGCAGACATGTCGCTATCGCGTCGTATTAACTATTTTCAGATATATTCCAATATTGGTGAAGATGTACGTGTGGGAGATGTTGAAGCTCCATTGCTAGCAATGATACCATACCAGCCAAAAAGCTGCAGTATTTTATCTGAGCATACCTTCAAGAAAGTGCATTATACAAAGCTGAAATCAAACTACATCCCACAAATTGATATTGCCATTTATGACGATGCTGGTGCGTTGATTCCTTTTCATAAAGATGCTGTGACAAGTATCACACTCCATTTCCGAATGAAGAGTTAATGCAAACGTATGCTAATATATTTTTCCAATGTGAATAATATGGAAAGTGAAAATAAGGACTCGTTTCTAATCTACTTGCCCAGTAATGCTTCTATGAATAAATTTCCCAAAAATAAACCATCAGACTATCGAGTAGAATTAAATCGGCCACTGCATTTAGAAGGTGAATGGGAGGTTGGCGTTTCTAGTATTTGCTATGATAGCAATATTCAGAATGTGAATGATTTGGAAGAAATGATATTGACTCCTCGCACCCATGATGGAATAACGATGAATAATGCATTTCAGTTCCCATACAAATTAACATCAGATGGAAAGTGGAACTATGAATGGATTCAGATAAAATCAGATTCTTATGAACCATTTGGGAATGAGAAAATTATTAAGGCATTCAACAGTGGTAATACTTCCATCATGAAGAATAAAAATCAGAAAGCTTATGAGTTACTATCTATCATTGGAGTGGGAGACAGTTCCTCCGCTTTCATTCTTTTACTAAAGGTCTTACGCTGAGGTTGGATAATGAATTCTATCCACATCTTGGTTTTGGTCATGGACTACATCTAACATCAATTGCTACTGCAAATGTTAAAAAAGTTTATTCAAATCGAATCAACAAATTTCATTATAGATTTAAAATATTTGATGAAGATGTTGTAGAATGCGAAGAACGCATCATTTTGAAAAAGCGTGGTGTTCAACCTTTATCACTTATTGAGTTAGTAAAACGATGGAATGAGACTGTGGGTAAGAAGTATGGAGAGAAAATTATCGCGAACAAAAATAAGTTGGTTATTCAGAAATATAATGACAAACTTACAGTTTATTTCTCTCCAACCTTGCGTCATTTTGTAAGACATTATACACCTATTATTGGAAGCGGTGTGGTGTATGCTTCTCATGAATATCACACTAAAGCTGATTCAGTTAATGATGAATGGTGGGTGGACATCTATGGCGATCGCATCAAGAAAATTTACCAGTCTTATGAAGAATCTAAAGTTGCTATCAATATAATGCCGCGTCTATATCATACAGTTGAAAGCTTCATTCATGTAGTAAATCCTTATATACAACAGAAGTTGAAGCATGTGATGAAAAGTAAATATGATGTAAAGACACACCACATTTCGTTTTCAATTGAAAATCAACGCGTTGTTCTGAGACTGAGTGATGACATTCAATGTCAATTGAGTAAAAATTTGAAAAAACTCTTTGGTTTTTCAATGCTACAAACAGTGTTTGCTGCTGCGCATACGATTGGTATAGAAACACCAATGACACTTGATAAACATGAACAGCACCTTTACATTCAAAGTGATTTGATTCTACCTATTTCTGTTGGTGAGAAAAAAGAATACATTTTACGTGATTTCACTCATGATAAAGACGCTTCATATGGAATAGTCGAGAAGATGTTTGAATCTATTTTCTATCATCCCGTCGTCAAACAAACTATACCCTCTATTGCTATCAAAATTACCAATGGTTTACAAGAGTGCATCCACGTGAAAGATACTAAATCCCTCATAACGTTAGTGTTTCGGAAAACAAAGTGAAGTCTTTATACAACATTTATTGAAATATGTACATGAATGTGAAGCAATAGACTTTATACAACATCCACTGAAAATATATACATGAGCGCACTTCAATAAACATTGCTATATACAAAAAGTCTTTTTACTTCGTGAAGGGTGGAAATATACAGGCATAGGAAAAATGTCTTTCAGTGGAAAAGTCATCACATGGGGAATGTACAGATGTGGACACATATTCACAAGGAAAAAACAATCTCATGCGATACATAAAACAACAATGTTTATCTACAGAAATCAACATCAAAATACTAAGTTCAGGATGATTATGCTAAGACGTCTCCTGAATGTGGTAGTGTGAGTTTAATTCTTTTGGGTGGTGGTATGTTTGTGTCAGGATGTCCATGTGGAAGAGATATGTTGTGTTCTAGCCAGCACCTCTTATCCTCCCATGCTGAAAGCGCCCGTTTCCTAAAAGTATGAGTTTTGATCTCATGCGACTTAGATTTTAAGATTGTCATATTGACAAACGTTATATTTTTATTTCTATAGGCTTTCCTGAAATTCTTATGTTTCATGTTAGAGACCAATGATCTTGATATGCCTTTAGCACGCTTAATACTATCGTCGCTATCCTTTAATTTCATACTGTACATTTTTGGACGGAGGAGAATCATTTCATCTATTTCCTTCCCTGCTGTCTCATCCTTAAAGCAGCCAAGTTTTGCCTCATTTTTGATGGAGTAGAGTGGGTGATCAGTAGGATAATTTGATGTATCAAAATATCTTTCTAAAGATTTTCCTACTTCATTGAAATTTAAATCTTTTTGAGTGGTAATACCTAAGAAGAAACTATCTGTATCACCACCCAACAAACGAACCCCTTTTACGAGAGGACATGGTTTTAGTATTTTATAAAAGAGTTGGTACATTTCAAGCTTAGAGTAATCTAGTACAGCTTGCCCAATATAGATGGGCTTGCACAACTCAACTTCAGATTTTATCATTTTAACACCTACAAGGTCCTCATCGATAATGTCTCTATCGATGAATAGAGGTGATGAGACCAATTTCTTAAATTTTGTAACATCATTGACTAGTTTATAGTTTACACGTTTTCTAACATCCTCCATCGTCTTACCAAATAGACTATTATTCTTATACTTATAAAAATCTTTTTCAAAATTATTTTGGGCTAGTGCACGTTTCTGGCTGTTGCTATCAATATATGGTTTGAGGAAGGCTTTCTGTCTAAATTTAATAATGCGGTGAACTCTTTTTAAAATCATACCCATTTCTAAATAAAATTTTAAGATGCTAAAGTGGACTAGATAGTTTTCCTTATCATCCTGGGTGAGTAAACGTTTGCGACAAGGCTTATAGTCGGGTTGACCGCATGATTCTAAATCTTTATGAAATTGTTTCATAAAGTCGGAAAACATATCTTTACTCACTTCACCTGATTCGGGTGCGAGTGGAAAATCTACGGTTTTATGTTTAATATTATTTGGATAGATTAGATCTATCTCAAAATAATATCCCCAATCACCTTCATCTGGAATTGCTAGTATGTTAGAAGGGTTGGAGAGATGCTGAATTTCACTATCATCTAACCAGCTAAACTCAGAGTGAGGGAGTGGTTTGGATAATGAACTACCATACAAATTATTTTGGTCATAATACTTAAGATGGATATGATCATTACCTACTGTTTCAGATTTTAACCTATGTTTATTTACAAATGTGAGACCACCGCGAATTCCTCGCTCAAATAAATTATACATCTCTGGATCTTGTAAGAGATGAATGGTCTCACCAGTCATTTTAAAAGCAGACTTAAATGACATGGCTGGTAGACTGACAAAGTGGACGGGATCTAACTTATCTTCTTCTAATGCCACTCGTCGAAACTCCTGAAATACATCAGCCAGCAAAAATACATCTAACTTAAGGTAGGCAATCATATATTCACCAAATGTATGGCAGTCAAATTTTATCCATGCATCTTGTGCATGATCATAATCTTCGGTCTTACATTCTGCACCGCTCAAATCATTTTTAAATTTATCTATGGGCGGAAGAGAAGTCTCGCCGAGTTTACTAATTGCATCAAAATATGCATATGGAAAGACTCCTTTCCGTGTGATGACTTCATCGGTTAGATTTGGATATTGTTTCTTAAGATTTTGTGTTAGTGGAAGAGACTTCAGATTTTGTACGAGAGAGGCCAGTGATGCAGTCATAAATTGGTAGGAATCTAAAAATTTTATATCAAAATAGACCGTCTTATTTTCTTTAGTTTTATCGACAGGCACTTTTGCTGTCATGGCCATAAACTTCTCTCTCGTTTGTGCTATTACATCAAGCTTCCACTCTTTCATTTGACCTAAACCTCCTTTTATTATCATATGGCTATCGTAGCCCTTGAAATTATGGAAAATGACGGGTAATGTACGCCGTTTCATCCTCAGCGAAAAATTGCATTTTGAACAGAGTGCGTTTCTAAATTTACCAGTGATGTGATCATGGTCGCGCACTTTCTTAATCTTATCATCGTCAAATGTTTTCCTACATTTGGGGCAAACGTTGCAACTATCAAATTTTACTTGATCATCTGCTGTCATATGCAATGATCTGCGATAGAGTTCGCCATCATACTTTTGCTGAAATTTTACAGCCTGTTTGAGGAATTGTAGGAATTGGTAAATACAATCCTCACCTTGCCAGACGCGCATTTTATTTTTTCTATTTTGGAAATGGTCATGCCATACTTCATAGCAGGAAATGGCTGCTGGTCGATGGATGTTATCATCGATATAACATTCGATGTCAGCATAGATGACACGAAGAGGACTTAGTTCATCGCCATTCTCTCTATATGAAAACTCCTTATCTTTGGGCATGCGTTCCATTTGCAGTTTACCTCGCTTACACCACTCATAATGAGTTTCAAATTTGTTTTTACTCCTAAAGTTCCGAATGCATCTGTCACAGTAATAAATCTCTGATGAGGTAGAATTTCTTAAGTGGTGGTATAAGCGAGAAATTTTGGGAATGCCGCAGTAGTGCCATTCCTCACTATCATCCTGTCTTACTAATAAAAGGTTGACAACGTGGTCATAACAACTCGAACGCGAGTTGTAGCGGACACCCTTCAATCCCTTTTCCCAAACATGGAGAACTATTTTGATGTTGTTCAATTTTTCAAATTTTTCTATATCTTTAATTTTCATATCTTCACTATTGCAGTCATCAAACTTTAATTCATTCTCCCACTGTTGATACTTACTCTTACGGTATCGGCTATTCTGTACATCATTATAGTGGAGAATGGAGAGGACGGCGTACTTAAAACATTGCGATTCGCAATCTACAGAAATGACTGCTGCTTTATTTCTTAAATTTTTCGGAAGTTTAAAGGAGCCTCGTCCAGAGTAGTTTTCTAATAAAGTGATTTTAAATAAGGCGGACTCAATACCATCAAAAACTAGACCGCTATCGCGCTCGTTAAATTTATCTATGTTTAATTTTAATCCTTGGATATGAAAATTTATCCAAGACTCATAGTCTACAACTTCGGTTGCAGGAGAGGAGGGTATGTAAAACTCCAACCTCTCTACTATTTGACCAGTATGGTGGTCGATTTTTACATATTTTATTTTAAGATAGATGAGCGCCTTCATCCTAAAATTGTCTAAATTGTTGAAGAGCGCTTCTATCAATGATGAATTTTGATGAAACCATTCCTCAAAGTTAGCAATGGTTTCTGAGGAGTCCATCTGGTAGTTTCTCACTAAATTATTTATGGACACTTCAGTGAGTCGGATAGAGGAGGTGCTGTTAGTATAACTATCGTCACTGTGTGTATGTTGAAGTCTGTGCGAAGATAGTTCAAAACGTGTCTCGAAAGACTGAGCGCACAAGTCGCAAGAAAAGGAGACGACGTTAACAGAATCATCCCCACCTTCGGAGTTTGATGCCGGCTTAGGTCGACAAACACTTCGCTTGATGTGTCGGGTGCGATCCCGCTTCCTCGTGAAGATGTGTCCACAGTCAGCACATTCCCAATCGTTGCATTCCCGCGACAATGTTGACATGGAGTCGCTGTTGTTATCCGACTCGCTGGAGATGAGACTGGATTCACCTGAAAGAGAAATCATTCTATCATCTCTGTTCAAGTCTCAGTGTATTGTTACAACCTACCTTGACTCAATAACTCTAAACTTTCCTCGAGAAGGGAGGGTGTTGGTGATGAAGTTGATGCCTGAAATTGAGGAAGATACTATTAGCCGCACGTTTGAGGGAGATGAGAGAGGAAATTTTCAACTTACCATTTCAACGAAATCAAGTTTAAGGTTGATACTTCAGTCAAATAATACGTCTCAAATTTGGAATTCACTAGAGAGCAGTTCACTTGTACGCCTCAAATACAGAATTCGCTAGACAACAGTTCACTTATGCGTCTCAAAGACAGTGTGAAATGATACGGATGTCACTTTGCATATATACTTTCATATTCATCATTCATTGGCTGTTCATTCTGATTGGTTGCTTGTTTATACTTAAGAATTAGAAAACATTTGAAAGTCATTATTCACAGTCAACATGACAAGCCCTCCGACAACACCAAACACAAAATTCTCTTCTCCATGCTCAACACCAAAGGCGCTCGTTGCACCAAACACTCCAACGAAGGGGAAGGTAGAGAAGGTGTACCGACTGGACAATATCAGAAAGTTATCATTACCAGCGGATGAGGAAGAGGAGAGTGTATGTGAGAAGGAGTGTCCCGACTTAACAGGCGTGAGGTGTAAGTATCTCCAGTACGATACTGACGATGTGATGGAGATCAACAGCACGAAATTCCTCCACCAATTATGGGAGTGGTACACCCCTAACTCCCAGCCACGAACTATGGCAGAGTGGGAGTATATTGATAAAGTGAGGCTCGCAGTGGAAGAACGATTAAAGCAACTGAACTGTTTTTGTGATCTATGTGAAGCCAGACTCTGGGACGATATTGACGATGAAGACCTTTTGAAATACATGCCATAATAAATTTTATTTCATATTATCTTTGCTTTCATACTGACTTACTTGAACGGGACTTCAGTGGATGATTTAACCATGTATACTTTTTCATTTGGAAATAGTAGCACGCTTAGTCTAACTTGTAAATCTTAAAACATTTCATATGGACGATGATGATAGATGAAATAGTGTCAAATAAAATTAAGATAGCTTACACTTCTGATACAGGGATAGCAATCGACTGCGATCCATGTGTAAAGAGCTTGTTAGACTACGGATGGGCTTAAGTGGATGATTTAACCATGTATACTTTTTCATTTGGAAATAGTAGCACGCTTAGTCTAACTTGTAAATCTTAAAACATTTCATATGGACGATGATGATAGATGAAATCGTGTCAAATAAAATTAAGATAGTTTACACTTCTGATACAGGGATAGCAGTCGACTGCGATCCATGTGTAAAGAGCTTGTTAGACTACGGATTGGCTTAAGTGGATGATTTAACCATGTATACTTTTTCATTTGGAAATAGTAGCACGCTTAGTCTAACTTGTAAATCTTAAAACATTTCATATGGACGATGATGATAGCTGAAATAGTGTTAAATTAAGATAGCTTACACTTCTGATACAGGGATAGCAATCGACTGCGATCCATGTGTAAAGAGCTTGTTAGACTACGGAAGAGAGAAGTGTGTTATGTTGCGTGTGGCGCGTGAGTGTCCTCCCATTTCATTCCATTCATCATTTTTCTTCCCCTCTGCATTCCATATCCGAGGATATGTGGCGGGCTTGGGACCGCTTTAGCTGCATTAGAAGGTTGGCCCTTAAAAGAGCCTATGGGTCGTTCTCCGTCCACCGACACTACTACTGCAAACACTCTGAAAGAAAAATAATAGGAGATTAGATGAGCTACAAAAATGATTATGTTGAATAGACTTACTGGGAACCTTCTTTCTGACTTTTCTGACGACGAAGTCATCAAGATCTCCATTGATGTTCATCGTCATGTGGAAGCAGCGAACTCCATCCCCCTCATAACACAACTGTGTTTCATTTAAGTCGCTGGAGATTGTAGGGGCATCGCATACGTTATTCTCAAAGAGGGGAAGATGAACTTCATATACTCTCCTTTTTCGACACTTCAAACGCTCATGCAGTCGCTCCACTTCACCCGTCAACCTCTTATAAATAACCTTCACCTCCTCCGTCTCCTTCACCACGCTTCGCATCCGCTCTATCTCTTCATCCTTCCTCGACACACTCGCCTGCAAACTCTCCACCAAACCTGCCTTCCTCATCAACTCGCTCCTTTCCGCCATCCATTCCTTCTCCTTCTTTCTCAAGCTCTCCAACTCTTCCCTCGTTGCCCTATACCCCTCAACCTTCACCTTCAGCTCTTCATTCTCCTTCAAAACTTTTCTATTATTACTTTCCAAAGCCATCACACGATCCTTCATTCTCACAAATACCTCCGTATCATACGCCTCTTGCTGCCGTGGCGATGACGCTGCCATCGGCTTAGCCACTTCCTCCCCATCCCACTCTTCCTTCAAATCCGCTATGTCCCCAAACAAATCTTCCATCACCGCATCCAAATCAACATCATCCTTCTTCTTCATTTTCGCTCTCAACTCAACTTCCTCATTCGAACTCCCATCACTCGAAATCATATCACTCGCATTCCTCACCACTTTCTCCCCAATCACGTCCTGAATCGTTGCCACCGCCTTTCTCACCTCTTCCCTTTCCAACAACTCTCCCTCAAACCATGCCTTGAACCCCTTCTCTCCGATGTTCCCACTCTCACACTGCAAATGCGCCTTCATAAATTCCTTCTCATCCCCCATCACACATTTCCGACAAGACACACACAACCTCAACATCACTTTCCTCTCATGGCCCATCGTCACCTCTTTTTCTTTTAAATGCTTCTTAAGTTCGCTACCTCTGGCAATCTTGCTACAACTGCACTTGCCAACTAACATCTTTGCGTTATTCGGTTTTGTCATGATAATTCTGTAAAGATAGAGTAAAATTTGATAGCAAGTGTTTATAGGACACTACTTGCTGATATGCATTGAAAGACTAAGTCACCAAACATTTGATAGCAAGTCAGCAACCGTTTGGGTGTTAAGCTCTTGAATCCGTTACAGGCATTACTCAGAGGGGATCTTATCCCAGCTCCAAGGCCTCGACCCACAAATCCAACCTCGATCGGACAGAGCGTGCGTCATATCACTGTGTTGGTATCCGGGCCCCAGTTTTGACATGAAAACCGGTGGAGTTATTTACAAGAGGAAACGACCCAAGTCACAGAGACTCATAAACGACTGCTTTTTATTCAAAAACTTTAATTATTATCATTAAATATGAATTTTAATTTTTCAGTATTTTAGTACTACTCATAAAACGTTTATAAGTAGTCTGTCACCTTCAGCATAGCAAACGCTGTCGAATGTTTTTTGAATCAAGTCTAAAATTTGATATATATTTTTGATAAATTTCGAAATTTGATGAAAAATGTTTTGGTGACGGTCCCAGGTCGAAATTCCACACTTTGGAAAATTTTCAAAATTTTACCCATACAAAGTCACTCTGACACTTAGGATTTTTTCAGGTGAGCGAGCTCCGACCTAAAATCTTGTAACCGCTCTAACTTTTGAACGAAGACAGATAGGAACAAGCCGTTTCTTTCACTGAATTTGTCTCACTCTTAGCTTTCAAACGAGCTATCGCACGACAAAATCCGTCCACTGGAAGCCAAAATCGAAGCAAGCTGTCCAGAGGGGGGGGGGACGTCAGTGAAATTTCAAAATTTGATGAAAAATGTTTTGGTGACGGTCCCAGGTCGAAATTCCACACTTTGGAAAATTTTCAAAATTTTACCCATACAAAGTCACTCTGAAACTTAGGATTTTTTCAGGTGAGCGAGCTCCGACCTAAAATCTTGTAACCGCTCTAACTTTTGAACGAAGACAGATAGGAACAAGCCGATTCTTTCACTGAATTTGTCTCACTCTTAGCTTTCAAACGAGCTATCGCACGACAAAATCCGTCCACTGGAAGCCAAAATCGAAGCAAGCTGTCCAGAGGGGGGGGGGACGTCAGCGAAAATTTTTTCTCTCCGATTGCCTTGAAACTCACCATACCGATGCAGAATTTCACGCTGAATACGAATCCGACCTCCGCTTTCTCATCCGACCACTCCTTCCACTCGAAACAACCCATTTTACAACCCAACATTCAGCAGATTGCACGAAAAACATCACACACTATAGCCTCAAGACTAATCCTGGCGGTCGCCCAAGTCCACCACGACACTCTATCGTTCCAGAGGGGGAGGGACGTCAGCGAACATTTTGTGAACCCACCTGGTCGGCTCACCACGACAGACTACAACCTCTGTCGTTCCAGAGGGGGGGGGACTCAGACCCGAAGCACCACGTCGGCCGACCACGACACTCTGCCGTTCCAGAGGGGGGGGCGCCGGTCGAGTGTTCGCCGTTTTCTTACTACTCAATTAGATTTTTTTTCCTATTCACTGAATACTCTGCCGCGGAGACGTGAAACACCAGGTTGGTGTCTGGCGCGAGTACGTCAGTATTAGTACTGGTAGTTCGCGATTTCTATGTAATGTGAAATAGGCCTGTGATCTTCATCATCCGCTTTGCTGTGTTGTGCGTCATTTTTCATGACTAGAATTCTGTTCACTGTGGTCGCGATTGTCGGTATGTCATTTTATGCATGAAGGCCCTGACGATGGTCAACGGTGCTGTCTGAATTGTGAATGGTAATTCTCATTATTGCTGAAAGACGACGAACACTACGATGTTTGAATAGTTTTGATAAGATAAGCGCAAGCTGCATTTTTGATTATGGTGTAAGATAAATGGTCACTATCAACTACTTAAGTCTCACTAATCTCTTGGTTACCTGCATATACATAATTTTCTGAGGTTTTGGTGTTCCTCCAGCCAGCAACAATTGCGTAGATGAAGCTCTACCTATTGCTGTTTCATCTGAAGCAGTTCTACCAATGGATGGAGGTTGTGGTGTGAGGTCGACCCAATTCCCGATTGAGCGCGCTATGCCAGGCTTTCAGGTGATTCTTTGTGCGGTAGTCTTCTAAATTTTCGAAGTTTGTCCACATTTCCTTGGGAATCCATTCAACCTGTACACGTGTGCGGGTTGACTGGGAAATAATGCTGCTGCCGTGTACCCATACTCTATGCGTGTACCCACGTCTCCTTCAAGTATTTTATGAAAGGAATCGCCTCTTTATCACTGACTTCATTCATGCCTTCCATCCAAACGGAATCAATACATTCCTTCAAAAGCGTCGGAAAATACTCGCCTCATCGGCTTGAATGGCTCCATCCTCGCTATTTCTTTTGCTTGATCCAATTTCCGTATTTTCCTGTTTAAGGCTCATGATCATGAGTTCCATGACTATTATGTCCTCCGTAACAGCCGTCACACAACACTGCCGAACTCGACATCTCCAGTAATAGCGATTTTAATATTTTCTTTTGAAGATGACAAAGATCCATTCAATTCAAGAAGTTTTCCTCCACGTTGAGATGGAACGACGCTAACAAGCGCGTTTAAAAACATTATCGGTGATTCTACTGACCGACTGGAATATCTATCATGTTTTATATTCCTCATTTGTGCCATTGAGATGAGAAGGACATATTTCTTTAATAAGGATAGAATTACAATACATTACATGTGATGCATGGCCCATCAATTAGCCGTTGCATCATCAAACTCTCAAACACAGTTTTATATAAATTGATCCACCTGTGTTATACGATTCGCTACAAAGTTTGAAATTGCGCAACCGGAAAACGAAAAATGGACAACAAAGAGTTATACAAATTGAAATTATGCGATACGATATGAAGCCAGATCTCCACTCCATAAATTGGTAATTGCCCTGTCGTTGCACAACTGACTTCAGAAAAATTCACCTTTAAACCTTAATTAAAACGTTATACGCTTGCCAATAGGTCGTCAAAATACATGTACATTAGGTTAGAAAGATTTTACTCTATATGAAGTATATCCTATAGGGGAAAATGCAATCAATGCATTATTGTAGTAATTAACAGGGGAAACCACTGCTGCTGTAAATGCGCTAAGAAATAGAAATTAGTAAGTCACAAATCAAAATGTACGAAAAAATGTTTATCTTACTCATCGAATGAATTCCGTCTAACTGAAGCTGTCAGAATTGTCGCTTCAATTTATCCCAGTATTTAATGGTATTTAATATCCTAACGGTCGTGCACCTGGTTCTCCTTACCAATCGATAAAGACGATCAGGTCTGCTAGTTATCATACTGCATCAACTTGTCAAAAATAATGAGTGATGCCAGACGTGACACATTTAATTGATCACGAGTGAAATGAAAATCTGTTGAAAAGATAAATGAGAAATTGAATCCTTAAGAGGACTGATGAAACGTAAGTTTGATGTCTGCCCCGAAATTGCACAATTGTCTCTGAAAAATTACCGTGACACTTCTTGCTGAAATTTAATGCCTTCCATCTTGCTTGCACAACTGAATTTGAAGGTAGCCCGCACCTCATGGCGCCTCATTCGTTGGAGTGCCGACAAGTGATAATCAACAAGTGCTCCTGTGCGAAAAATAACTTGTCGTAGTGGACATTCACTTGTCATCCGTCATTGAACAAGAGGAAATAACCTGTCAAATTCTGTGACCTTAACTATCGAGCAATGAGCAGCCAGTTCAACATTAAACACGGCAAATTCTGCGAAGTTTCAGTGACTATTAACAACTGGATTACACAGCAAAGTTAATCCAGTAGCTACTGACGTTTCTTCCGAAATTCGCGCACGTTTCACCTGCTGTAGAGTTAATGATAGGCAAGCTAGTGTTTTATTCAAAGAGAGAAGGAGAGAAAACGTATTAAGACAATGAGCTAACAACCCTACTGTATATCCTTGCCTTGCAAAACGGTGGATGTGAAAGTTTTCAAGAAATTGAGTATATCTGTCAGAATAGCTTTCTCGTTTTCGTACAATATACCCTGTGCAAGAGCTATAACCCTGTGGGAACGCATCTTGCTGATATCAACAGATTATCTGGCGAGGTAGCGATTTTGTGGATAATTTTTTTAAAGGTTCATTTTCGAGTAAAAACTATCTCCGCATGTGAAAATGGTCATCATTTATCCAAAAACATGTGTAAAATTAAAAAACGACAGGTGGCGAAAAAGTTGCTATAATTAGTTGGTAGATATTTGTTTACTAATGCGAGCTGATTTTTCGCCAACCGGCGAAATCGTGGATATTGTAGCAACTAATTAGTGGTAAGTAGTAATGTTCGTATATTACCTTCACATGAAAATATATTTTATACTCAGTCTGATGTGATAAAAAGGGATCTTTTTTAATTCACGAAGGCTTAAACTAAAAAGAGTATTTATCTTCCATAAATGTCGCAGTAAATACTATGATATTATTCAAATATTTGTCATTGTTGTAAATTATTGAATGTCAAGAGATGTTATGAAAATTGATATAAGCGGATTCTCTATATTCTTATCATTATCAAAGAATGATAGTCTGCACTTATTTCTTAGATAGATTAGCCATATGTGGCGGATAGTGAGGAGGTGAGGGAGACAATAGAGCATCGGCTGTAGAGGCGGATTACTAAAGAAAATAAGAGAGAGAGTCAAAAGTAAAAGGTAGCAGAGCGCGAATTGTCGCCGGCGAACTTCGCCAGCGAATATCCCGCAAATATGACTGAACTTTAGCATGATATTCTGCAGCTGACATTCGCCAGTTTTTCGCAAGATTCGTTCCCACAGGGATACTCCAATAGATACTCCAAATGTTTACACGTAGGCCTATAGCCTACAGCCTTACAGACCTACTTTGCACATACTACAAGCCCTTTGTGATGACCTTGCAATGTAAGACGAGTTTCTAGGCCTATAATAATTCTTTTATGCATCAACAACTTCTTATGCTATAGGCCTACAAGTGCATAATCAGACGTTGACAGAATAATATGTACATTTTGAGGCTTGAACGAAGGCGATATGTGGGATGATGTTAAAACTGAGCTTATATCAATATTATACGAATTACTTACAAGAATGTGGTTACGTCGTTACGAATACATACTGCTTTTGTAATACCATCGAAAAATGAACTATAAATATGTCCATGGCAAATTCGTTGATGGTTGTGTTGTTTAAACATTTATCAACAAAGGTACTCTGATGTGATCAGATAAAAGAAATAGGTCTTCACAATTTCCCTTTTCAAGTCAATTTCCCTCATATTGAACACACTTCAAAAGAGCAAATTTTACCGAGGATTTCGCCAACGGCTTCTTCCAGATCAGAGCCGCGTTCAAATGATTATCCACACAAATGCTTCTTCAGACTACTGTGCGACTAGAAATCTGATAGAGGAAGGTCCGGGCTTTATGAGGATGGGCATAACCATTAAACCAGCATCATTGATAACATGTTACACGATGCCGGTTTTGTGAGAAAGAACGCGATCATAGAGAAAACAATGGATAATGAACCGGGATTCCGGGGAGTTCCTCGAGCTTTTTGAATGGGATATTGATCGATCAAAAGTTGTGGGGAGTCTCTAACCTGAAATCATGAATGGGAACTGTTTGTAATGAGTGCAGGTAACGGCAGACCGTCCTTCCAAAATAATCATCAAGCACAATCTCTGTTGTGTTGAAAGAAAAAAACAATTATCGGCATCGTCAATGATAAGATCTCGATCGCTCCCCTCGGTAGGTCTCCTCGATACGGATGATTTTCGTTTGGAAGATGGATTGTACTGTATAAAGAAAAAGGAGTTTCATCGACAGTAAGAAAATATTATGAAGAAAACGTTCCCTTAACTATTCAGTGATGCCCAAATGCTCTCGGCAAGCCTAATTGTCTTTCACGCATGTCAAGTGCAAGGAATCTGGAGCTGCGAGAAAAAAACTGCGTGCTGACTTTTCAATGTCCATTTACTTTTCCACGAGGCTCCCCAACACTTCGCCAAGGGATACATTCAGCTCCTCATCAAGAGTGGTATGGCCTATCGTTATGCGTAGGCCTATATCCTTGTCCCAGAAGCTTTTCCGTCGACTCGGACTTTCGTGGTTGTCACTGCCTCGGCAGACCATACCTTCAGGTGAATCATCAATGATATTCTGTCGACTTCTGCCGATCAAAATTAGATAGCCAACCTTCATCTCTACACAGCTGTTAATTTATCCAGCATTTCGTGATTCTGATTGCTAAGAGTACATAGAAGAATTGCATATCAGCATTCAATCTTTTCAACGCGAAACTTAATTTAAGTGAAGACGTGCATATTGCATAGTTGTGATTGGTCTCACATCGAACCTCATTCAAGAATGGACGGTTGCGTTGTGAATAGAGGTAGGCCTACCTGACAAAACTAAATGCTGTATTCTTGTGCCCCTGAGAACTATCCAACATAGCAGATTCTATTTGCTGCATTGTCTTCCTCTGTATCTATCGATAACCCTGAAAATTCATCAAAATAACCAAAATTTCGCATGTTTTTAAAAATGGGCCTGCAGACTAACAAGCAACGAAACCTTATTAAAACTTGGCATACCATCCTAACCTATGCCAAATTAATGATCCATATCATTCCGGAATTGAAGGATTTGCAGTTTTTCTACATTTGTCCGGAAACTTATTGGACACACCACGTATTTATGATAATCAACCAGTAAAATTCAACACAATGGTGTGAATGATTACCATTCCAAGTCAGTGCAAGGCTGTTAATTACAGCAAAGACGATTATCATCGAATTTCATGTTAAATTAATTTTTACTATGAAGTAATCATTTTAGTGGAGAAAGCAAAAGACTAATTTTCTTCTTATGTCATTCTGCTCTCCTACTTTTGTGGTGTCCTTCAATCCTTTCGTCTATTTCCTTATATGATTCCTATCATTATGTTTTGTTCTTTGGGCAATTTGCGGACAAAATATATATTGCATCGGTGCTACACATTCACATGATATTGTGTGAAATACATATTCCAGTTCCACATTGTTTAAGAATAACTCCACTTAATTTATAACAAGGAATGCGTCAAAACAATCGATTGATGTAGTTAATATATTAAAAATCACAGTTTCTGTCATAAGACAAATCGATACTCCAGTAATTAGAAAAGGGAGTTTATTTGTCATTTACTATACAAAGACTGACATTATACGAAGAATACATAAAAAGTTCACGCACATGATATGTACAAGCAGCATATTAGTGTCGAATGTGTGCTAAATATTGCCTGAACATCACGCGCTGAGTTACCATGGAATTTCAGATCCGTTTCATGATTGAAATGCAGCGAAAATTGCAGGATTATGCATAAACCAGGGTAAGGTACGAAATTATAAAGATGGTCGCGATGTTTTCTGGAAACGTTTCATGACACATTGTCAGTCAAATACAACACCACAATTGTTACACCTCTTCTGTCGCAGCAAAAAGCAGAACAATAATCCAAGGGGAAAGAAGAAAATCGCCAAACATATTCCACAGGTTGTGTAGTGGTCCGATAGGACTCCTATCTGTGAACAGAAAATAAAACCTTTAACTCCATGGACATGAAAGTAGCGAACATTTGTATAGGTTTCGGTGTGATAGATACGAAGAAAAATAAGCAATGGATTTATTTCTTTGATTATGGTGCTAAAGCATAATATTAGACAATATTCGAGAACCTGCAAATACAATTACTGAAAACAGGATAATAAAAAGATCATAACGACCAAAAAGAAACCAAAAACTAAGAGACTTAAACCGATTGTCTCAATATTATTGATGTCAACACACCAATGTCAATAATCATGCAACTGCATCAAATGGAAATTTTCAATTTAGAGATAAGAAAATTCCGTTATCAGATTGCATGACATGGCAACCTTCCTGCCTCTAAATGAAAACCAGTCTCCAATAATTTCCTCAGTAGTCACATGATTTCTCATAGGTCAACTACAAACTTGTGAGGCTTTCAAAAAATTAAATATTTGTAACTTAGAAAATCGAGCAGGTTATTTTTCTGGAGGCATAACGGCGAGGCAAAACGCTACGTTGTAATAATCGCCAAAAAAGGTGACCATCATTTTTATATATTATCCCCTAATCATCGTCAAGCAATATTTTGCTGGACTGAGTGAAAAACTGGCCATTCATGTTGTCTCTGCAAAAAATGTAGGTTTTGAAAAATATCTATTTTTAGGTCATAGATGCAATAAAAGTGAAATAATTATTGTCATTACGTCCTATATCTATGTTAAGTATGAATATAGCTGCAAAAGAGTTATTTGTTTTCACATAAGCAAATTCGACTTTTGTATTTCAAAAACAAATCTGTGGTTTCGTAGCCAACATATGCATATGGACTTGCCGTAAAAGCCTATCAGCTGGGACAATGACCGTGAACATGCATGATCATTACTACATTGTCGAGAATGAAACGAATTCAGAAATTATCTTTTTGAATTACGGAAGGATCAGATTTGTTTGAGGAGCTTGTGCTGACACGAGCGTTCTAGGCATTGTATAAGGATGACACCATACGAATCGCGTTGATCTCTTTATAAAGGTTGCAAATATTTTCAGCCTTTTGAATGCTTGTATCCAAAATTAATTAATCATGTGAACAAGAAATTAATTTATGGTCAATTCTACCAATCAATTTGGATAAATTTGGTGATGTGAATAGCGTACTGATGGTATCTACTGAGATTCACCAAATGTATAAACCAGGGACTGGCGCTATTCAGCTTTCTCAGAATTCCGTGACTCAGTGCTTGACTAATCGAAAATAACGATGTCATAATTGTATACTCTTATCTTTTCAAATTCATTGATTAGTAGCTTACTAATTTGCATCATTTTGAAATTCTAAGCCATTAAATCCATTCTGAATTCAATTCCATAAAAATTGAATTGAACTCTCAATTGAATGCTCAAATGTTGACTGATGCTTGCAAGTACCCTATTTATGAATATGTGGAAACGTATAACAACATCCAAAAAATATTGAGATGAACCCATTCACATCGCACATTGAAATCTTATACTCAAAATTTCAGTTTTCTGCCTCGGCAGTATATAATCTCAGATAACACTTGGCGTTATTATTTCGCCTGGAGGAAAATCACTGAAAATATTTTATTTCCACATCATGAATACGATGTTGTAAACTTGCAATGGCATGCAATCAGAAGCTGTGTTTCACCCATCAAAGCAGATTTTGAGGTCGTCGATTAATTCAATATGTTGCTCAACAAAGGTAAACGATGCGAAAGGGTGGAATAATATGACAAAAAAACGCTTTAAAGCATGGTTCTTCTTAGTAGTATTTAGCAATATTATGTATATAAATAGACCGGCAGCACGACAAATAAACAAACTATTCAGGCATGTCTAATCATAAAGGTTAAATTTATAGCTGCATGAAAGACGAAACATTTACCTTACAAACCGGACACCCACCGACCACTACAACTTCATGTACAGTGTGAGGTTGGACACGAATCTCAGTAGCACCATAAGTATATCTCCCAGTTTCTTGTCGCAGAGGTGTCACGACATTTGTATGAGGAACTCCTGAAACAGAGAATATTACATTTCAATAATGACATTGCCAATGTTAGGTAAATTCCTATCGCAAGCGTGTGTAAAATCATCTTCTTTATCCTCCGCATTCCAGTTAATTTGAAACAATCAATATAGATAAAATCGCGCTACTCATCTTCAAAACCTAAAGAAAATTGGAAAACAATTTTTTCTATTTATGTTAAATGATTTTGTTAGATTAGCTGTCAACATTAGTAGTAAGTGTTTCTACACCTCTGGATAGCACAAGATGGCCGCCGTGGACCTCCGCCCCTCCTGTCAGACTAGGGCGTCGGCCCTAGTCCGACACCTAGTTGTTTCGTGTCCGACTCCCCCCCCCTCCTGTCAGACTAAGGCGTCGGCCCTAGTCCGACACCTAGTTGCTTCGAGTCCGACTCCCTCCCTCTGGAACGACAGAGGTTGGAGTTGCCAGAGGTTGTTCGTGGTGCGCTCTCCAAGCTGTCGTGGTGTGCTGGCTAGGCTGGCGCGGTGTGCCGACCAGGTTGGCGTGGTGTGCCGGCCAGGTTGGAATGGTGGAATTTCGGTGCGAGACCACTCCCATCGTGTTTCTCGTCAAAAGTTGGGTTAACAAAATTTTTTCACTCCCCCCCCCCCTCGGCAGCGATATTCCAATTTTGGTTCTAGCGGATGGATTTTGTCTTATAGATACTCATTTGAAAGAGGAGAAAAAACTGCCCAATGACATTTTTGTTGCGAGTCAATCGGATCAGCCGTTCAAAAGTTAGAGCTGTTACAAGATTTTAGGTCAGACCTCGGATTTGACGAAAAAATCCTAAGTGTCAGAGCCACTTAGTATGGACAAAATTTTGAAAATTTTCAAAGTGTCGCATTTCGACCTGGGACCTTTACCAAAACAGTTTCCATCAAATTTCTCCGAACGGTAGGGGGGCTCAGTGAAAAGTGATGAAAAAAGTTTTGGTAAGAGTCCCAGATTGAAATTCGGAAGTTTTAAATTTTTCAAAATTTTCACCACACTGGAGCTCCCACACTTAGGAATTTTTTCACTTGTGGCATGTTACATGGCCATGTGCTGAGCCACCCACTTCCCGTGGTCACATGAGAATGGTTCAGGTGTCATATGATAGAGCATGATGAGACGAATCGTTTGCAACAAACCGCATGTCGCTACGATGAATACTTTCGAAGATAGAGCCATTTTAAGTTTTCTTCTGAGCATATATAAACCCCCGGCAACGTAAGTCTGATCACTTCATCGAAAGACGAGGTAAGCGACGGTCGTCGCTCTGAGCTCCCGATATCGGGTGTTTCAAAGGACTCTATCTTTGAAGTAGGCAAGCTATCTTCTTACTTCAAAGTTTGTGTGATAGAGTTTGATTATGTCTTTACTACTGATAGAAATTTTTAAAAGCAGTATGAGTAGTAAAATGCGGAATTCTTCCAAAATTCTTAATTTTCAGTTTTTCAAAGTTTTAACATGTAATCTGAGGTTTTCAAGTATGCTGAGTTCAAATCTGCGATCAGATTTGAAATTTAACTAAGTCTAAGGCAGCTTTGAGAGGTTAGATCCCAGCTACTGATCACTAACTTTGGCTCGGCGTTGCTGTTACCACTTCGGGGCAGTGACAATGATGTCTTCAGCTGTAAATAGCGGGCATTCGGGAAGATCTTTCACTTCCCTAGTGATCAGTACAAGGCCTTCGGGCTGTCGACGGGATCGAGTGCCACTTACTACACTCAAATCTATCATTCCTCACTAAGTGTTATGCTTTAGGCCGTATACTACATTCAAATCTGCTATCAGATTTGAAATTTAACTAAGTCTAAGGCAGCTTTGAGGGGTTAGATCCCAGCTACTGATCACTACCTTTGGCTCGGCGTTGCTGTTACCACTTCGGGGCAGTGACAATGATGTCTTAAGCTGTAAAAAGCGGGTATCGGGGAAGATCTCTCACTTCCCTAGTGATCAGTACAAGGCCTTCGGGCTGTCGACGGGATCGAGTGCCACTCACTACACTCAAATCTATCATTCCTCACTAAGTGTTATGCTTTAGGCTGTATACTACATGATTCAAAACTTATACTAATTTCATTATCTTACAGTTAACGAGAAATCTCAGACATGGTCAACAATGACAAAAAAAAATTCCACATCAAAATGTGTGTGTGCGGTCGGATCAACCGCCGAGACGGACTCAACGACCACATTAAGAAGGCAGGGATCGACCACATGGTTTTCCTGAGTAGGGTTGCCTGTGTGAAGTGCAGGGTGTTGTTGGTTGTTGGGCAGGAGGCCGAGTTCTGTGTGAGGCATGGTGGGTGTACAAGAGGGTTGGTGAACGATTTGAGATTTGTGGAGTTGATGAATGCTGAGAAGGAGCGAATGTTGAGGAAAGAGAGAGGCCAAGAAACCTGAGGCCGAGAATGTTGTTGAGAATGCTAGTGGGAATGCTGTGGAGAATGTTGTGGAGAATGCTGTGGAGAATGAGGTAGAGAATGCTGTGGCCAGTTTGAAGGCTGAGATGCGGCGGAAGAGTGTTTGAGAGTGATGATGGGGATGATATGGATTTGGATAGGGAGAGAGTGAGGAAGAGTGTGAGGAAGTTGAGCTCTTCTTCCTCGGAGGAGTCCAATATTGTTATTACCGACCCCCCGCAGAGCTCATCTTTCTCAATACTGAAGGGTGGTGGGTTACGGATGCAGTCGGCGCGGTGGGATGAGGATATCGAGAAGAAGCATGTGTCGCAGCAAACGGCACATGCTTTGTTGATTGATCGTCATGAAAGTTTGAAGCAGGTGAATGCGAGATTGTTGGAAGAGTTGGATGAACTAAAAATAAAGGATGTGCGATGTAAGGTGGCGGATGAGAATATCCGTATGAGGCGTATTCTGAAAGAGTTGAAGCATAAGGCGCGAGTGTTGGAGGACAAGAATGATGAGCGAGAGAAGAGGACGAGTGCTGCAGAGAGGAGAAAGGGAGAGGCAGAGTCGAAGTATGAGGAGTTGATGAAGGAGATGAGTGAGCTGAGAGCGAGGAATGCTGAGTTGGAGAGGAGTGTGAGTAGACAGGCTGATGAGAGAGAGTCGTTTGCGAAGTTGGAGCGCATGAGGAATGAATGGAATCGTTTGAATGATGACAGAATGTTTGAGTTCCACATCCCTATTCGAAATAACCATCTGGACGGTCGAGTCCTCGTCAACCAAGGTCTGGACGAAAGCATTACTTGCTACAATTGCCATCCCACTAAAAAATGCCTCCACGCCACTCTCTGTAAGCGCGGGCAACTTCATAAATTTTCAGTCAGGAAGCCCGCGAAACTACCCAAGGATGGCTAACTTGGAAAGTGAAAAGTAAATAAGATAGTATATCCTATTCTAATACATATCATTTTCATTGGAGATCTTTTCCCTGCCTTCACCACCCCATCACTTCACTCCCAAGAACAAACCAACGGCTCTCATAAGGGCCACCATGGAGCAAGACATGATAGAACCTCCACGCGGTTTGCCCTCGGCAGTCTTCAGACTGGCGAATACTATCATTAAGTTGAATCTGCTATCAGTCAACTTGAACGTTGCAAATGAAGTTCGGTGTAATACTTCCTTTCGATGGGCGTTCCTGTAAAGGACGGCGGTGAAACCCGTAGCTATGTATACCGCAAGGGACATTCGGCAATGGTCAATCTTGTTAAACCTCTCTGCGTCATGTTTGCAAGTGGTTGCCTCTGTCTCAACGTAGTATGCATTCGCGCCAGGGCGATATTTAGCCATCTGTCGAAGGTTACCTTATAAACTTTCCATTGCATACGTTATGAGAATGAGCCACGAGTTCTACTTGTCTCTATCAATGAGACGAATTGATGAATGGAATGAAATGGGAGGGCACTCACGCGCCACACGCAACATAACACACTTCTCTCTTCCGTAGTCTAACAAGCTCTTTACACATGGATCGCAGTCGATTGCTATCCCTGTATCAGAAGTGTAAGCTATCTTAATTTTATTTAACACTATTTCATCTGCCATCATCACCCATATGAAATGTTATAAGATTTACAAGTTAAACTAAGCGTGCTACTATTTCCAAATGAAAAAGTATACATGGTTAAATCATCCACTGAAGCCCCGTTCAAGTAAGTCAGTATGAAAGCAAAGATAATGCGAAATAAACATTTATTATGGCATGTATTTCAAAAGGTCTTCATCGTCAATATCGTCCCAGAGTCTGACTTCACACAGATCACAAAAACAGTTCATCTGCTTCAACCGCTCTTCTACTGCGAGCCTCACTTTATCGATGTATTCCCACTACGCCATAGTTCGTGGCTGGGAATTAGGGGTGTACCATTCCCATAATTGATGTAGGAATTTGGTGCTGGTGATCTCCATCACATCATCAGTATCATACTGCAGATACTTCCACCTCACGCCTGTTAAGTCGGGACACTCCTTCTCACATACACTCTCCTCTTCGTCGTCCGCTGGTAATGTCAACTTTCTAATGTTGTCGAGTCGGTACACCTTCTCTACCTTCCCCTTCGTTGGAGCGTTGGGAGCAACGAGCGTCTTTGATGATGAGCATGGAGAGGAGATCTCCAATGTAGTGTTCGGTGTTTTTGGAGGGCTTGTCATGTTGACTGTGGATAATAACTTTGAAATGTTTCTAATTCTTAAGTATAAACAAGCAACCAATCAGAATGAACAGCCAATGAATGATGAGTATGAGACGTATAAGTGAGCTGCTGTCTAGCGAATTCTGTTATTATTTGAGGCGTACAAGTGAACTGCTCTCTTCCAAATTTGAGACGTATGATTTGAGTGAAGTCTGTACCTTGTTGAAGTATCAACCTTAAATATAATTTCCTTGAAATGGTAAGTTGAAGATTTCCTCTCTCATCTCCTTCAAACGTGTGGCTAATGGCATCTTTCTCAATTTCAGGCATCAACTTCATCACCAAAGCCCTCCCTTCTCGAGGAAAGTTTAGAGCTGTTGAGTGAAGGTAGGTTGTAACAATACACTGAGACTTGAACAGAGATGATAGAATGATTTCTCTTTCAGGTGATGTTAGTTCTAGCTCAGGACTCTCGCGACAAGGCAACGAGTGGGAATGTGCTGACTGCGGACATATTTTTACAAGGAAGCACAGTCTCCTTCGACACATCAAACAACGTGTGTGTCAACGCAAAGCGGCATCAATTTCCGGAGGTGAAGTTGATTCTGACGATGACATCTCCTTTCCTTGTGATTTGTGACCTCTTTCTTTCGATAGCCACTTTCAGCGATCTTCACACAGACTTCAACACACGCATGCAAATGATCACTACACCAACGGTACTTCTACAATCTCCCTCATTAACGTTTCCCATAGTCATTTAGTACGCGACTACTGCATGGAGTCCAATACTCAAATAGTAGATTTTCCTGAGTGGCTCCTTCAAAATTCTAACATTATCGAAGCGCTCTTCAACAATTTTGACAATTTTAGAATGAAGGCGCTCATCTACCTCAAACTAAAATATATTAAAATAGATTTTCAAACTCGTCAAGTGACGGAGAGAATACAGTTTCATGTTCCTTCCTCTTCCGCAACCGAAGTTGTAGACTGCGAGTCTTGGCTAAATTTCCATATTCAATGTTTAAAATCAAATGTAGATAAATTCAATCAACGCGACAGCGCTCTCATTTTTGATGGCGTGGACTCAGCCATGTTCAAAATTTCCCTATTAGAAAGTCATGCAGCTCGAGGCACATTTAAACTACCAAAAACGTTATATAATAAGAAAGCTGTCATCAATGTCGATTGTAAATCGCAGTGTTTCAAATATGCCGTCCTATCCATCCTTCACTATAATGATATCAACGCGAATCGAAATCATACCTATAGCTATAAACAGTGGGAGGATGAACTAGACTTTGAAGGTTGTGATAGTAACAACATGAAAATCAAAGATGTAGAAACGTTCGAAAAACATAATCAGATTAAAATTGTCGTTCACGTGTGGGAGAAGGGGTTGAAGGGTGCCCGCTATAATTCACGTTCAACTTGTTATGAACGTGTAGTCAACCTCTTATTAGTAAAACAAGATGATAGCGAGGAATGGCACTACTGTGGTATTCCCAAAATCTCTCGCTTGTAGACACACTTGGGACACTCTAAAAGTGGTGAACATTTTGTATGCGACCGCTGCATCCGCTCCTTTTGGAGTAAAGATAAATTTGAAACTCATTATGAATGGTGCAAGCGAGGTAAATTACAAATGGAACACATGTCCAAAGATAAAATATTTTCACATAGGGATAATGGTGACGAATTCAGTCTCCTGCGTGTCATTTACGCAGACATAGAATGCTACATTGATGATATCATCCACAAGCCAGCAGCCATATCCTGCTATGAAGTATGGCATGACCACTTTAGGAATAAGCAAAACAAAATGCATACTTGGCAAGGTGAAGATTGCATTTCAAAATTTCTAGAATTTCTCGTTAAAGCTGCCAAATTTCAGCAATCATATGATTCCCAATTGCAGCGTAAGTCACTACATATGACAGATGAAGACAAACAAAAATTTGAAAGTTGCACATCGTGCCCTAAATGTCATAAAACGTTTGATGACGATAAAATTAAGAAAGTGCGTGATCATGATCACATCACTGGTAAATTTAGAAACGCACTCTGCTCCAAATGAAACTTTTCACTTAGGTTGAGACGTCGTGTACTACCCGTCATTTTTCATAACTTTAAGGGCTATGACAGTCATATGCTCATAAAAGGAGGGTTGAGCCAGATGAAATCGTGGCAGTTTAATGTAATAGCGCAAACGAGAGAAAAATTCATTGCAATGACAGCAAAAGTACCAGTAGATAAAACTAAAGAAAATAAGACAGTCTTCTTCGAAATAATATTTTTAGATTCATTCCAATTCATGTCAGCGTCACTAGCTTCTCTCGTTCGTAATCTCAAGTTTCTTCCCCATAGTCAAACTTTGAAGAAACACTATCCAAACTTAACTGATGAGATAATCACTCGCAAAGGAGTCTTTCCTTATGCGTATTTTAGCTCAGTGTCTAAACTAAATGAAACAACCCTTCCTTCCATTGACAAATTCCAAAACGATTTGACGGGTCAAGATTGTCCAGTAGAAGATTATGAACATGCTCAAGAGTCATGGATAAAATTTGATTGTAAAACGTTTGGCGATTATATGATCGCTTACTTAGAATTAGATGTCATTTTGCTGGCTGATGTCTTTCAGGAATTTCGACGAGTGGCATTAGAAGACAAATTAGATCCTGTCCACTTTGTCAGTCTACCAGCCATGTCCTTTAAATCAGCCTTTAAAATGACTGGTGAGACCATTCATCTCTTACAAGACCCCGAGATGCATTACATATTTGAGCGTGGAATACGCGGTGGTCTCACATTTGTAAATAAATATCATATAAAATCTGAAACAGTAGGTAATGATCATATCCACCTAAAGTACTATGACCAAAATAATTTATATGGCAGTTCACTGTCTAAACCACTACCTCATTCCGAGTTTAGTTGGTTAAATCAAGATGAGATTGAGTATTACTCCAACCCTTCAAACATACTGAAGATTCCAGATGAAGGTGATTGGGGATATTATTTTGAAGTGGATTTGATTTATCCAAATAGTATCAAGAATAAAACTGCTGATTTCCCACTCGCACCTGAATCTGGTGAAGTGACTGAAGATATGTTTTCACCATTCATGTCACAATTTCATGATAACTTAAGAGAGTGTGGACAGCCAAGGTATAAATCATGTCGCAAACTTTTACTCACCCAATATGATAAGAAAAATTATCTCGTGCACTTCTGCATACTAAAATTCTATTTAGAAATGGGCATGCTTCTAAAGTCAGTTCACCGCATCATCAAATTTAGACAGAAAGCCTTCCTCAAACCTTACATAGATAGTAACAGTCAAAAACGTGCACTAGTCCAAAATAATTTTGAAAAGGATTTTTATAAATATAAGAATAACAGTCTTTTCGGAAAGACCATGGAGGATGTAAGAAAACGCATGAACTACAAACTAGTCATTGATGATCAAAAATATCACAAATTGACCTCATCAACTCTTTTCATTGATAGAGACATTATCGATGAGGATCTTGTAGGTGCTAAAATGATAAAATCAGAAGTTGAGTTGTGCAAACCCATCTATATTGGGCAAGCCGTTTTAGATTATTCCAAGCTTGAAATGTATCAACTTTTCTACAAAATATTAAAACCATGTCCTCTCGTAAAAGAGGTTCGCTTGCTGGGTGGTGATACAGATAGTTTCTTTTTAAGAATTACCACTCAAAAATATTTAAATTTTAATGAAGTAGGTAAGTCATTAGAAAAATATTTCGACACATCTAACTACAATCCCGCTCATCCACTCTTTTCCATACAGAATAAAGCCAAACTTGGTTGTTTTAAGAATGAAACAGCAGGAAAGGAAATAGATGAAATGATTCTCCTCCGTCCTAAAATGTATTCCATGAAATTAAAAGGATGTGCAGATAGTATTAAGCGTGCTAAAGGTATATCAAAATCCATTGTTCACAAAATTTAACATCGGTCCTATAAGAAGGCCTACAAAAATAAAACTATAACGTTTGTCAATGTGACAATCTTAAAACCTCAAGTTCATACTGTGAAAACGCACACGTTCAAGAAACGAGCGCTTTCAGCATGGGAGGATAAGATGTGTTGGATAGGACATAACACATCTCTTCCACATGGACATCCTGACACAAACATACTTCCACCCAAAAGAATAAAACTAGCACTACCACACAGCGGAGATGTATCGACATAATCAACCTAAACTCAGTATTTTGATGTTGCTTTTTGTAGATATACATGGTTGCTTTATGTGTTGCATGACATTGTATTTCCTTGTAAATCGTTCCCTACAGTCCCCTGTGTAAAGACTTTCCCCGCTTGAAATGTAAAAAGCACATTTTTATCACGTACTTTTATTTCAATAAAATTTTACAATGACTTCACTTTGTTTTCCGAAACACTAAAGTAATGAGGGATTTAGTATCTTTGACATGGATGCACTCATGTAGACCATTTGTAATTTTGATAGAAATAGAGGGTATTGTTTGTTTGATAACAGGATGGTAGAAAATAGGTTGAAACGTTTTCTCGACTATTCCATATGAAGCATCCTTATCATGAATCAAATCACGTAAAATGTGTTATTTTTCCTCACCAACAGAAATTGGTAGAATCAAATCACTTTGAATGTAAAGGTGTTGTTCATGTTTATCAAGTGTCATTGGTGTTTCTATACCAATCGTATGCGCAGCAGTAGACATACTTTGCAGCATTGAAAAACCAGAGTTTTATCAAATTTTTACTCAATTGACATTGAATGTCATCACCCAGTTTCAGAACAACGCGTTGATTTTCAATTGAAAACGAAATGTGGTGTGTCTTTACATCACATTTACTTTTCATCACATGCTTCAACTTCTGATGTATATAAGGATTTACTACATGAATGAAGCTTTCAACTGTATGATATAGACGCGGCATTATATTGATAGCAACTTTAGATTCTTGATGAGACTGGTAAATGTTCTTGATGCGATCACCATAGATGTCCACCCACCATTCATCATTAACTGAATCAGCTTTAGTGTGATATTCATGAGAAGCATAAACCAAACCGCATCCAAAAATAGGTGTATGATGTCTTACAAAATGACGCAAGGTTGGAGAGAAATAAACTGTAAGTTTGTCATTATATTTCTGAATAACCAACTTATCCTTCTCAGTCATGACTTTCTCTCCATACTTCTTACCCACAGTCTCATTCCATCGTTTTACTAACTCAATAAGTGATAAAGGTTGAACACCACGCTTTTTCAAAATGATGCGTTCTTCGCATTCTACAACATCTTCATCAAATATTTTAAATCTATAATGAAATTTGTTGATTCGATTTGAATAAACTTTTTTAACATTTGCAGTAGCAATTGACGTTAGATGTAGTCCATGGCCAAAACCAAGATGTGGATAGAATTCATTATCCAACCTCAGTGTAAGACCTTTAGTAAAAGAATGAAAGCGAAGGAACTTTCTCCCACTCCAATGATAGATAGTAAACTCATAAACTTTCTGATCCTTATTCTTCATGATGGAAGTATTACCACTATTGAACGCCTTAATAATTTTCTCATTCCCAAATGGACCATAATAATCTGATTTTATCTGAATCCATTCATAGTTCCACTTTCCATCTGACGTTAAATTGTATGGGAACTGGAATGCATTATTCATCGTTATTCCATCATGGGTGCGAGGAGTCAATATCATTTCTTCCAAATCATTCACATTCTGAATATTGCTATCATAGCAAATGCTGCAAAAACCTACTTCCCATTCACCTTCTAGATGTAGTGAGCGATTTAATTCTACTCGAAAGTCTGATGGTTTATTATTAGGAAATTTATTCATAGAAGCATTACTGGGTAAGTATACTAGAAACGAATCTCTATTTTCACTTTCCATACTAATCACATTGGAAAAATATATTACCATACTTTTGCATTAACTCTTCATTCGGAAATGGAGTGTGATACTTGTTACAGCATCTTTATGAAAAGGAATCAACGCACCAGCATCGTCATAAATTGCAATAGCAATTTGTGGGATGTAGTTTGATTTCAGCTTTGTATAATGCACTTTCTTGAAAGTATGCTCAGATAAAATACTGCAGCTTTTTGGCTGCTATGGCATCATTGCTAGCAATGGAGCTTCAACATCTCCCACACGTACATCTTCACCAATATTGGAATATATCTGAAAATAGTTAATACGACGCGATAGCGACATGTCTGCGCTAGCTTTGGTTACAGTACCACTTTTAAAGATATTTTGATCAAAACCCAAAATGTCCATTAGAGTTTTATCCATAATTAGTTCAATACCTTTTCCACTTATAGTGAGAGACAAAGCACCTTCTTTTTCAGAAAATGAAATATGTTGCTCATTAATCACTTCATTTAAATAATCTACAACCAATTTAACTGAAGTAATAATGCGGGGCATCAACACTGTTGTTTCATGTACGATACCACCTAAAGGCTCTACACACTTTCTGTATAAAGATACGGACCATTCTGTATCAAATTGATTTGACCTTCCACATGGCAAATGTTGCATATCAAATTTTCCATGAACAGCTGCAGAACGATGTCGTAAGAACTGATGAAAATCTTTTGAACAAACTAATACTAGACCATCATCATTTAATTTACTTATTGCAATATGATTGGACGATTTGATATAAGTCAATGTTGCCACTTGTTTACCATCAAATCGAAGGAGATAATTAAATTTCTTCAATAATGTTTCAGGAGTCATGTTTGTCTTTCTTGGCTTAATCACAATCTTCTTCACCAACGTCTTCTCATTTCTTGGAATAAGATCTACATAATAAGCTTCCTCTCGATATATTAACTGTTTATGACCACTTGGGTGGTAATTAACGTTATGATTATCATAGCTTGTTAAGGCGCTAGCGAGGTAACCTAAATCATTTCTTAAACTTGGACTTAAACCAACAATCCAATCTTTCTCAACTACATGATGTACATAATTATGATCATCATTGTGCGGAGTAAATTGGACAAAATGTTTACTCGCTTTATTCAAGAAATCATATATAAACTTTTTACATGATAAGAGATCTTTCTTTGGCCACTGTGGAATGTATACTCGGCACCCCTTTTCACATTGATAAGCAGCTGTACGCCTCATATTAATAGTCATCACCTCATGATCAAAAGTATAGACACAGTTGCTATAAACAAGTTGAGTGACACCCACTTCCCAATTTCCATTTAGCTGTTGTGCATGATCAATGGGTGTAGAAAAGAGTGCGGCTCGATTATTACCAAATCTCTTTGTGGCCGCATTGCTAAGCAAAATATGATAAAACGACATTTTTATATTGGTGATCTGCGACTTTGCATAACATCATGAAGACTTGGATTTCGGACTCTCTACAATATATCAGAGTTGATCGTAATGGAAACGTGCATTTCAAAAATTCTCATGGTCATACTGCAAGAGGTATTACATTAACATGGCGACAATTTGTTAACCTCAATGATATCATGAGGGATTTGGAATATTTTGAAACATTAAGATTCATCTCCTTGGGTGATCAAGTTTGGCTTCAACGTTGCAACAATGAAATTCAAATCTGCCATTCTCATTCCGCAAACTGTTTCTCATTTCGCAAATACAATTGGGAGAAGTATAGAAGATACATACATCGCAGCATCATGACATTTATTCGTCATGATGCCATCACCCTACTATGTAAATCTTAATCAGACATGACTACCACGCACCATGAGTTGGAAATTAGATTCCCTACAACGTATTGAAACGGATCATGATCGAAATGTCTATTTCAAAGATTCAACTGGAAATGTGAGAAGAGAGTTTGCTTTATCTTATCGTCATTTTCAATCTCTACATCATATCATGAAGGATTTGAAATACTTCTATATGAAAAGACATTCACGTATTGGAAATCGCATCTGATTGCGCGTCAACAATCGGCGAATTCAACTCTATCATTCCCAACTTCATACTAACTTCACATTTCATCAAGGTAGTTGGGAAAGGTATAAAAGGAAGGTACATCGCTCAATTTACTCATTCTTTCATCATGAAGCGCCATCGCTACACCATCGTCAACATTCTCCGTCGCTTCAGACTTTACACCAAAATCGATCTCACAACATTACACCAACACCTTCCAAACAGCAAGTATTACCCGGGCCGACCTCAAATGTTAGTGGTGAAGATGAACAATTCACGGAATCTTCAACTCTTCCCAAATGGGACTGTACAGATTCTCGGCGCCCTTTCTCATTCATCGGCGCAGTCAATGCGCTTAGAGCTACAGAGACTACTACGTCGGATATGGAAGAGGGAGAGGTGTGTGATGTCGAATCTGACTGTGGACAATATGGTGATCTCTACTCAATTGAGTGACAGTGTATCATTTTTTAAGATTCGTACCAGCAGTTACAATTTGTGTTACGAACCCGAACTTTTTCCTGCAGCTCTCATTAGTTGTTGGTTAGCTGTGCATGTTGCAATCTTTCATAATAGTAAAGTGATCATTACTGGACTACAATCTCATGTACAAGCATATGTGATCCTAGACTATCTCATCGAGTATGTACGTACCCAGCGGATTGTAAAATAAGAACAATTTTTATTCCAATATGATGATGTTTTATTTCAAATCGTGATAGAACTTACAAATCATTTTTTCATTAGAGGATGGATTACATGAAAAGTTTTGAATAACAGATACAAATCGAGATACATGTAAACGTTTTAAGATGAAATACAGTACAAAAGCACCACACGTTGATGAAAGTGGATGTTGTAGTATGCGTTCATTTCACTGATATTGACGCGTATGTTTTCTCAACCACTGCTGTGTGGGTATATTTGGAGGTTCAGCAAGAGAGTCAAATAGTTCACCACGTCGGTCTTCTCCAATAAAGATCGCTTTGCAATGCTCACCGCCTAAATTCTGCGAATGAGTGTTTAGCACAATAAAGATGGGATAGTGATTTACTGCAGGTGGTAAGGTATCGAGCGAATAGACATTATCGAAAGCTTTCAACGTCGCTTCATCTGCATTACGCCGTACTTTAGTTTTAATATCGTCAGCAGTGAACCAAATCATTAACGATTATACTGAAGAATCACGTCACGATACTCAGTTATTTCAATATTTCAATCGAAGACTGCATAAATTAATACATTAATCATCTCAGGTAGTGTTCTTTTGAACGTCAAATCCAAACGAATATTATTAGGCACGTTCGCTTGACGATAGGGTGCACTACTATCGCTGTCAGCAGTCAAATCAAATGCAGAAATAGTATATCCACTCTTAAACTCTTTCATAGTGAGTCCGTTGGTGTCATCCGTATTGTAAAAGCCAAAGACATCCATAAAATCAACATAACTGCGCATAAATTGATCCGCAGCAAAATCTGGTTTGTAGGGTGGACCAGGATGACTCACACCATTTACACGCAAAGCAATTTCACTTAACTGATTGTGTTTAAAATTGAAAGGATTCTTCTTTATATTACCATTAAATGCATCATTTTCAACCATTGCCACCATGAGGAGCTTCGGTGCCTCCGATGGAAAGAGGCCATCTTTCATGAAACTCTTTTGATCTTTCGGAATTGTAAAGGTGAGAAGCTTTGTATGCTGAACGCGGTAAATGGCATTTCGGCGGTTAAGACCTTCAGCATGTCCTCGAATGACACTTGGATTCGGTACTACTCGACGAATGTAAAGTGCAATATCTTCCACATGAATTCTAAAATTGTCAACTTTACCAAATGCATTCAGCGCAAATTCAGGCTTATTCAATGTCAGCTTGAGTCGCATGCTGGTATTACAGAGTAAAAACTTTGACTGTCTAAAGAAGTCTAAATTCAGCGGACCATATAGCTGACATACTTTACTATCTTCAATCATAGCAGATCGCTTTACAAAGCCACTGTTTGTTTCAGCATCAAATTTTCCTGCTTCATCTTTGTACCATCCCATGGCTTCCATATGACTTTTTTGTGCTGCTGGATGAAACTGTGATATATGATTGAAATATGATTTATAGGGATAATCGCTTTGACCACCTTCCACCTGCTGCTCTCCAATCGTTAGAGAAACATCGCGAAGTAATGTAGTCAATGGTAAATTGTTCAGTCCAACTTTATGTGTATCGTCAATAGCAGTTCCATCTGCTTGCTGAATTCTAAAACTCAAATCAACCATCGCATAACTGAAATCTATGTAGTCATCACTACCACAAGGAATAACAAATTCAATGGGGCCAGCATTCTCAGGTGTTCGAGGATGATAATCTACAATACTTGAACTAAGAATATCTGTCTGTATGGCTTGTTGATCAAACAAACAAAAACCGGAAGTTTTACACTCCATGATTAGAAGTTATGGCAGCGTCGTCGTTTAGCGCCTGATGAATGATTAGAGCCTCTACGACGTTTGCGTGAATGCCTTTTGACTGAAGATCGCACCTTACCAGCTCCGCGATGTTTCCTTCTTCCTTTATTCATTCGTTTAGGCGATTTCTTTCCTTGAGTAACACCAGCAAAGGTCTGCTTCAATGTTTTTAAACCGCGTTCCTTCCCACGATTCAACAAACTGCTCTTAAAACTTCTACCTCTGGAAAGATCACTAGCAACATCACCAGCAAAGCCAACGGCATTACTTAAAACATTTCGTTTTAAAGATCTTCCGACATTGGATATGAGAGGTGCTACAACAGATTTCAGTGTACCAAGTATGCTACCTCCACGTTGGCGGCGAGCGCCGATGTAAATTTGTCCTCCACCACTTACATAGGAGGGTCGTGAATAAAATGAGGCAGTTGGATTCATAGCTCAAACCCTAAACATTGTTAGTTACAACTTTGCATGAATCACTGTCGATCACTTAGTTGAAAGATGTCGGCGCGACGCATCCAAGAGTTCATACTTGAAGGATAACCAGCCCATTTAACAAGACACCATTCTTCACCTTGCCGTTTTTTACATCGGATGATTTTCTCTACAAAAAAAATGTTTCACTTTCGGTGACTACCTCAATCTCATCGCGGTAAAAGCTACCCTCAATTTCTTCATTATTGTAATCTTTCAACTTGTAGGTGGTCGGAGAGTCTTTTTGATTAATCCTTGATACTGTAAATACCTCCTCTGTCCAATTCGGAAGGTACCCTTTGGCAAAAACACTTTTCACTTTTGAGATACGAACTTTATCACCAATTTTCACATCACTTTTCACATGAGTGCGTTTACGCTGGAATGATTCGCGCACTTTATCTACATTGTCAGCATTTACATCTACTGGTCTGAGTCCAATAGAACGATGAACAGAGTGATTGTAGGCATGGAGTGTATCTTGTAGAACCTTTGTCCAATTTTGTGTCAAGTTGGCAGTAAAATGTCGCCACAAGCGATTTTTTAATGTGCGATTAAAACGTTCAACGAGTGCAGCTTTATAAGCACTCTTTACACTAAACAACTCAATGTCATGCCTCTCAAATAATCTTCTCACATGCTGATTTTAAAACTCTTTTCCTTGATCACTCTGAATTCTTTTTGGAATGCAACCTTCTCGAAAAATTGTTTGGAATGCTTTTGCTACTCCTTTACCTTCTTTAGTTTTTAAAGGTTGAGCCCACGCATAACGCGAGAAAATATCAGTGACGGTTAAAATAAAATTGATAATTGATTGTTTCGTTGTTCAATTGTTCAACTGTGTCCCTTGTCGGGTGCAGACGTGCGTTTTCGATGCTCTCGTGCGACATCTTTCTATGCTTCTAACTTTGGAACTAGACATCGGATCGTCAAGATTTTTGCCTCAGTCTGCTCGCCGTCCTTCATTCTATCAGACTGTAGTTAGTGCTGCTTCGATTGTGCCATCATCACTGCTCTACGACCTGGTCAAGTGGTGCCATCTCTGAACTCAATCTCTTCAGTTTTCGTCTCTCTGATTGGCTGGCTAGCTCCCGCACGCTCAACTGCTGCTTCTGCCTCGATTTCCATCATCGCTGCTGCTCCGAAATCCTCGTCTGGTAGTGCTAAGTGCTTTTCCCATAGACTTCTTGACTGCATGTGCATTGTCGCGCTGAGAGATACAAGCGCGCTGCCGTCGCTTAGTGATCAATAACCTTTCTTCAATAACCTCCTCTCCGATCATCGTCGCTGCGTACGGTTTGACACAACATCTGCACAGTGGTCCAGCGGTCAAAGACGCTGGTGGGCGATCCACGGACACCGGTTCGAGACCCATCGTGAACAATTTTTGGAATTTTGTTTCTGTGCATCTCTACACATTCATCACTCATTTACATCTTTTTCGGTTTATCAACCCGAGACTCCCGCTCATATCATCTCATGGCCCAACCAGCATGCTTGTCCTGTCATCTGGTCGGTACGAAAAGGAAGAAAGGACGAGAGTGTGCATCGTGCAATCGATATTTCCACCTCAGATGTGTCGGGCTTACTCAGAAAGAGTCGTCTTCGATTACGTCCTGGTCCTGTTCAGCATGTTTACCTCTTGGTGCTCGCGCTCTTCACTTGGATGCTCCAGACTCATCCTTGGAAGCGCCCTCGACGGAGACGATTCTACAGCGAATTTTCGCCAAAAGACGGAACCGCAAAATCCCTGCGCGACTCCCCAAAGCGGTTCGTTGTACTGTAGCTAGTGCACTGGCGACTGCGATCGACAGGGCAGTGAATTCTAACTCACCGCTGAATTGGATCCGTTTGTTTTGCTTCGCGCCAATCGCCCTCGGCGTGCCAACCAACCGTACCTCCGACGCGTCACTTTCGTCCAGCCTGCGACAAACCTTGATTGCTTTTGAAAGCATGACGAGTGAACAACTTTTGGGTGTTCTCGAGAACCTTGATGCTGCTCCGCATGTCGATTGCTTCTCCGTTTCATCCGAAGACTCTGTGACCTTACGTAGAAGAGTAAGGGCAAAGCTGATCGACGGGGACATTTCCGGAGCCGTCAGAGTCATCGCATCCGACGATACGATTGCGCATCCGACTGACAAAGTCGTTGAACTCCTTCGAGAGAAACACCCTCCCGGTCCTGATTGTGTCAATTACTGTGACTCTTTCGACACCCCACAGATTGTAGTGACCGACGCCGATATTGAAGCTGCTCTCAAGTCCTTCCCTGGAAGCACTAGTGGTGGGCCGGACGGATTGAGACCCGGTCACCTTCGCGACCTCACAGGACATGCTGCCTACGAATCGGGACGCCGCCTCCGAGCTTCAATCGTCGTCTTGATGAGAGGACTCTTCAATGGGACCGTGTGTACTTTCGGAAGAGACTTGCTTTTTGCTGCGAACCTCATTGCACTGCGGAAGAAGGACGGTGGCATCCGGCCCATCGCCGTCGGCAACGTCTTTCGTCGCATAGCTGCCAAAATCGCTAGCCGCGCCGTGTGTATATCTTTGGCACCACAGCTCCGCCCCGTGCAACTTGGTGTCGGCATTCCTGGTGGAGCGGAATCCGCCGTTCACGCAGCTCGGGAGTACATCTACCGGAACCGCAATACATCAAAGCTGCTTGTTAAGCTGGATATGCATAACGCTTTTAACTGCGTGAAGCGAGAACATATCCTGATGACCGTCGCGCGTCGCTGTCCCGAGATCGGCCGACTGGTGCGTCTCTCTTACGGCAGTCCGACCAACTTGCTTTTGCAGGAAAAGCAATCATCAAGTCTTCCTGTGGAGTTCAGCAGGGTGACCCGCTTGGCCCGCTCCTTTTCGCCCTCTGCGTCGATGAAGTAGCCAGATCCGCCAAGTCAGAGTTCAACGTGTGGTACCTTGACGACGCAACGCTCGCTGGACCACCCGACCTTGTCTCCGACGATCTGAGGAGGATCATACCCGTCCTCTCAACGATTGGTCTGCAGGTGAATCCGACGAAGTCGGAGGTGATCCAACTATCTGAGTCGAATGTTCTTACCACACAAAACATCAGTACCCTATTCGATTGCTTGCCAGGTGCTCAAATCACCTCCATAGACTCCGCAGTGCTCCTTGGCTCTCCTTTGCATCGGCAGGGAATAACATCTGTGATTCGACAGAAGAGCGACACCCTGTCCAGAATGGCGCTACGACTACAATCTGTAGATCGTCATACCGCTCTCTTCCTCTTGAAAAACTGCCTCTCCATGCCGAAGCTTCTGTACACTCTGCGTAGCTCGCCTTGCTTTGTGGAGGAAGGCGGCCTGTCACACTTCGATGAGGTCTTGAGATCGGCGGTTTCCTCCGTCTGCAACGTTGACTTTGACGACAGGTTGGAGGCAGGCTACTTTGCCGCAGAAGTATGGCGGACTTGGTCTCCGATCCGCGTCAGACATCGCTCTCCCCGCCTTCCTGTAATCTTCATTTTCAAGTGCATCTCTGATCTTCGACATCCTCAAGTCAAAAGACAAATTGAGTAGCCATAACTCAGCTCTTGAGGTGTGGTCCTCCTCCCGTCTGAGTGTTCCAGATAAGCGCGATATTCAAAGTGAATGGGACAAGCAGCTAGTGATGTTAAACAGGGACCACCTCCGTCACGAACTCGACCAACATCGACTTGCATGCCTAGCTGCTGCTTCTCAGCCGTACAGTGGCGCTTGGCTTCAGGCAGTGCCTTCGACGTCGACCGGTACCCTTCTCGACGATGAGACAACACGCCTGGCGGTGGCACAGCGTCTCGGCTTGAGTGTATGTGAGCCCCACCCATGCCGTTGCGGTGGCACAGTCGACAAGCGGGGCCTTCACCCGTTGTCGTGTCGTCGCAGTGCTGGCCGTTTCCCGAGACACACGGCTATCAACGACGTTGTGAAGCGAGGGCTGGATGCAGCAATGGTGGCGTCGTGTCTCGAGCCCGTAGGACTCGATCGTGGCGACGGCAAGCGTCCAGACGGGTTGACTCTTTTCCCCCTTTCTCAAGGAAAGTCGCTAGTCTGGGACGCAACCTGCGTCGACTCTTTCTCGTCTACTAACGTGTACGGCTCAGCAGTGGAGGCTGGTTCCGCTGCCACCAAAGCGGAGAAGGCAAAGCTTTCCAAGTACGCCGCCTTAGCCGATCGCTTTGTCGTCCAACCCGTAGCCGTCGAAACGTCTGGTGTCATCGGGCCTCTGACACTACCATTCCTCAAAGAAATTGGACGACGTATCGCGTTGCAACGCAATGATAGCAGAGAGAGAGTGGCTCTTTCAGCGGCTATCTCTTGCTATCGTCCGCGGCAACGCTATCGCTATTCGACTAGCTGGACGGCTTGATGAACAGTGATTGACAATATTCGATTTGTATTATTAGTAGTGTCATATAGACAGTGTGAATGTTTCGCTTGTGTAAAATAAAATTATTTCCTGAGCTATGTTTTGAAATGGAGGCGACATCACACAAATCTGCTTGCCACTGTTCATCGATGTCATGGGCAATATAATGGCCGGTACGGTACTTCTTTTTCGCTTGTTTGTGGAGTGTATATGTAGCCTGACCCTTTAACCATCGTTTCACTTGTGATTGTGGAAGACCACTCGCTTTTGACAATTTCTTGATCGATGCAAATCCTGCCGGATGTTTTACATCATAATAGATTGACTTCAAACGCTCAGTCGATGACGACTGACTCTTTTTCCTCCTTCTCATCTTTTTGCTTTCTTGCCTTTCTACATTTACAACAACTACAGCATTTAGCTTTAGCGGTTTTGCGATCGTGTTCACATTGCTTAGGGGCTTCATTGTGAGAGCTGGCGCAGCAAGTGCAAGTGACAACGACATTCACCTCTGGCGGTTCATTACATGGTAGGCAACACATCAGCTTCATATTAATAGTCTGAGAACATGTATTTCTTTGGAGGAGATGTTTTACGTTTTCCTTTTACTAGTTTTAGTGGTGGCGTAGATCTACGTCGAGTTCTTCCTCTTGTTTGCTTAGTGAGTGTGGGAGGGGATGTAGCAGGTGACGACTTAAACCAATTTGTTGGCATTTTCATCGTCTGAAGCATTGGAGCAGTAGCCACTGTTGAATCAAGTTCTTTCAATGTCTCATTATTCAAAGCAAATTTTGGCACATTATGCTTTTTCAATAGTTTAAGAAAGTATGTCCAACCAGGTGGAACATAGCCCTGACGGCGCTTTCTACGTGTCGCATACTGAATCAAGTCTTCATAACGTGAAGCATCAATCACCTTATTTTCATCTGTAATGATTTCTCCTCTATCATTTACATTGAGGTGGGGTTCAATACTGTTGAAAAGAGATATGGCATGTGCACGAGATGCTAAAGGTGTAGCAGTCGACACAGAGTCACGCATCTTATTCTTCAAATTTTTCAATTGTTCAACAGTTTCCGATTGTAATAATACAGTACGATGTGGATCTTTGATGTGAACATTTTGCTGATAATCTAATTCTTTCCTACAGATTTTATTTGCAAGAGGTTGCTTTACTTGTTGTATAGCAGTCAATTGTACATATTCATCCGGAGGAATAACAATCATGCGAGAATAAGAACTCATAGTTTGTAGATAATCATGGGAGTTTTCAAAATATCACTTCTAAATCTAAATTCTTCCGGACACTCTTGCGTAAAGTCAATGAATAAGTAACCGTGTGGTTTTTCAGTAGCTGCTTGAAAAATTTCAATTAAGGCTTTTGATCCTCTTGGTGCAACTTGTCGCGCTAAAATTTCAAATTGACTTTTATCTCGCGGATTCTTGAAAATAGCATAATAGTGTGTATTCAGGTTTCGTGTACGAGCTTCTTTTCCATCAGGAAACAAATTTTGTGTGATATAGATGATAAATACCTTTTATGATGTGCTGCGCGAGTGAACATATCTGTAACATCTTTGGAATTCTTACTTTCTTTTAATAGATCATCCAATACAACAACATCATTAGACTGAAGTTTATCCACTGGAATAATTCCTTCATGTCGAATAAATTTGCGACTTTGCAATTCCTGAAACAGCGACGGTTGATAAATACCAGAACACCAAATCACTCGATTGATAGGTTCCTTAAACAACTCCCTTCTTTTATCCAATAAATTCAGCGTGATAACAGTTTTACCTGCATGGGATGGACCTGATAGTCAGAACTTTATCACATTGAAGTCTGAAATCCATTTTAATACTTTGAGATTCAACATTTGCATAATTAACGCTTAGAGCCAAAGATACTACCCAATACGTTGCCCACTACAGGAGCTAACATCGGTAGTAACGCTGAAAGGAAACCGCCCTTTTGTGCTAGAGTTTCCCTCTTTCTTTGAAGGGTGACTTTAGGATTGGAGATGAAACACAATTTTGTAGCATATCGCTTAAGTAACTTTCGCTGTTTTGGTGCTAATTTCTTCGTCCTCAACTTTCTCACATGAGAAATAATTTCACGAATGAATTTATCGTTAGCATGTCGTATAGAATTGTATCGCTGATTTGCTTTCATTTGTCGGAGAGCTTGAATGGCTGAAGAAAACTTTGAAGACTTTTGACTTCTACATTTCGTCATTTTACGTTTCGCCATTTTCCGTGTTAGTCTTTGCTAAAACCTGTCTTTACCACATTTGCATAGGTACTAACTATTGCGGCATAAGTGACACTCGAAATGAGAAATATCACAGTGGTTACATTTGCAAAGTTGAATGCAATTACGTATGAAACAGCGTTGACAAAAAGCATGCTTACATCTCTTAAAGATGCGCTTTTCATTTCCATCCTTTCGCTTACATACATCACAACACATAGTTTCACCGTTACTGGTAACGTCTATAGCAAGTCTTTCTGAAGATATGAATTTGCTAGCCTTTTCTAAATAATAGACGCATGTACAGAAGGAATATACTTCGAGAGTGAGCAGACATAGCTCGAAAACCAGTTGTGCTACAATCAAGTACCACTGCATTTTCTATTTTTCTTTATAGAAAGTTGAATGTGAATATCTGAAATCGCTTCAATCACTAGACTACTACCATGATGGTTAAATGCGTTAAGACGTTCAATAATTTTTATCATGTCTTTTAAAAAATTCTTCGGGCTGATCTACAACTTCCATTGAATAAGAAGCAAAATGAAAAGAGCGACTTTCCACCTCTTCCTTTCCAAAATGACTTAATTAAATTTCCGCAACTAATCGCTCCATGACAATGCTATCAGAGAATGTATTCATTAACTCTAGAAATAGAGCGCTAGCATCATCGATCACTGCTTCGATGTCGGTCTCATCTTTATGAAAATTTATCACATAATCTTGAACAGCTCCTTTTAAACTTTGTCTATGAAAATGTAATGTTCCGCAGTCATTTGAGAAAGACATGATCGGCCTTTAACTAACCCATCCATTGCATGAAAACAACAACTCTTCTCATAATAACATTTATTGAATAAGTGTAACAAGCATGCATTATAAATCAATGGTTTGAAACAGATAAAATAGATACAACTGGTAACTGTCATACAGCGAGCAATGATAACCATACAGGACTTTGGCAGTGTTGAGGTAAGGAGGAAAGAAGCATTGGTTATGAACGTAGCTACTACAACGAACAGACAAAATAGGAACACACAAATCCTTAAAACGTTTCGTGACTTCATGATAGTGTTGATTCACTCTACTATCCCAAGGTGGGAGCAAAATATCATCAATGATTAGATTGGGAAATACTTTCCTCTCCTTAGTAGGATCATTACATGTACAAAATATGCGTATAACATTGAAAGCAGCTAACCATCGTTTAAAGTCAATAAGAAGAGCACTTTCACAAGAAAAGCCATAGTCTTGCAAATATTTCAGATTAAGTCCATGAATGTGTTTTCTCGCCCATTGATCAACATTGGGATCGCAGTTGGCATGTTGATGATAGACACTAACAATCTGATATGTCCAATTGTTCATAGCAATAGCACTGAGCTCCTGTACAGGTTCACCCTCACAATCCATAAAAATGATGATAGAAGCCTAAAACGGAAATTTACACATCTAAGGAAACGTTCTATAACATCACAAAATGAAGAATTTCATCGATGCTTTTCACGACAAAATACACAAATGATATGATGGCAACGAAGAAGTAAAATGTATCTAATAAGAACACGTCTACGACACTCAAAGCACATAAGCGAATTGTCATAGGGTAGAGTTAGGGAAGGACTAGTAATTCTCCTTCTTTGATTTGCGTTTTGAGGCAGCATTCTTCTCCGACTTGCGCTTCGTACCACTGCTGTTAAGGATTGGATCAATTATATCATCCACGTTGGGTGGTTTTGGAATATATAGGATGGATTCCATATGCATGGAGAGAGAGGCTATTTTATTATCCTTGTGCCGACCATAATATAGCCCATTCACTTTGAGAAGGATATCCCAAGTACCTTCTCCGAGCTCGTCGCATGTGATGGATGTTGAATGATCTCCCTCCTTCTTATAGTAAGTACACCAATGTGATATCGGTAGGCAAATTTGATTACCATCCCAAATCTTTCTATAGGGAGTATCCTTGTCATCTCTCGCCTTCCACTCTTGAGCAAGAGGAGTAGGAATGAATGTCCATATTTAACGTCACGTACTCCTCAATAATATCAAGTTGGTGACGAATGTACGGACTCACGGGGATCAGTATGTAGTCCCCATACTGATTGCGCATTATCTTGACATCCGTGGAAGGGAGCATTCCCGTTTGTAGTACTACGCTATGATCGTCGTAACGCAAGACTTGTTTAAATTTACGCTGTAGCGGTGTAGGATTATGTACCTTGGTTGTTTCTTCCACTGGCCTCAGTTGTAGATGATCTGATTGTAGCGAACCTTGTAACGTCTGACCGCCATTTTGTCCCACTAGTGCAGCAGATGGAGTAGATGCCTGAAAATGAAAAAGATTGTATTAAGCTTACGTTCAAGGGAGGAGAGGGAGGAAAGTAGCGACTTACCATTTTAGTTGGATAATACAATAGGGAAGTAGAGAGAGAGAGAAAATGTGCGTCCGTCACTCGTGCGATTCAACGATGGAATGATTCTCACTGTGGAAGGCTCGCTATTTATATAGAAATGCTTGATTCTCATTGGATGATGATCCTCATTGGACAATAACATCAAGCTGATTCCAAATCTGGCCTCTGTTTACCAATTCGAGCCTTCGTTCGCCCGCTGGAGCTGTTTCTTGGAAAATTTTAACTCTGTCGTTTTTCGCCAATCTCCCAAATCTTAAATGGCGTCTCACATCTAAACGAAGACAGATATGAACAAGACGTTTCTTTCACTGAATTTGTCTCACTCTTAGCTTTCAAACGAGCCATTGCACGACTTTCTACGATCTCTAGAACCAAAGTTGGAAGCAACGCTGCCGAGGGGGGGGGGTCGGTAAAATTTAATGAAAAATGTTTTGGTAAAGGTCCCAGGTCGAAATACGACACTTTGAAAATTTTCAAAATTTTGTCCATACTAAGTGGCTCTGACACTTAGGATTTTTTCGTCAAATCCGAGGTCTGACCTAAAATCTTGTAACAGCTCTAACTTTTGAACGGCTGATCCGATTGACTCGCAACAAAAATGTCATTGGGCAGTTTTTTCTCCTCTTTCAAATGAGTATCTATAAGACAAAATCCATCCACTAGAACCAAAATTGGAATATCGCTGCCGAGGGGGGAGTGAAAAAATTTTGTTAACCCAACTTTTGACGAGAAACACGATGGGAGTGGTCTCGCACCGAAATTCCACCATTCCAACCTGGCCGGCACACCACGTCAACCTGGTCGGCACACCGCGCCAGCCTAGCCAGCACACCACGACAGCTTGGAGAGCGCACCACGAACAACCTCTGGCAACTCCAACCTCTGTCGTTCCAGAGGGAGGGAGTCGGACTCGAAGCAACTAGGTGTCGGACTAGGGCCGACGCCCTAGTCTGACAGGAGGGGGAGGTCCACGGCGGCCATCTTGCGCTATCCAGAGGTGTAGAAACACTTACTACTGACATTTAACTAGAGGTGCAACACTAAAGGCTCACACAGTTTCCTTCATTTCAACAAGTAGGCCTATTCATTCATCGTGCACCATAAAAATTGATGACCCACAAATTTTCGAGAGGCAGTGAATTTAATTTTAAGTTTCAAATCACAAGAACATAAATTATTTCATGAATTTGTTTGGGTGTTATTGATTTCAAAGTCCTCCAAATCTTCAGATGAGATGCCAGCCTAATATAAGTAATGTGAGTCCCATCAATACATTTCGTTTAATAACACCACTGAATGAACAAAATTAATTCCCGTATCATAAATGTCATCCATCAGTTTCATGAATAAAAACTTTAGTCCGACCCTGATCAGGATATCGAGCGAACACTGCATGATTTTTCGTGCAGGACATGCGGTGGCGGTCAAGATTAGTCACACACTTGTGGCATATTCTCACACAAACATCCAATACCGAGAAACAATCTTACAGCATTTGCAATACATCTGAGAAAGTCTGTGCTTGATTCAAGCCATTAATGAAGATCAATCGACATTCAGAAATAACCATTTCAATAATATTAATTGAAGGAACAATGCATGGTTTACTCTGGCAAGGTACTTTAAAACCTTTCATTTATTCATTGTAAGATATTTATTTGTATTTTGTAAAGCTGCTGAATATGACAATGAACTAGCTTTGACGAAGATTTGGAGTGCCTCTGGTGAAACTTGGGATTTGTAGATATCTCTATTGATTGGAGGCCTTCTAGATCTTGATAAGGACTCTAGCCATTTGTTTGGAAGCTCCCCATGTCAGATTTTTGGCATGTCAGTTCTTTGTGAAAACCACTATTCTCGCGCGAGCGCTTTCGATGACCGTCAGTCGCCATAGTCAAGCGCAAGTGAATATATTCGATCTTCTTTTATTCATCATCACAGATGGAAGGAAAATTCAAGAAAGTCTAAATAACTCATTCACAAAAATCGAAAATTAAGAAATTACGAACTACTGATCAAACAAAAAAAGTAAATTAAGCAAAAGGAAGTAAAAATTAGGAACAGTCAGGAGACAGAGTAACATCGCGTTCCCAAATCAGCCTTCGTCTTATTACAAGACTTCAGTTTTCGAGTCCATAAGGCCTCTTTGGTGACGCGACGCCGCCAGCTTTCATCCCTGTTGATGCACTCCATCCGATCTAAAGCAACCATGTGGCCAGTGTCGGACAAATATTTGGCCAGCTCCGATCGATCGACGTCGAAGGTTTGGAGAGCTCTTCTGTGTTCCTTCTATTGGCAAGATGCAAAAATTTTTTAAAAATAAATTAACGTTGTTTATACTCGGAAAAACATTAGGTACGGAGCCTTTCTTCCATGTGGCCGAGCTGTTATTTATCCCACTCTTATTCTTTTTGTGCTTAGTATATAGCGAGAATGTGGAGTGTAACTATTTTAAAAGCTTAGGTCTGACCCGACCAAGATTCGAACTAAGGTCTCCCGGACACAGAGCGAACACTCTACCACAAGGCCACATCGTCGATATAAATACCGAATATTAAAGTATATAGCATTCTAGTTATATGAATCACGCATATAGCTAAGGATGTATAAGGTTGGTAAACTACCTGCGACATAGTACAATGCATCGTGCATATATATATAATTTACATAACATGCAAAATTATTAGATCTTAAGCTATTGCTATCACAAATATTGAAGGACCATAATTCTTAAATCTATTACGTCCTCCGAATTCAACTCACCACTATAGTAAACTCTTCCTGGTGTTAAGACAGCTCCTATAAAAAGCAAAAAATCATAAATTTTGATCAAAATATGCAAATATGTACTTGTTCCGAAATCCATTAGTACCTGAACTAGGTAACAAACTTCTTTTTTCCCTTGAATTGATTACGATATATGTCGTACAATTTCAATCATACTCTATGATTTCAATAGTTGCATTGAACATCAAAATTACTTCAATTTATTTCAAAATCGATCAGATTACCTTAAAATTAACATTAATAACCTTCTATTAACAAATAAATATCATGACCAAATGAAGCTCTCAATGCAATGCTGAGACGCGAGTGCGATTGCGAGATTTATTACACTGCTGGACCGCGCTATTCGATGGTGTGTGATATCTACCATAATTCCAAGCTGATAAAAGAACAAGGGAGAAAGTTTAATTTATAATCATTACAGAATGCACCCCTCAAATTGATAATAGAGGCAATGCACCCTCCCCGATAATAGATAGAAAAATACGAATGAAGCTGGAAACGGAGATTGCGGACATACAGTTTGGCTACAGGAAGGGCACAGGCACAGGCACAGGAGAGGGAATATTTGCCCTGCGTACCATTTGAGAAAGAATGATAGAAGTACAACAAGACGTCTACCTATGCTTTGTGGATTACGAAAAGGCTTTCAACAAAGTTCAACATCATAAACTATTAGACATGCTGAAAAAACAACACATCGGAAAGATCAACCTGCAGTTGATTTTAAACTTGTACTGGAAGCAAGAATCAGCGATGAGAGTATAAGGTGAACTATCGGGATGAACAGCGATCAAGCGTGGAGTCAGACAGGAGTGCATCCTATCTCCTTGCCTCTTTAACTTTTATTCCGAAATGATACTGAGAGAAGCGACTATTGAGAATCAAGAATTACCATTGGAGGTGTAAAGATGAGTAATATCAGATATGCTGACGACAAGGTTTTAATAGCATCTTGTGAAGAACTGCAGCAGATACTTGACAAAGTGAGAAGATCCAGTGAGGAGCATGGACTACGACTGAACGCTAAGAAGACAAAGTCAAAGGTTGTTAGCAAGATACCTCAACAGAGTTACCAAATGGAGTAGTGCACTGCAAACAGATGCAGCTGAAGATCAATGACGACGTGGTGGAGAATGTGCAACACTTTTGCTATAGTTGCCATGCATGGTCTGTGTTGCTATATGGCATAGAATCATGGACATTGAATAAAGGATTGGAGAAAAGACTAGAAGCATTTGAGATGTGGTGTTGGAGAAGAATGTTCAATATCAGTTGAGAACTACACTGACGATATCAAGGATGAAAGGAAATACCATCCGAAAGGCTATCTTAAAACATCTTCATTAAAACATGAACTCCTACCTCCCCAGGGATACGAAGTCTTACCCCTCAAAAGCATGAATTTCTGCATGGACCCCCATTACACACTTGATGGGTCCCATCTAATCGCTGAACACTGACCAATATTTAGGTTGTGAGACTGTCTGTGATATTCGGCTCCCACACATGCATATTATAGATGTCTTCGAGTTGACCTCATCATGGCTAACTTCTAAAAACTATCTTAACATAATACAGTATAATCTCGCTACAACGTAGATGGGATATAACCAGTGGATATAACGTACTATGGCTTACAACGTACACATTCGAAATTCCTTGTCACATGTTTGATGCACAAAGTCACCCTTGATATATTTATTTGGTCCATTCGGTGTACTCTATAACGGAATTATAATGTAGTATGTTGAATCCACATAACACGCCTATATATAGAGAATCTCTTGAGATGACAGACTCCTGTAGTCATGGTAAATCAGTTTTAATTATTTATGTAGTCCTGCTTACATTTAAGAATTGGTTAACATCCACATGAAAGTGTAGAGGTGTCAAATAAATCGGAGTTCCTAATGTTCCACATCAGGGTCCTGTAATACCATCGTGTCCAAATTCGACTGATATCAAGTCACTCATTGCTTTCAAGCAAATCATGAAAATTTGACCTGCAGTTTCGAAGAACATCAGCTAAAATCAGAACCCTCGAACAAAAGCAGTCGAGAATTCAGTAATAAACTAATTAATAGACAATGAATAATAATGATAATAATCAATTAATAAATATATCAATAAAAATTATTGATTATTGAAATAAAATTATTAATAAATATAATATCAACAATAAATAATAATTAACTAATGAACTAATTAAACTAGCCGAACCAATCAATGTACTTCCAAATAATTGTGTCTTTGAACTTATTTCTTATCTTCTTTTAAAAACTTTTTGAAAAACAGAATAACAAAAACTTTGTACGTTTTCCCCATGATTTGTAGCAGATAATATATGTACCTAAACTGTCTTGCCATCGCCATCTGTCAGTAATTTCAGTTTTTAAACATAAAATAAATTTTTTAGCTAACAGCCAACGGTTCCGACCGCGGCTTTTAATAAGGAATTGAAGATATAAAGTGAATACTGTATTATGTGTCTGTTTGAATGTTATATGATCACCAGCCCTAAACGTGCGAAGGGCCTCAGAAGCCCCACATGTCAAATTGTCAGTATATCTGAAATTTTATATGCATTCAATATTTTTCAAAGATTCAACTACATTGCTACTATAATGCATACTTACTTTAATCACCATGTCCTATCTTTTATTAATAGAAATAGATACTTGATTCTTATTAGCTGAATAAGACGGTAGGACATAGCAGGACTGAAACTGTTCAATTGAAACACCTTTATTTACGCATGAGTTCCGTAAGCATTCAATAAATGATTATTTGTCGTTTTCGTCTACCCATCACCAGAGCAACGGGCAAAGGTCCAAATGTCCTCAGTGAACACATGATCTAAGAATTCCAGTTAGGGGGTCGTTCAAGAATTACGTAATCGCTTAGGGGGAGATAGAGGAGTTGTCAAAGTGATTATGGGCGATTACGAAGGGGGAAGTGGTGAGGCAGCGATTGCGTAGTCGTTAGAAGAAACATGGTTCATTGTAGTTGAGTGAAAAGTCTCTCTGGGTTTGTCCACTTGTTTTTTATAAATAAAAATTACTAGATAAAAATATGCACACAGGCAGACGTTTCGTGCATGACTCCGTCACAGCCTCAATGCCGGCACAAACAGAAGTGATAATAGTACAAACGTGTAGTGGTTCTTAAATACTGCTCGATTCAATCACTTAGTCGCGGGCATCCGTCAACCAACCAACTCGTGCTTCCTGTTCAGACCTGGATTCTAAGTCCTTTTCACTACTACAATGAGCAGTTATCTCGCGTTTACTACCATCATGAAAAAATGATAATTTGTTCTCTGTTGACTTTCTATGACCAACATCTCAGCACATCGAAGATCAAGCGTTTTGTCCATTGTTGTTCGTTGTTACGACAATAAACTCCCTTATGCCATTTTTAGAGCTCTTTTATACATGATGACATTTTATATTGCTAGCTTCGATGCTTATAAATCATTTGTAGATATAACGTTCATAAACGATTACCAACGTGCTTTAAATAATTATCTATTTCCAATTCTTTCATTCGACCAACAAATCCGGTAGAAATTTTTAAGAATGATGGCAAAGTTACCAGATGCTTTATCGATAATGCAAACGATAAAATGCTTGTGCAGTAAATCAATATTTTCCACGACACCTTCGCTCGCAAGTGCCACAAAGTGTTCATTATAAACAAAGCTATCATGCTTAACATACATATTAATATACTGCGTGACAAAAAAAATCTCAAAGCTTGTAGGGACCATTATTTTCATTAATGAAGTAGCATCAAAAATATAACTTCGAATGATAAAGTTATATTTCATACGTATCCAGCAACCTGCATGCTCCCTAGTATTAATGAAAGCTCAACTTCTATATTGTTCGTAGAATTAATCCGCTATCTCTGGCTCAATGCATTCTCATTGCTCTTCAACCGATACTTCGGAAAGTGGTTCGAAATTGGTAGGAGAATGTGGATAAGAGTTGTTCATCCTTTTACTAGGCTTATCCCATGCAAGCTCGATCGGTGAAAGATCAGGAGAGCGTGAAGGGGCCATGAGAACTACTCAATGAGGTGTCATCACTTGGCTGCTGTGCTCTGTGCAGCTGCACATTGTCATTTTGGATGATGACATGGTGCCCTTATACTGTTGGAAAACAAAAGCAGTCACATTTTCCGAGAGATAAAATTAGCCATCCAAGGAGCCTTGACGACAGTAGCAGTCTTGACTAATCTACCGTGCCAAATACTGGCCTAAATCCTAACGCTACCACCGCTGAATCGACCATGTTCTAAAATGCAGCAGACTGCATATCTCTCACGAGACAGTCTGTGAGTACAAACTCTTCCGTCGTGGGAATCGAGGGCAAATCGAGATAACTCGTCCACATTACAGGATGCCACTCATCAGCGCTCCTTCAAGAATGTCGCTAACACCATTCTAAAATTTTTCGCTTGTGTTCGAGACCTGTAACATGTTCATTCATGCGGGAAAGTGATCGTATAAATTTATTAAAATTCGAAAGGCTATTAAAGGCATGCATACAGCATGCCTTGCTGCATGCTTACAAATACCGCTTCTGTCAAATGCAGTTCGTCGATATTACGCAACAGTTGATAGCAGCAGCAAATTTCCAGTTTATTGCTACATGCGTAACGCTCTGAAACCTACAATTCTGAACTGCAATCATCAGCTTTTGGTCTGTGACCCTATTTGCATTCTTTTATATTTAAGATCCTTCCTGTTCTGCAACTTTTTCTCTTTCCTAGGCACCCACCAATTCCTAACAGCTAGCCTACATGCGATGTATCCAATTCTTTACAAACATGTGCTGCGTCTAGGGATTCTAATCCCGCGGCTGTCAATCCCGGGATTAGAGGGTCAAAATACCGGGATTGAGACATTAACAATTATCTGTATTCCGTCTATAGTAAGGCAAATTGGCGAAGATGAAACTACCAGAAATCCACACACGATAGATATACTTCAATCGATTTATTCTTCACACTTCAATATAATCGTAAACGTTGCGTTTTGAACAGGCTGTTTCAATGAAGGTCGAAACTTAAATTTGAGCTTGTCATTTGTCACATTTAGCAATGTCTGAAAGCATGACCAATTTGAAGATGATCATTGGCGAAGTATAGGCCACACAGTTCCGGAATTAGGAATTGAGCTAATCCTCGGAATTGAGATCTAGGAGGCGAAATTTTCACTAGACCACAGTTTTTTGTTTAAATTTAGCTTCTGGTTGATTCAATCGCGGCATTAATCTGTTCAGGAAGAATTATTCTCATTTGACCACAGTTGCTATTCACAGAATTAGCTTAAAGCTCACGGTAAGAAGATATGTAGAAGATTCTTCAATTGCCCTATCCCGAGCTTCGGATTTTGGAATCTCGATGTGCTAGTGCAGTGCATTGAGGAAATAGTTGTGATTTTAATTATCTGGCCATTTTACTTGTAACTATAGCTGGCATGCTTATATATTGTCAATCTCGATCCTGGGTCAGAGATAGTAATCCCGAATCCCGGGATCAAGAAAAGTCGTGATTTTGTAGGCAGACTAAAATCCCGGGTCTTCAATCTATTAATCCCGAATCTCAGGAAAGTGCAAGCATCAGGAATTCGCAACTGTTCCCTGTGACTCTCAACGTTGCCGTTGACAATTTGTGCATCAAGTGGAATAAACTTTAAGTCGACTTGTCAATCTCAATGCTGTCACTAAATCGACTTTTGGCAATTCCGACTCTCTGCCATTCCCACATCACACTATTCTATACTATTAACACGCATGAGAATTGTCAGAGCATGTTTGCAATTCTACTCAATCCCGGAATCCCGTGACCGAGATTTTCGGGATTGTGGAATCTCTACCCTGTACACATGATTAGAAAACATAAAGAGCATTAATATCTTGTATATAATCACAAGCTAAAGAATAAGTATACGCAACTGCAATATATAGAGGCTATAATATTGAATTACTAATTAAAAGAAAGAGATCGAAAAGTATTCGAAAATCTATTCGGTTTCCATTAGCGAAGCAGCAAAACATCTATAAAGCACTACCAAAATAAGAGCTAAATGAGTAAATTGATCCTGAGATTTCGGGATTTGCACAAACCACGGCATCCCGGGATTGTAATCCCTATCGGTATCCCATGCTATTAATCTACATCTACGCTTTGTAATAAGATATCTACGATCCTACTCCATCCTGGCACTAATCTCGGGATTGAGATTTTCCGGGATTTTGGAATCCCTAGAGGAGACGGAGTTAAGACTGAGAGAAAGTCAAAAATTCGACCGAACTACACCTTTAAACGTATTCAAACATTGATCATGTGTAAGGGAATGAACGATATCTTCATATGGCTATGCTAGATAGGGCACATAGAAATTTGTTTGTGAGTAAGATCGACTTAGAAATTTAACAACTGTCATTGATTAGTAATGATATAGGTGTTAAATTTTTTCTGTCAGGCAGTATATATGCGTTCAGAAATGCATGCTGAAATCAATTTTGGATTTATACAAATTAGCAAGACCTGTTTCAGTAGATTTATATGATGTTGAAACGGACTCGAACACGTCTTTCTTAAAAGAAGCTCAGGGAACAATTTTACGTAACTCACTTGCACATCAGTTATCTGAGTTTTCTATCTTCTACGAGTTCAAGGTTTCCAGTAAAAACAAGACAATTAAGAAGCATGAAGAAATCCGGCTGATCATTGCCTATATGTATAGGCCGACACAACTATTTCTAATTTTGTGAATGTCATGACTTTACATATTTATTGGTTGGGAGGAGTCAAGATATACAGTTGTTGTCATTAGCTTAGAATCAGCAATGAAAAGTGACGCAGTTTTGATCCAGACGGGCATAATATTGAAGAATCAGTTCCCAGGAAATGAACACTTGCAAATATGACAATCGTTGATTGTAAACGTAATTATTATCAATATTTCGTTGATCGGCCCCCAGCAGCGATACATGCCGCGATGCTTCACGGCACCGATGAGACCAATTTTTCAAAAGATTCTGATTGATTTTACATTGTCTATGATGATTTGATGGCTTGCACCAATTCCTCATAACCTGAAACCTGTATGCTTGCGAATGCAGATGCAGAAAAACTGACCTCTTTCCGCCTAAAGCATTGCTGGAACAAGTGAATTACTTGACGAAAGTGGAGTTCGTAAAAGTAGGTAAAATTGTTCACTGCATGCATATGACAATGCAAGGACGACTGAATTCCAACCGCCTAAGTCAGTGCACTCATATGGTTACACAGAAGATAAGTGTGGTGTGATCGCTATTAGAAAGTCTTCCTCCAAATCTTTTCGGTGACTTTTCACTTATATGCTGTCAGTTATCGTCGTCTTGTCAACATTGATGTTGGTGCAGTTAAGAATAACTTACGAAGCCTTAAGCACACATCCGCGCACAACTAATATAAGCATATATATATATAGTTGTATATTTCTTGGCTGTCCATTAAGGGGACATCTGAGCACTACTATCTCTGATATGTCAAAGAGTCCTTGTACTAGCAATTCTTCAGCGGGAAGGGCAGAAGATGCATCATACGCGTCTATTTCTTCATTAAATATCACACTCACTTCATCATTATCATAAATTCACAGTTTTGTTCAGCTCGCATTGTGTGTCAATTGATTATTCAGATGGTGGAATAGCAACCTCTCGCAAGATGAAAAGAATGCTGACGAAAATAAATGATGATGTTCAGCAGAAACCTACTCTATTGAACACATGGAAGGGCGTTTCACACATGATCTTAATATTAGCAATAGCGAATCCACTTGAATAAATCAGCACTGCAAGTCGCAATCATCAACCTTAAAATCATATCAGTCAAATTATTTCATCTATTCATCATTGTTGCGTATCATCATTGTTACCTCGCATACCCACATTACCTTTCATCGCAAATCAGAGAAACGGAAGTTTCAAAGATGAAGTTTTCATCTGAAATTGTCATGAATGCATTTACTTGCGATTATCAAGAGTGAAAACATTGACGTGGCACTCTCAATTACCTGACGAGATACAAGAGTCTTAAAAGTGATGCAGAAGGTCAAACGAACTAAATTTTGCAAAACAGTTCAACATGTCTGAATAAACAATTGCAGTGCCCGCAGCGGAGGATTTGACAAAATTCGCGTTTGGCCCCTAAATTCGCGTTTGGGCTGCAAATTCGCGTCAAATCAGAAATTGTACTATATGCGTCAAAAGACAACATAAATATCCGGTATATAGTATAGGACCACAGGCATTGATAGATTTACGTGAAGTCATAGACGTACCACGACATGGTAAATGTGAGACTATGTCCACATTAAACCACTGCTTTCGAGTAGCCAATATACGTGAATGAACTATGAAGAAATCTTAAGTTACTGGTTTCTCGTATAGCCTAGTTGCATATGGCCCTATGCAACTATACGAGAAACCAGTAACTCCTAGAATTTCTATAAATTCACACATGTAGCCTAGAGTGGCATGATCGATGCACACTACTTCGATGTTATCCAACTCCTGAACCCCGTAACTTACCTGTATACTCAACCATTATGTACACAAGCACATTATACAAATCAGAAACCAGATTAAAAAGCAGATTTCATATTCATAGTATTGAACTTTCAGAAAGTAAGCAGCCACAGGATGAATCAGAAGTGGAAACAACTTAGGTAATGCAATTAGGCCTACAGAGGGCAGGAAATCATATGGCAGTCAAATAATCAGCTGAATTTGCCATTTATAGAAATTAAATTATTTACAGAAAAATCATGAAAAATGCCCGTGTATATCAACATGCGCTGCTCAGGAACTTTTAGCAGTTTAGCTTGGCCTACAAGCTCCAGCAGCATAGAAGCCGTTAGATGGGGCATCCATAACTCATGCCATTTTGAAATTCTGTATCTTCTGATGCCCGCATGAGAGTTTTTCAGACTTTAATAAGGTTACTGTAGTTAGTCTCTTTCTACATGGCAATACAGTATGTGATTATCAATTATACTAGAATCAAGGGATAAAAATATGAAGTTCCAGTATTGAAAGAAAGGAACTAAACACTTCTGGTTCATCATGAACATTGAGCCTAAGCGTTTGTAATGAGCTCGTCTTCAACGCTGCTTTTTAGGTTCATCTGTTCATCATTCACAATGTGGACAAGGACCTCCGCGACCTGCGGCTCGATCATCGAACTGCACAAGATCGAGGTGCATGGAGGAGCGCTATCCGTCCTCAACATTGGAATCGGCATGGAATACCGTCCAACCCTCAAAACTGGTGGAACCAAGGACGTAAAACCGGTCAGTAAGTAAGTAAGTATCTGTGTCCTCATCCAGGTCCACTGATTGGTGCTTTCGTTTTAAGAAATTCTTGAAAACTTTGTTGGTCTCTTGGGATTTCTTGTCACATAGCTTGCCTTTCTCTTCTGTCAAACGCTTGAGGCTGGAATCCGCCATCTCTAATTCTTTGTTGGCATTGTCCAAGCATTTTTTGAGGGTTTCCTTTTTCAACATGATCTCATTTATCTTCTTGTCTGTGTTTTCTTCATCCTTAGTTAGGGCTAGCAAGGAAGAACTTCTTGTCTTCTCTTGCTGAAACATGGTTATGGTTTTCTTGGTATCTTCTGCCCTTTCAGACTCACTAGCGCTGAGGGCTTCTGCCCAAAGTCTCTTCTGATAGCCATCGCGGGCCTGACGGGCCATTTGGAGCAGAGTTTCATCAACCGGAAATGTAGCGGCCGTGTAGTTTTGAGATTGAATGAGACTTGGCTACACAGAGCGCGCGCACGGTATTTGAAAGAAGCGATTGTCTTTTCCGTGTAACTACATCAGACAACATGCTGAAAACCCTCTCGACATCGGTATTTCCATGCGGAATGATTGCAATCAAGCGAACAAGTCTTGCCAGCATAGGATATTTTTCCTTCTTGGTCGCCCAGAAGTGAAGTAAATCGCAATCTGGGAGTATTTCGTCCAGTCCGATTAGGCGGGACTCAATTTCCAAATTTGTAAGATCAGATGGACCGATTTCCTCGGGAAAGCTTTTTGCTGCGATGGCCACCCAACTTTCAAACTTCTATGATTTCACGTTTCGGAGGTCAATGAGTCTACAAGATTCGAGGAAGGGATTTTCCAAGGGCAAATAGTCATTCTTTGTTCCTCTGAGAATGATCGGAATTTATGGACTGCTGTTGATTGGCTATCGACGGGTAAATCAATTAACAGCCTTCTGGCAGTCTCTCCGATAGAAATATGATAGGGTCCAAGTAATATGTTGTTGTCCGCCAAATCCACTTTCCACATTGGGTCAGTCAAACTCGATGGCTTGATAAAATGAAGCAACCATTTCTTGAGGAGATCAATCATGCGATCATGCAGCTCGAAGATTTTGCAACCACTCTGAAAGAAAAGTATAATTTTCTATAGAGATACAGGACATAAAGGAGATATTGAAGCCAATCCTAAGCACACCATGTTGCAGTGATAGCGCACTAGGACTAACTTCATAGTATAAAATTTTTCTGATTGGCCTACTTCTTAGTCAAATGCGTTTAATACCGTATATCTATCTTAATTGTGGCATTTCGTTTCGCGTAAACCTTTCGCTGTTCATGGAATATTATGGCGAGAATGAGATAAAAACCTTCGAAGACCTGCAGACCGATTTCGGGCTTATTACCGCCTCAACAGTGTATGATGTTTTATCGTACATATATACAACATCGATTTACTCTTACTTCTTGAAAAAGCATTTCAAAATCCTTCAATGGCTTCAGAGCTTCACGCAAAAATTCCAAGAATAGAAGAGTCATAGGATCCCCCGATTCCCCCGATAGGTCCCCGATTTCCTGATACGATCAAATCGTGCCCCGTTTGACTTCTCGGTGTCGAAGAAATGCAATAGAGGCTTGTAGAGGTGAATTATCTTTTCCACGACTGGCAGAAGTTGTAGCCACCTGAAAAGACAATAAACGACTTTAGTATCACAATATAATACTGTATTATAACAAAGCAACAAAAGGGTTACTTCTATTCATTCTTCTACTTATTCGTACTCGTGTCACTATTTGATCATTCAGAATAAGGGAGTGTGAGCACTCATGTTGCAATGACAATCCAGTTAAAGTACATCAATGACTCATAATTAATTTGGCATGTTTCAATTTTTTCAGGAATGTTTCAAGATATAGGCCTATATACTCTGCATATAGCCTGCAGTTATTTGATAATTTTCCAATATTGCACATACAAGACTACAATACTATGTTTCACGAGATTCAATAACCGATACTTTCTATAAATGTTTCAACTGGATGATTGATGGGGTGGTGTCTACTAGCATTTCACTGCACTCTCCTCAGATCAACATTATTATACACTTGCATGATTACTTGTTGCTGAATAGGCCTACTTTGTTGTTGTGTTAGGAAGGCCGATTCAAAGGAACGTCTATGTTACTTACATTGATTGTGTATGTGCCACATATTATATTAATTCGACAAGAAAATTGCTTGTTTCAGACAGTACTACTGTTCATGCATCTATACAAGATATTGTTTCATGCACTTCACTAATCATAATTGGAACAGCTGAGAATCAACAAAATCCCCATTGCGTTGCATGCGAATTGGCCACATACCGGTACACATCTACCTATCTTCAATATGAAACAAAACAATTTGAACCAACAAACTTTGATGACAGGGAGATCTCTCAATGATTTATTGTCCATTTTGGAGGATTTCTAATTGCAGATCTTTCAAATTATTTCTTTTATAATTTCAATTTGCAAAAAGAAATATACTAGTTTGTAAGATCAGAAATTGGTGATCCTCCAAAATAAGAAATGAACTGACAAAGATCAATTAAAACAAGAGAACGAGATAACCACAACTATTTGATATCTCTACCTGGTGGACACGTGTCGCAATATTGCTAAATTCTTCACTTCCATCAAATCGACAATCTAAGAAATTGAAAAGATACTTAATGATTAATAACAGCTTAATAATGTTGAAAGAATAGAGATACATATTTAAGAAAATTATGGACTGAATTTACCTCATGTAATTTGTGTTTCTTGGTCCACGAATATTTGAAGAAACAAATTATATCCTGAACCAGCTCCTCGACAGATGAATCAGCTTCTTTCACAGCGCATGTCGATACGTTATGGACGTGGTGAAGAGAGCAAACACCGATATTTATCAAATTGGGCATTGAGCTTTGCTTCAGACGTTGTACAACTCCCGCCTTCTTTCCTGTAAATTGAAATACAATATTGTATAACACACATTCTGAGAATGCCAAAGATTTTCACTCTAGTTGCAATTACATGTATACTGTATAAATGCAGCAATTGAATCAATTGATCAATCTTCCTCATTACCTAAAGAGCACACAACCACAAACAATACGTCTCCAAATCTACATGCGCATGCATGCAAGCCTGAATTTTAAGTACAGAAAAATACTTGACTACATCTACCTACACGTGCAGGTGTACATTGTACATGTAAACCCTATTTCATCACTGTAAGACATGATTTGACTATTACTCTGTAGTCTGTATTCAAGGGTAACTGCTATCACGTTATTATACGACCATTAAGTATGCACACTTCCAGTTTTGCTCATATAGGTTACCGGGCTGTAGTTTAAAAGTACATTGTCAGTCTCATATTACTAGCAGTAGTGAAGAACCAGAATACACTTCTGAAAACTTCCGCACATCGAATCGGAATGTCTGGATTCTATAATATCACAGGATCTAACGCAACAAAAGTGAAAGAAGCAGTGCACAATAGTTCTTTTTGAAGGCCACATTTTTAATAGACACAAGGTGGAAACGAGTAACGGCTACCGACTGTGCATACGACAATGAGCTATTTTACTTGGGATCGGTAGGCCTACTTAGTAGAATGCAGTAATGTGACTCACCTGCCATTACAGCAGCGCTATCAGACATCACTGAAACACATTTATCCATGGGAATTTCCAAGAATTCCATCGTCTTCATGATAACAGTCGCAATGCTCTTAGAATCACCTTTCTCAAGCAGTGGAATATCCAAAAGAACGCTTTCAAGATTCCATGAATCATTCTTCAAAAATTTGACAACGATGCCAATATATCCATGGACTTTGTTTGCTTCGTCAATAAGAAGAGAATAGCAATCCGCGTTCTTTCCCCAATCGACGATCAAATTTTGAATATATGGGAAAATCGCATCAGTTATAAGATAGCTTATTTTCCTTGGACTCAACTTCATTTGCTTTGGTACTTTACTATCAGGGGAAAGAGAACCGAAATCTTCAACAATGCCTTCTTGAGATTCGAAGGACCAATTATTTTTGATGATACGAATTACCCATCTAATTTCGCTCTCTGTATGATCATGAACATTCTGAACTTGTGAAGTTTGCGGTTGAGCAACATAAGTCTCAGAAATTGGTTTACAACATTTCACAACACTTCGCATCTTTTTGTGTGCCTCTGAAAGAGAATGACTAGTTATGTTTGTTCGTCCCGACTAAATCATAAATGATTTATTGCACCATTTGCATTTCGCCTGATCATCTTCATTCTTTACAATCCAGTCACCTATCACGTCATCCAATGCATCCTTTTCTTTCAGCCACGAATCCTTCAATTTCACAGTTGAACGGGACATCTGAAACACATTAAAGGTATAGGGAAATACATGTATGGCGCAAACTTATAAGCACGTATTTTGCAATTATTGATATGCATCATAAGTACTGTTGGAAGCGGATCCGGGTCGATATTTTTTTGGGATTTTTCTAACCATTTAGACTCTATTAAGATTTTATACGATATTTTTAAAGATTTTTTATATTTTGCGTAAAATCCCGTCTGCTTCCAACACTGGTCATAAATAAGAAATGTTAAAAACGTATGAGGCCAAGATAGTGTCGAATTACTGATGGCGTTTATTTAGTGCGTTTTTAGACGTTTGTGTAGGCATAAATTTGTGTATCATAAATGCAAAATTATATGACGTACCGGTACAGGAAAAAATGGTGTATCCACCACAATAACTTTGTACCAGCCTTTGCACGGATTTCAGCAATTCTGTCCACTCCAGATGAAACGAAATGTACGCGTACATGTAGCCGCAGAACAAGCAGGAGCAAACGACGAAACAGAAAATCGCTCGGTTTGACGGCTTTGAACTTGAAATGAAAACTCGACGGTCACTTTGGTGGTTTATTTCAGATATAGGCCTATGAATACAACAAGGCAACCAGCCAACGAGAAGCAAAGCGTAGGGAAATCTGGCTAATACGCTTCTGTCCATAATCTGTTGTCATATACGAGTAATGTCCAACATTATTTAAGTCATATAATATAATATGAACCCTACCTCAAAAAATGTATTTTGTATGAAAAACTACGTATCACAATACTTTCAGGAAATGGAAAACTTCTTGCAAATTTTGCTAGCATTGCGTTTGTCACATGGCAAAAATTTCAAAACGCGCAAGAAAGCTTCAGACAGAATCTAAATTTTGGTATGTAAGATAGATAGGCCTACTGTCACAGAGTGTTAATATAACTACGTACAGTAGTGTATAAAAGGCATAGGTCTATGCACCATATTTTTTGCAAATTGAGGTTCGGAATTAGACATTACAAGAAGTTAGATTGGAAAACACTATAATTACATACACAGACCATATACAGCAGAAAATCATATAAATTGACACGCAACTGCACACAATCTGGCAATATTTCAAGAAACTTCATATTGATCATTGTTGCCGCCATCACTCGATCATCACAATGCAGATCTGAAAATGTAATGTTCAAATGTTAAAGAGTTTAATTTCTTTGCTAAGCAGTAAGCATTCTTTCTGACAATAATAGAAGCAACGTCATTAGCAAACCATAGCAGGCTAGATTGATCTTGTTATTCCATTAAGTGAATACTACCAGGTATATATAAGTTTATTAAAAGCGCCACAGGCGAAATTTCCTCTTTTAGAGCTGTGTCAACACTCAAGTAAGCACATATACAAGAAAATTGTAAATTTTGTCCCGAAGAGCATGACGCGAATCCTGAGAAGGCAAAAATCGCGTCATACCCCAAAAATCGCGTTTCGCATCATGATTTTTCCATTTTCGCGTCAAAACGCGAATTCGCGTCGCGCTGCGGGCACTGCAATTGGAGGTCACATAATTTCAAAGCCAGTCAAAATTTGATTAACATACTTGTAGATGTGATACAAATCAAGTCCAAATGGACACAAATGCCATGTCTTCCTGACCACAACTCGTCTGATCAGCTAAACCAGTGCTCTATCCACACGAGCGGTACAAAAGAAGAACATGTGTAACACAATTGCTCTACACATCAGAAATTAGAATACATTACGCAATTCCATCGCGGAGGAGGCAGTCAACTGTTGTCAAACTAACGCCTAACCGCTAATAATATACAGCAAGTTTCAGCGGACAGTTGTTATTGAGTTTGTGATGATTAGCAGACAATGTGACAAATTAAGTTCAAATTAATCCTAAGTCAATATTACATGTAAATGGGTTCTCGTGTCCGCCAATCGTGTCGCACATGAACAAGCAATCCATCATATTTAAGCTTATGCCCTGAAGTATAATTTTAGAGACAATTCAAGTTAATATTTGCCAAATTGTAGTGGCTAGGTTAAAAAGAATAAAAAAATTCGGTTGTCACTTTTCTGCAATTTTTATTAAAACAACCATTGATATCTTGATAAAAATGATACTGTCTACTAAATATTTCAATAGGCTTTCTAATGGCATGAAAAGGCACGAAATTGGACAAAGTATCATAGAGAAATTTCATTTTTAAATTTTCGTAAAATTCATTCTATTTGCCATATGATGATGAGCTTTGTCTAACTTTCTCAATTCATTAAGTGTTTGGTATCATTCGAATAGTCTCCTTGCGAGAAGTCTAAAAATCTGTTTTAGATACTTGGACATACCTTTTTTTATTCTATTATTTTTTCTCCCCTTTTGCGAAAAGCGTCTCAAAATAGGTATCAAATTTCTAATTGCACGACGTTTCGGAAGTCTTGGTCACGTAAAAATGAACCAAATCAGGCTTTACAAACATCAGAGAGCATAATATACAAAATTATAATGTAAAAAATGCAAAATTTACAGATATCTATCACTACAATATAATATTGCGGTGAGGAAGGAGGAAATACCTAAAGAATCAAGAAATCTTGTTTAACATAGCATCTAAAAACACATTAAAAAAGTATATTATAATATGGCAGTGTAAAAGTTTACGTTCAAAGGAAAAGGAATTGATGGCAGCATTTCAAGCACCACATCGCATGGAGAATTAAAAAAAATAAAATTATTTCTTCGTAGACTAAGAAGAGCAGCATCTACGTTTTCTTCTTAGTCTATTAAGACATAATTTTTATTCTTTTATTCTCCATGCGATGGGGTGCTTGAAATGCTATCATCAATCCTTGTATACGTAGACTTTTACACTGCCATTTCATGATTTACTTTTCCTAATGTGTTTTAGATGCTAGGCTAAACAAAATTTCTTGATTCTTTAGGTATTTCCTCCTTCCTCACAGATAGATTGTGAACATAAAAGAATATCCCAACTTCAAATAATTATTATGGCAAGACGAGGTAATGTACGAAATCTGGCAATGTGCCATTGGAAAGATCACGCTTTAAAGTTTTTTTACATATATTATATGCATTATACATTCCTTAGCTATATATTTAACAGATTCTCCAACCCTAACTGGTGATGAATACCAGGTACAGGTTTTATCAGTTTATTTTCATATAACTGGGATTCCCATTCTGGTAAATAACTTCATCGAGCAATATCTATTTTTTCTTGTGGGATTCCCACAGCATAAATGAAATCGTGAATCACTAATGACTTTTATAAGCGATTCTAAACAAAACAGCTCACCATTTTTCGCTGTTAGCTCGTATGGCTCAGACGAAACCGAAAGCTTTCTGTGTAATTGAATTAAACAAATCTGACTCAACAACAGTCGTTCAACGCGCTTTCCAATCAAATTTGGAGTTCCTTCAGGACTTTCACTATTGTTGACTCAGTGATGGCGGGTTTGTGTGGAAGGGCAGCTGTCAACTCATCATTGATTTGGAACAGCGTGAACTCGGCATGCTCCTCCACGGTCTGCATCATCCTAGCTATCATCTATTCATCAATTTTGACGTTCTGGAGAGCTATTTCACCATCCCGAGAGCGAGCAACAAGGTCAGTTTCTTGAAATCGTCGAGCGATTCCCCATGCGACTTTCTCCGAACACTTGGCAGAGTCGCCGTCTGAACATAATCTTCGCCATTATTGAATAAGTCAACTATACCCTGCTTGTCTGCGTCAGAGACTTCCTGGCATGGTTATTCTCAATCAATCGCTACCCTTAGAACAAATTGACATTTGTTGTTGCTATGCGATGCGATTATTCACAATCAATTCCATTCATCAAGCATAATCAATTTCTAGTAGTAAAAAGGGTCTGTGATGAGCAAAGCAGTCTTGATGCTTGCTTTAAACAATTAATTGGAACTCTATGGACAAACACTCTTGAATGTATAGCGTTTGTCCATGATATTATAATGTTATGAATGAAAGTCTCTTTGTCTGTCATGACTTCACTTTGTCGACTACTTCTACACTATGTCTTTCATGACTTGCTAGGTTCTACATGATTTTCTGAATGACCTCATTGAAATCCAAAGCCTGCACTTTCAACTATTGTTTTATCACAATTCACGCTTTGGCAATGATATTACGGAGGACATTATTGATAGAAGTCATATGATTTCAAGTTTCAATGATTATACGATTATCGGAAGACGAACATCAATCAAAATATGAAGCAATCGGCAAAATTTGCTTGAAAACAGTCGAAAACTACTTCAACGTGTTCACATTTAACTGTTCAAGTGTATAATAATAATTCCTTTATTCAATGAAATGGAAATCAAAAAGACAATTAAGATAGACTATGCAAGGCACTAATTCTCAGTGAAATAACAACTTATAAGATTGACTCAAGTCCATTGTAAATAATACTTGAATACACTGTGAAACAATTCCTCCTCCTACTCGTTAGAGCTGTAGGAACAGAAACTCGATCGTCTGTGATTGATGGAACTAATGAGTGTAAGGGATGGTCAAGTGAGTTCGCTGACCGGAGTAGCTTCTTGTAGGATGACTTGTACTTATCAAAGAAATGGTTACAGCTAGCAAAGGCACACGAACAATCTGAAGAACAGATGATGCGTCGTGCACGACGAAAAGTTTTATCTACAATATGACAGCACTTAAAATTTAAATGACCAAAGAGAGGTGCACAGTACAGAAATATACTTTCTATCATAGCGTTGTAAAACAACCATAATTCGTTGTGAGATAGGACCGGTTTCAAAATTCGCAAAAAATACAACCGTCGTGAGCAACGTGCCTCAATTTGCTCAAAATGTTTTGTCCATGTTAGATCATCAGACCAAGTTACTCCAAGAAGCTTGAATTCTCTCTTCATGGGAATAGGCAGATCACATGAAATGTTTAGAGATCTCTTCTTTATGAAACTCACACTGAAACACTTTGACTCATTTAACTTCAACTTATTCACTGAGGACCAACGACGAATACAGTCATATTCTCTTCTTATTGTCGAAGAAATATTTGAGAAATGATCATGCCTTATCTCAATAACTTCGCAGACATCATCAGCATATTGCATCAGAAATGTACCTGAGCATGCCGGTTGTAGGTCATAGCAGTAAAGCACAAAAAGATAAGGACCCAAAAGGGAACCTTGTGGCACACCACTGCTAACTCGAAGTAAGTCACTGAGAGCACCTTTAAACTTGACTCTTTGGTTTCTGCCACAAATATATCGTGCAGCCAAACAATAAAGCCGGAAGGAAAATCAAGAGCAACAAGTTTGTTGAGGAGGATGTCATACGGAATAGAATCGAACGCTTTGCTGAAGTCATAGCTAAGAAGCAAACAGGAGGATATAAGGGGATCATCCAAAGATTTTGTAATGCGGTCATGTAAAGAAATCAATGCAGATGCAGTACTCGACTTAGTCTTGTAAGCAAATTGAGATGCAGGGAGGGAAGAAATCACGGTGCTTTTGACTGAATTAAGGACCACCTTCTCGAGGATCTTACATGGTACACTCAACAAAGTAATGGGTCGTAGATTGTTGATACTTGCAGGACTAGATTTGGGGATTGGAACAACAATGCATTCTTTGAAGGTCGACGGTACCTTCCTTTCCAAAATGGATGAATTAATGATATGGCATAGAGGCTCCGCAATAAAAGGAGCAGCCAACTTGTACAATTTGTTCTGGATTCCGTCAGATCAAACCGATTTTCTTGTTGATAAAGCTCCCAGTTCCTTGTAAATGCTGATGACATCTGAAAGCGGACACCAGTGGCCATCGTCCTCTATGGAGTGAGAAAACTCGAGCGATTCCTAAAAAGCACGCGTTAATTCGAAGTTTATAGTATTAGCGCAGTCCAGAGGCGCTTCAGAGTTCTGCTGTAGGGAGTTCAGTGAGCTAGATGATGATTTCCCTGTAATATCCCGAACTGCTGACCAGATATTACCACTGCGACATTTCAATCTTTCGCTCCAAACCCTTTTGCTCCGGCAAATCTCTTCATTGCATTTAGCTTTTAGTCTGTTGTACTCAGGATAGTTGCCAGACCTGTAAGCACTCCATCGCTTTGTTACCAAAGACTTCAAAAATGGAGTCATCTACGGCTTATCACGTGGTGTAAGATATACAACTTCTTGTGGGATACAAGTCAGACAATGGCGAAAAATGTCATAGAAAATAGAAACTTTTGCTTCCAAGTCAGGTTCATTGTACAAACAGTTGAAATTCACTTTCCTGAGGCTGTTATAAAAATCAGACATACATTGCTCTCTGCAGTCAAAAACAGTGTGCGCAACTGCATTGGATTTAGGAGAGATCGATGGCTTCAAAATTACTTGCGAGTGAGATCCACGTCGTCCTGAAAATGGTGGAGGACCAATAACCGCTGGTGGATAAAAGGGCGCAATGGTGCTGCTGACTAGAAATATATCAAGTGTTGCATTAAGACGAGTTGGCTCAACACTTTCATCACCAAATCATGAGCGCTTAAAATGGGATTGATATCATAATGATTAAAGTCACCGCAAAATATTATGTTCGCGTCAGGATGTGCATCAAGCATAGAATCGAATTCATTTATGAAAAAATCATGCAGAGACTCATCGATTGCGGCACTTCGATTCGGAGGAATATAGCTTGCACAAAGAAAATAGTCCCGATCATTGAATTTAAATGATAGAAACAAGCTATCACTACAAACCGGTAAAGCTAAGGGCTGATGTCGAGATATGCTGATGCAGTCACGTACCCAAACAGCAACACCGCCACCAAGAGTCAATAATCGATCTTGTCTCAAAAGGTAGTAACCATTAATATGAAATGCCATATCTTCATGAGACGAATTGAGCCATGATTCTGTCACTATGAGAAAATCAGGATTGGTCACCGCACAAGTCAGTCGAAGCTCATCTATTTTTCCCGGTGTGGCTATAGATCGAGCATTTAATATAAAGAAAGTAGGATATGAATCAACATGAGGATAATGTTTTTTTGTAAAAGAAACAGTAGGGAGTCACAAAAAGAGGGAAGTAGATGTTGTAAAGGATATTCTTGATCTACTACATTACCATCGCAGTAAAGTTTGCCCCTCGACAAGTATACTCGTTTGGCAGGATGTTCTTCTCGCAATAACCTGAGCTGTGACCTCAGTCTCATGGATTCCTGTCTATCAATTTTACATTTGTCACTATCAAAACAAACGTTCTTCATCATAGGATGGTCACGGTGCTCACGAGCCTTCTGGAGCAATTTATTCCTTTCTTGCTTACTTTTTGTTATTACTTTAATGGGTCTCGGTTTAGCTCCTTGCCTCTTACCGAGCCTGATGACTTTCACATCAAAGGAATAATCACTTCCCGTAATAACATTAAAAATATTTTCAACTTTTTCACCGGTATGATCATCTATGTCATTGGATGATTCAGGAACACCGCTGATTATTAAATTTGAGCTGAGTTCCCTTCTGATATCGTTGAGCTTTCGTTGCTCAGACTCCAAAATGTACTGTTTTATTTTGATAATGTCATTTTCATGCTTTATTTGGACTGCTTTCAGATCTTTGATAGCTTCGCTTACGCTTTCAAGTTTTGTGCTGACAGATTCCACACGACCCATTACCGTTGAAAGTATCCGGCTTTCCCAGTCTTTAACCTTAAACCATCTGGTGTGCATTATAAAGAACAAACTTCACCTTGAAGGCCAAAGGCCGAAGTACAGTGCAACTTCAGTGCACTTCAGTGTATATTTATTACTTTTTTTAAACAGATCAAAAAAATATACTGGTACGGAGGCACCAAGTAATTTGGTTTTTTCTTTTTATCAATGAAAGAACGAACTGTCTGAAGAGCACTCACCACTCCCATTTATGTGATACGAACTTAATAACATGAAGAACCTGACCTTTCAGATATGTTGCGCTCACCCATCATCAAAAATAGATAATTGCATCATTGGCTTTCATTGTAGACCAAATGTAAAATGTAAATTGTAGGCAGCTGAATCGTGTCATAAGTGCAAATATCTGACTTTCTATTTAGGCATTGTATTGGTCAAAATTTAGCTATTTTCCAATGAAAAAATTACACGACGTGTAGAAATATGCCATTGATATGTCTGTTATGACCACAAAGAATGGATGGAATCTGATGCATGGATACAATCGAAAATAGGTTTGTTCATTATAATACACAGTGGTCCATTTGGAAGTTAGTGTATTATAATGAACAAACCAGAAATAGTGTTTAAATCAAGGATAAGTATTGAAATTGATCTGAGATAGTGTAGGAAAATGTCAATTCAGGATATTTCATGCGCTTTATAGTTAATTGCAGCGATGGTTCGCTGACTAGGGCCCACACACGTACACATGTGCATGTATGATTGATAAATGATTTTGCCTATAGTTACGTCTATCTGTCGGAACTGTATTGAGAACAAATTGAAATCATATTGAATCTACAATCATGTATGCTGTTTTTACTATGTTGTAGTATTGCTTTCATTGAATGTCAGCAATATCGGTGGACTCCAATAGCGCCAACATGAATAGCTGTCTATGGCATTCAAGGATCATTAGATATCCAAATTGTAGAGCGGCAGCCCATTGGATTACAATCATGCACTTTGTCGCATAGAAATCAACTGCTCTGCATGCAGTCTGACATTGTCAGAGAATAGAATTGGCTGTATTTCAAAACAAAACACAAGCGTTCAGACCGTAGCAGGCCGAGAATGCAAGCAGAAACTTGATGGGGAATATATGTTTTTGTAGTCATCGTCACCGCTCACCTCATCCCACAGAATTAGATTGTTTAATCGTATCACTTTGCTAGAAGTGCAAACTGATTCAAACAGATGGCACATGCAGGAACTTAATAAATGGGCAAAAAGAAATTTTTGATACCTTACAGAGATAGGAAAAATAGTCGTGCGTCGCTTGCGGATTGCTCTGAATTCCTTCAAAATGCTCTGATCGCCGCGATTCCTTCAGATTCGAAGAATTCAGATCATTGCGCAAAAGTTTTCTCGATAATGTTGGGCCCTCGATCATTTTAAAAAAAGTTAGCAGGTGCACGAAGAAGCGGTCACAAACTTCTCTGTAGAACTTAACATCGACTGTGTCTCTTTGCTGTGTAATCCGGTTGATAACAGTCACTGAAACTTTGCACAATTTGGCGTGCTTAATGTTGAACTGGCTGCTTATTGTTCGATTGCTATGGTATTATGTCAGCAGATTGTGCCATTTCACTTACGTTACATGTTCCAATGTTTCCCTTCTAGTTAAACGGGAAGAAGAGACCACCTGTCTAATTCTGTGCCTCATCCAGCCGAAGCTGATCTATCGATTGAATTAAAGCTGACTACTCGTATATAGTGCTAGTGTGAATTGCATCGGACTTTTTCGACAGCCATGGATGTCTTTGTTCGGTGGGAGCGCTCTGGAGAATACAGTGTCGTTCTAATCTGCGATCTACAACCTTGTCGTAAAGTTGGCGAGCGATGTGCTTGTGCATATGACAGCAGTTGGACTGGAGTAATCAGCGACCTATCTTGTGATGACATTCTCGTAACGTGGGACGACGGCTCAATCAATACTGTGATTATTAGTGACATTATTCCTTTGGCTGACATTGGAACTACTGCGGTTTGGAAATACGACACATCATGGACTTGTGTGATTACGGATGCCCCGAATCATTCGGCTGCGTCGATTGACCAAAAAAATGTCGTCGAGGAAGTTGCTGTCGCTGACCCAGGGGGAGATGCTGAACTGGATCGTTTTTTAGATGAGACTGCTGATGCTGCGAATGAAAAAGAAAATGCTAATGATGAAGAGAGCGAGCCCCCGTTGCAACAAAGACTTCGAGATCGACGATTGCTTAGCTTCCACGAAATAGATGAAGAAGAAGAAGTCGAGGAAGGTGACTCTGACTACTCCAATGTAACATTCAGCGGCAGCAGTGAGGATGAGAACGAAGAAGAGATGTCCGAGGTGCAGTCGTGCAGATGGCGTAGACGAACGCAACAATCTGAAGAAGTGCCTTCCATGCCCTACAACTACGAGCGCGAACGTTCTTCAACAGTTCGTACCCCACAGGAATATCATGAAGCCTAAAAAGCTAGTTTAGGCCAACTGACATCTATTTTGTAGCTAACTTGTAATTTATAAGAAAAATGTGGACAATTAATTGTATGGTAGTGATGTGGAAACAAAATCAAAAAATCATCCACCTATAGCAAAAGAAGGTCTACACGTGGGACTAGGAAATGAACATCATGAATCTAGACTATCGGTGTATAGGCCTACAGGGTATGCAGGAATAATTGATGGGATGGAGAAGGGTAAAAATCAGTTAAAACAGCTCATATTCTACAGAGCAGTATAAAATAGTCGCACATGATCGTCGAACACTGCAGCATGCAATGATGAAGCCAGGTACAGACATCTTACTTATTCCACAGGCCTACTACACGGTTTGTGTATCATAATGCACTAACTCCTACAGCTCATAAAGGTGACCATTATGCTCAGAGATGTTTTCTATTTATCAATTATAGTGCACATCTCGAATTAACAACTCTGTCGAATATGAAACAGATCATCTGGTTGCTGATCTAAGTTTGTTCATTATAATACACAATCTACCACTTCGACCACCGTGTATTATAGTGAACAAACTCAGAGGGTGACCAATGATCAGTCGAGAAGCGAAAATTCTTGCATTTTGCGTTTCTGCGAATCAAGACGACCTGCTTGATGGCATCTGTTTACATCATTTTTGTGTTTTAGTAAGTGCGGTCGGTTTAAGGTTAAGTAGCCTCTTGAGATTATTATTGTTGGATGACGCTGATCTAGTTTGACGTTGATTCAAGGACGATGAATTCAATGGTGAAGCCATTCTATAGAAATTGACCACGTGATACTCTGACGTATGAAAAACCGATCGATAATTCGAGAACAAACCAGTACCTTCTATACCAGTACCAAACAGCTGATTTTACAAATGACGTAAACCACACTGACACAAAAGCGTAGATATTACCATAGAAATCTGCTTTCACACAGAGTCAGAATGACACAAAATAGATTTGATGACGCAGCACTAGAATTCCGACAATGTGAATATGCGACAGCGAAGAAGATTGCACAAATGGACGAATGAACCAAACTCAAAATGACATCCAGACACAGAAAAAATCCCCTGATTCCTCCAAAACGCAAGAGAAATAGCTCAAATAAGTTGAACCAATAGCTGTGAAATCTAGCCACGAACAGAATGGTACAAATTTCACCAGCTCTATCCGAAATCAGCCCGCAAAAGAGCTCGTTTGAGAAAATCATTCATGCTTGTGTTGGAAAGCATGAAAATCTATTGAATGTTGGCAAAGACGAGTGGCACATCTTTTAGGAGCATTGCTATAGCTCACTTGAGTTCAGGAGGTTTGGTATTGTTTGGAGCGTTACACGCATTGTACATTTCTGTTGTTGACATTAGTTTCCCCGATGATTAGTCGAGTACTTACGAGGGGGACCACGAGAAGGTTGCCAACTTCCCCCTAAAACGTACCAACTTCCCCCAGAAATGTACAATGCGTGTAACGCTCCAAACAATACCACTTGAGTTCAAATCCTGGTCAGAAGAGTTGCGGTCGAGAGGATAGAGTGTTAAGATTCTATAATGGACTTAGTTTGTGTCATGTCTATGTTAATCATCACAAACTCAGTAGCAACTGTTCACTGAATTTCACCGGATGTCATTTACTAAGGATTTTACAACTATAGATTTCAAATTATAGGCAAGTTAATGTTCAAGATTCCATCCTACCTGTTTAGGATAGATAGACTTTCGTTGAATCAACGTTGACTTTCGTTGACATGAACTAAAAGTTATAACCATTATGATCGCATGAATAACATAAATATCTTTTGATGACTATTTTGATGCTAAGACTGATACTTATCTAACAAATTTTGAATATTCAATGTACGAGTATATTAAACCTTAGGAACTGACAAAGCAACGTCCTGAATGGAGATTGTAGACAATTAAAAATCATGTACGAATGATGTTATTATGATACCAATGAAAGCATTTATCTCTTACCACTAAATGGCACTGGAGGCGGAGCCGAGACAGGTTGATGTGTAGAGTAACTTCCACCGGATGGAATCGCTTCATAAGGTGGTGGATAATTGCTCATCTTCTGGAAGATAATTGCAAGTTATTCTTGAAGCGCTGAGTAAAAAAGAAATTCAAGATAAACCAAATTTGTAAATGAGTCACATCTTGCTGCAATACTAGCATTTAGAACTATTGGTTTAGGAAAATCAGAGGTGCTCTTCAATTAGGTCCATCAATTCAATGCATGTATTACAACTAGAAAATATTAGCATTCAGAACAGAAATTAAGATGCGTGCAGAACTGCGCATGTAACAAATTTTAGCTGTAAAGTATCGCAAAACGTTTTTCCAGACGATTTGTTCTCTATGTATTGCAAGCTTAAACATCGAACCAGTTAAAACACATTGCTCCTTCAAAAGAGCTATCAAAAGATGGTTTCGTGGATCTCATAATTCCTACTTTTCACAATTAGTGGTCTTGAAATCCAGCTTATAAGGCCTCTCTATAATCCAGTCAGCATAATCAATAAATAAATTATCGGAAATAAAAACATGAATATACAATATAGGGTTGTGCGTCCGTGAGCGTTGTGGTGTCCGTGGCACAGTGGTTGCGTACTTGGACTAGCGATCTCATGGTCCAGTGGTCGAACCCGGAAAGTGTCATTGGAAGTCGGCAGGAAGGGCATCCGGACTACAAAGCACCACAACGCTCCAAACAAAGTCTGACTTAAGTCAGCACCGTCCAAGGCCCCAGTAGGGGTAAAAAGTGACGTAAAATCCGTAAAAAAAACAAAAAAAAACAATATGAACAAAAATGAGTTTATCGATCACAAACTGTGATTTATGGCTAATGCTTTATGTTTATTTTGTTTTATGGTCATTGATAGTGCCGACTCGGTTTGTTTGTCACGTTGTCAGAAACATTCATTATTCGATAATCCTAATTTTACATGGATTAATTCATCAGAAGTTATTCCACTTTTATCCAGAGTTTGTATCATACTTTCAAAGACTATATCGTGTGATAAGGTAAGGCATTCATGTCTTATGGGCTAGTATAGTTTGTGGAAAATAATGTGGAAAAAAGTTTGAGAAAAACCTTATTCATGAATTCATTTGTAAGGAAACAGTTCACAAACAACCATTTCTGCTCATTGAATTTGTCTTGCCTATGTTTTGCAATTGTTGAATTATGACTTTGTTTTCAATTATTCCACAGATTTACTATAAAATGATTTAAAAGTTTTATGCCGTATCTCTTTTAATGCAGCCACCATGTTCTATTTTACTTTTGACTTTTCATGTCCGGGTTATATCGGAGGCCCGGGCCATATAAAGGAAAACACGAGTATAAAGGAAATACTTCTACTTTGTTAAATGATCAGTAGAAGTATTTCCTTTATACTCGTGCTAAAATCATTGCACCATTGTTCTCAAATCGAAAGAATTTCAGAGGTATTGCAAATTTCAGAGGACTATCTGTTCTTTTGAAATTTAATGATGTTGGTTGAGTTCTGCAAATTATGGAGTATCTATCTATATACAGGTTCCATCGAATGATAAGTACTGCTGCGCAGATTTATGACTTTCATAAACAATTTCAATTCAAGAAGTCGTCCACGTCTTTTTATGGAGTTACCAGGCTAATTTAGACATAATCGAAGTAGTGTACTATTACTCTAGACAACGATTCATTTATATGGATAAATTTCTTATCGAGCATTAATGTTGTAATAAAGATAAGACTTGACAACAATTAAGGTACAATATTAGGTACAGGCATAACGATGTTCATAGGCATCAATGATTTTGCAACAGAAAAGATACCCCAAGCTCGATGCAATAAGAAATGCTTGTAAACAACGTTTTCTCAGTGCATTAGTGTTTGCAGATGGGCATCTTGATTGAATAATGAACACTACAAATTCAAATAGTAAATAATTGGTATATTTTCCTATATCCAAGCAGTAAATATATTCCACTGAATATTCATTTAATAAATGAACATAGTCAATATATGCATGCATATTCGCTGTTGGGCTGCACCACGGATCGGCTTTGAGCCCATATCTCTCTTCCTACTGGTCTTAGATGTGATAACCGGGTATCTGGAGGGTAGTGCCCCAATGGAAATGCTCTACGCTGACGATCTGGTGATTTGTGGGGATTCTACAGGGTGCGAGAAAAGTCCTTGCGGATTTTTGTCAACTTTATATTTTGCTATTCAATGATCGAATATCATTTCTTCAGTGACCAATATGTGGCAATGCGTTTGTAGATAACTCTGTCACTCGACTATTATGCATGCCAAGTCTTCAGATTTAACACATAGTGAGCTTTATGCTATTCAATCAACAAAATTTAAATTGATTACTTTCCATACGTTTTGTAAACTCGGCATTTCATTGTGCTTTTTTCGATGCTTTAAAAAGCTATGCCACTTGTTTTTCCTGAGCTCCATGGATTTCACATTTGAATCTAGCTACGAGATTTGATCTCATTTTAATCAAATCAACGAAGTTGTGCTTCAAATAGCTATGCCACTCGTTTTTGCTGAGCTCCATAGATTTCAAATTTAAATCTAACTTCGAGGATCGATCATTAAATGACGGACTAAACCATGGATGATTAACCTTAATAAATGTTATGCCTTGAAAAGCTATGCCACTTATTTTTGCTGACCAGCATAGATTTCACATTTGAATCTTACTACGAGATTTTTAATTTTAATCAATACATTTTATACACTGTGTTCATAAACTCGATACACTGATGGATGTGAGTAATTTGATATTGTGATGGAATTCTCGACAATAGAAAAAGTTTATTGCACATCGTGGGCCATTTCTTTCAACTGTGAAGAAAGTGCTCGTCAATTCAGAGAGAAATTTAACAAGGAACCCCCATCGTCGAGAACAATCTTGTACTGGAAGAACAAACTTCTTGAAACCGGCAGCCTGTCCCACGACCGACCCAGAAGTGGCAGACCCATAACAGCATCTGGAGATGAAAACAGGCAAAAGGTAATTGAAGCTGTCACTGAAAATCATTCAACTTCGACAAGAGCGATATCGAGGGATGTCGGGATCTCTGATTTCACTGTCCGAAAAGTTCTAAAAGCCGAGCATTATCATCCATACAAGCCGCTATATTCTCAATTTCTTTGTGATGGGGACGAAGACCGCCGCTTACAATTTTGTGAAGAAATGAGGAGAAAATCGAGAGAAGATCCTGCTTTCCTCCGAAAGCTAACATTTTCGGACGAGTGTGTCATGTCGTTGACAAGCAACATCAACAAGCACAATGTGCACTTCTGGACTACGACGAACCCGAATATTAGAATGACCAACCCAGGCAAGACTCCTAGCCTCACCGTGTGGGCCTGTATAGGCTATTCCGGACTTCTTCTCTACGATATCAGTTCAGAAACCATGAATGGAAAGAGATATTCTGATCTTCTGTTGAACCAAGTCGTTCCTTATTTCTCTCGTGGCACTGGAAGAACCCTTCTGTTCCAGCAAGACGGAGCGCCTCCCCATTACTCTCTTTCAGCGCGTCAAATTCTAGAGACTCGTTTGTCCAATCGCTGGATCGGCAGGAGAGGACCTATTGAATGGCCAGCAAGATCGCCGGACTTGACACCCTGCGACTTTTGGTTTTGGAGTCACCTGCGGCAATTGGTTTATCCTTCAGGTTTTATTTACAGGAACATTCAGGACTTGCGGGAAGAGATTGAGCGACAAATGAACAACATTGCTCTCTCTTACTACCGTGATTCGTTGAGGAATTTTCAGAAGCGTTTTCTAAAGTGCATTGAGCATGACGGTGAGCTATTTGAAGAATAAAAATGTCAATGAGTACATGGAATGTTTAGTTTTTATTTCTAGATGGGTTTGTTCAAAGAAAAATGAAAATGAAGTAAAACAATTCACCATACAATAACTAAATATAAAGTTATCAAAAATCCGCAAAGATTTTTCTCGCACCCTGTACAACGGCAATACAAAACAGGCTTCAGCTGTGTGCGCAATGCCCTGGAAAGTAATAATCTCCGAATTAGCAGAAAGAGAATGAATAGCTCTCCAACTGAACGGAACCCACCCCCACGGAAAAATACACAAAGACTAATGGTGACCGAAATGAAGGTGATCCGGCGATGTCAAGGTTCAACCCTCCGGGTCCGAGTCAAGAATGAAGAGATCTGGCGCAAGATGCGAGTCCCAGCCATCAACAAAATCATTGAATATTAGCGGTCTGCATGGTTGGGGCACGTCAGAAGAAGACCGGGTGATCATACAACCATTCATTTCATTGATTAGTAAGCCTTTACCAAAAGATAAAATTTCAAAATTCAAGTCGGTGTATTATTAATTTGTAATCCGTAAACAACAAGATAATGAACAAGTCTATTTTGAATTGGAATGATGAATTGCAATAACTCATCTCCTATAGGTGACAGTAAATCAATCAATGAAAGAATTTAGGGCATTTATTGGCTATCTAAGTTCTAAAGATCTGTAACACTATCAAGGCTGATTTTTCAGTATCTCATGTTTCAAACCTTGATCACGAAGGTTTCAGTGAATTTTGTATATGTCGTGCAACATAAAAAAATTAAGTTAATTAATGTTAACAAAGAACCAATAAATGCATAGATGGTCACATAAATTCCAATTTTTATATTGACAACTAATTCAGCCAACATGCGTTGATGATCTTCTGGAAAATTTTTTCTTAAACATTATTATCCGTTGCCTGAAGATAACCAACAAATGTTGGTTGAAATAAGTTGCCTTGTATAAAAAATCAATTACATGTACATGATTGTGACCATCCATACATTCACTGACTCTGACATCAATCATGAACAATAGCCATTATGCCTTATTACAAAATAAATCCGCTTTCAGGACAAACGATATGTAAATCCTCTGTTATTTAGATTGGAATGCGACTGTCGCTGACATATGTCAACGTCTGTTGGAACGGGAGGTTCTCCGCCGACAAGTTCACAACTATCATTGGAAAAATGGCATCGGGTCTCTCTAACGTAAAAGTAAGTACACTGATCACACTGAAGTTAGTAAACGATTTAAGAAGGAAGTTCCATGGGCAGTGCATTCAGACTTTTCAGTGAGTGAGTAAGCGAACGAGATTTCGAGCTGTTCTATGAACTGAAGGAACGGTGATTTCTAGTAACTGCCATTAACTCAACTGAACTAAGAATTTGCCGTTCATGAACTGAGATTTCTCAAATTTCTACAATAACTTGTGTGAAGTGTGTTCCCATATTGGCATTTCACTAGTCATGTGCGAAGTTTGAAATGAGATTGAGGAGTCAATTTCAAGTGGTCTCCGTTATGCTAAAGTTGATACAAGGGATTGGTCAACTTTGCGAATGCATGCAATGCTTATGTCAAAATGTAGGGTGCGTGAACAAGTTTGACAATTTAGGAAGAAAATTTCACCCAAATCGTCCTGCTGCTCAAAATCCGATGCGGTACAATATAACATTTTTAGGGTGACCTCAGGTAAGCACCACTATTTCACCAAGCCTTCGAAAAAGACTAGGAGCAGGGTTGGAACAATTACACAAATTATTTCAATTACAATTAAAGTTGAATTTTTACAATTACGATTATAATTACAATTACTTTGAAATCCTAATCTTCAATTACAATTACTTTACAATCAAAATCATCAATTACAATTACACGACGATTATTGAATTACATGTGTTACTTTGCAATTGCAATTACTTCAAAAGTTATAATTAATTACACAATTACATCGATTTTCCAAACAATGTTGGTCAATTATGAGTTGGTTGTCTAAAACGATTTCATGTCTTAGTAAATTTGATTTTGAGTATAAGATAGAGAAAGAAGTAGGGCCTTTTGTCTATTGCAATTGCAACACTGCATCTTTCCAATGATCACTTAAAGGTGGAGCATACAAAAACTTTATCCTGATGAGCCGTGATATTAGTCTATCTCGACGATACAGTTACAGTATCGTCCAGAAACAGGATGAAAAGTCTGTCTCTGAGTCATCATTAACGGCAGGCAACTATTATGTTACGTTAGGTAGGCCTATTTCTAAAAACGGTGCTAGCGCCCAAAAATAGGTAGCGCCATCACCTATAAGGATCGGCCCATACCCATGCAGCTATTCTCCTACATGTACATTCCTTTATTTCAAACCTAGGCCTCACGTTTGTTAATATGTTGACCTCTCACCTGCGGCTTTCATTAGAGATTGGCGCAAATTATTAGAGGAAATATCAATGCATGAATTCGAAAATGCCCATATTATGACATTTGCAATTTTGTATGTTCTGTTGTAGAGGCTTACTCTAGAAATTCGGTAAAAACGCGGGACAGAATCAGACCTATATGTAGGCTACAATTGTGCAAGTAGGGATTGTAAGCTATATGTGTATTTACAGCCCTGTATCAGCACTTACTAGTAGTCTAAGCCTGTGGAACATCACGTCATAAAAATTGATACCTGACCTGTGCTGATTGATGACTGTTCTACTAACTATCTCATACATGTAGGTAAGGCTAAAGTGCGCGAAAGATAGGCTAAATGATTTCACGAGTGTTAGCTAAACAAGGATTTGTGTCAACAAAAAGTGTGAAAATTGGATACTTCAATTTTCAATACAGCAATCCTTAGATTTTGTGTTTCATCTAACCGATTTTTAGACAAAAGTAATTGACGTGCAGTTGACCGACATTTTTCTTCAATTACAATTACATCATAAAAATTCAATTACAAATAATTATAATTACAGTTGAACTTCCACAATTACAATTGCTTTAAAATCAAAATCTTTAACTACAATTACTTCGAAAATTGTAGTCAATTAAACGATTACAATTACAATTACGGTAACTGTTCCAAACCTCACTAGGAGTACATGAAAGTATACTATTGGCAACTATAAATGAATGGAATCACAGCGCATGTCCACTAGTTTCGGGTGCATCCTTTATGTAATAACAATAACCGACTTTCGCGATGTCTCCCCACTTCAGGCATTAAATTCCCTAAAAAAGATAAATAAATACCCATCGTGGAATACGATTGAAATTCAAGAGTATATATACTTACATGTACATACAAAAGCTCAAAATGTACTTAAAACTAATTTTGAAGCATTTTGTGAAAGAAAATAATCGACAGGAATTTTACACATAATTCATGCTTGGATTCAAGCTTGTACTTTTTGGTATTTTCAATGGAACAAATTCATAGAGTGAATGACTAGAGGCATTAATGACTGCATAATTTATTCCAGTTCGCAAGCCTTTCATTGTCAGAACTGCCCGATGTACATTTATGTTACATAAGCACTTTGTTCGATTAATATTACAACGTTTGCTACAGTTGACAACATACGGTGACGTCAAAAAGTATCCGGACTCGATATGAAAGAAGAAAGCTACAATATTTTAATTATATTTTCTGGAAAGAGCATCCATTATAGGTATAGAAAATTGCTTGTTTTGACATTGGATTTAATCAACTATATTTTTGTACAGTTTCTTCAAATTTTTACTGTATTGGCTCATTTTTTTCGAGTTTTAACTTTTCATTGATACAAATGTTAGAATATTTGGCGTTTTTTGAAGCCTTCTTACACCTAATGATATCAAAAACACGAAATTATTTGTCAAAACTTTTATATAAAAAACTTCTCGTTACAGGTAACACAAAATTTATTAAAGTTTTTCGATGTAACTTCCATTTTGCTCCACACATTTCCGCCAGCGATGAACAAGTTGCAAAAGTCCTTCGCGAAAAAAATGTAAGTGACGAGAAGAAAAAAGTTCCGTAGCAGCAGCGCGTAGTTCCTCTTTGTTTTCAAATCGCTGCCCTTTGAGGTGATTCTTGAGGTGTCGAAAAAGCCAATCGTCGCTGGGAGCTAAATCAGGACTATACGGTGGATGTTGGAGTTGTACAAATCCCACTGACTCTACTGCATCGCGACTTCGTTGACTCGTATGAATCGGCGCATTATCGTGCAGCAAATACAAAGTCTGTCCACGTGGAGTACGTCGACGTCTTCGAGCATTTTTGATTTGGGTAGAATAAAATTCGGAATCGATTCTTGTCCCTCGATCGACAAACTCCAAGTGAACAAGGCCGTGCCAGTCCCAGAAAATCACAAGCATGAAACCTCTCCTGTGAGTCGCTACGGTACGAAGTTTTCGAGTGGCTGTCTCACCAGGAAACTTGTATTCTTGCGAAGAGCGACGATCTTCTGGCAAATACAGAGACAAGGGTGTTTCATCCTCCGTAATTAAATTGTGGAGTAAAGATTCACCCAATTCTTCAGAAAGACGAAGACTTTCTTCACAGCACAGCAAGCGCCTGGCACACAGTTCATTTGACAAAAAGTAAGGAACGAATCGTGAGCAGAGTTTTCTTATTCCATATTTTTTCATGATGTTAAAAACCATTCCTTTGCTAACATTTAGGCGTGCAGTGAGCACGTCCTTCGTAATTCTTCGCTCCTCTCGCACAATTTTTTGTAATTTTTCTTCGTGCCAGTCTCCAATTTCAGTTGGTCTTCCTGGCTTTTCTTCATCTTCGATCCTTGTTCGTCCGTTCTTAAATTCGGAAATCCAAAAGTAAACTGTCGTTCGACTGGGAGCATTGTTACCGTAAACATTTTGAAGTTCTTCTATAATATTCTTTGACTCCATCTTCTTCAAAACAAAAAAGCGAATAACGCTACGATATTCTACCGCCGACACGTTGGCCATTCGTCAAAGTCGCGCTGATCAGCAAAGAAAATTCGTTTTGCCTTGACAGAAATGGCTTCTTGGTTAGGTGATGACAGTGAGTTGTATTATTAGTTTGTCTGTCATCATTACAATCACAATCATTAACTTGTCTGTCTGCGCCTGTGCGTGCATGAACGTGCTACAATTGGAAAGAAATCGTCATGTGATCAAAGAATGGGTGATTTAAGCTTCAAAAAACGCCAAATATTCTAACATTTGTATCAATGAAAAGTTAAAACTCGAAAAAAATGAGCCAATACAGTAAAAATTTGAAGAAACTGTACAAAAATATATTTGATTAAATCCAATGTCAAAACAAGCAATTTTCTATACCTATAATGGATGCTCTTTCCAAAAAATATAATTAAAATATTGTAGCTTTCTTCTTTCATATCGAGTCCGGATACTTTTTGACGTCACCACGCTGCTAAAATTTCAGTTGCTTGTTGAGATATTTTCAAATTTGCAATCATTGAATAAGGTTTTTTTATTAACTTAATGACCCATGGCTTCTTCTGAGTTCAAAAAGTCGCCAACTTTCATTAAGAAAAGTACACATTTATGCTTAAATTCGGACCATTCGATCATCTGCGCTGTCAGCAGTTGGTCGTATCCGCCAGCACGCTCGCACCTTGCGGCGTTGTAGCAACTTCTTCCCCTTCTTTCTTCCCTTCGCGCTGATGGATCTTATCCATCTTTTGCACATCTACTTAGCTCCTGCTACTTATCTGTTTGTGCTGCTACGGAACCTCAACTCGCCCTGGTCTGATCTACCGAGGGCCAACTGCAGTGTACATTGACACCGGTCCCTGAAGTTATAACTCTACCCACATGCATCGCGCGCTTGGATTTATTATCGACAATCTTTTGTAATGTAACGCTAATGTAGCCGCCTGATTTTTTCATGTATATCTTCTTCTTGCATTTGTGAACTGTAATGCGCTCACCGATTTTAAACATGTGAGGTAAATAAAGAACAATTATTATTATCAATTATCATTATCTTATGTTTTACTTAACACCACAGACTTCTCGATCGCACTGACATAACAAGAAGTCCATGCCTAACACGACAGAAAGTAAATATTGCAGTCGGTTAAATCACATTGTATTCACTTATTTTCGGAATGAGATAAAAATGAAGAGTTCAAAAGTATTGAAAAGTTGTGAAGTGTCGACAACAATTGACAATCACAATTTATCTACTGATCAATTTAGTGTTGAGAACTGTAAGATTTAGTTGTCAAATTGGCGAGAATAGTTAGCAGTTTATTAGCAGTAAATTTAGCATAAATTTAGCGGGTTGCCTTCTGACAAAACGATATAGGTGATAATGGATGCAATAGGCATATAGGTGTAATGATAACGATGCGAAGGCAACTGATATTGATTATGGCTTTAAATAAAAGTTAAATATATCTGAGACAGATAAGCTATATGACATAGATCGTCTATTTTGTTGCAGCTTAACATTTCTACAGCTGTAAATATGGAGCTAAATAATGAACAAAGGAAATTGTTTTGAAAATGACAGAATGTTGATAGACGGAATAATAAATAATAGTGATTGACAGCTTGAGGCATGGGATTTTTAGTGGGATACTAAATACGATCGAAAAGCGCAATTAATCTACCGAAAATTCGACAATCACATCACCATAAATATGCTGTTTTGCCAGGTGAACTGAAAAGAACTGGGCGAACTGACATTTTCAATGAACTGAACGGCTTAGCGCAAAATTAAAATGAACGGTGAACCAAAATCATAACAAAACGAGGAGCTGAGAGAATTGAAAAAATGGCTTGTGCATTGCCCATAGGTCCTTATTAGGAAAATTTTCTTTTTTTTTAAGCAAGACGGAATTCTGTCAGTGGAATATAGGCTTCCCCATATGTTGACTGATTTTCAGCGTACCTGATGCGCCTGCTGAAAATTTGAGCAAAGGCGTAAACGAATTACTCAAACCTCACAAATCCAAACAATCTGAATGCTGTATTCATTCCATCAAAAACTCTCAAGAAATTCATCGACGACTAGCGAATCTTTCGAAACACCTTCATCAGCATTTCCTCTAATGTGACGCTACGGCATACCATCAGTCATAATGCTGTCTCATTTCCTTTGAAAACTTTCCCGCTGATAAAAATATCCTCAAAACCTTCCACACCTGGTCAGAAAAATGTGTAATTGCTGCTAAATTTATCCTATGGCACCTTTCCTCTCGCATTAGTGCACACATCAATCAGCAACAGTCTTATTCCGATTGGGTTTAAACAGGGTTCGATGGATTTTCCAGGGGTTGGTAAATATCAGTCGTAAAAACCGGCAAAAACTGACCTATAAGAATGGGAAAAACTGGTCAGAACAGGCAAAAGCTATTAAAGGTGCTTCTATGACAACTGGAATGAAACTTGCCAGATATGCGAGTATGACTACATGTAGATGCGGTGTATTTGTAAAACGTGCGCAATTTCAACATTTCGGCTACTAGGTGTAAGTCTACAAGCAACCAATGGATTATTCTCGTATCTGAGTTGAAATAAGTCTTTAAATTTCTATTTACTTGATACACTCATTATGAAACACAAAATATACGATAAAACTTATTTTGGTATAAGCGAGCGTCACATTTGTTTAAAATATTTAATCATTTGTCTGTATAATATCTACGTGAGTACGATATAATTCATGTGCATGTTGCAGATGCGCTTTCCTTACTCAAGTATATTTTTGTGTGCATTCATATACAGAGGAAGATGTCCTCAGACTTGAACAAACTGAGCACGAAAATTCCATAGCAGCAGTAGACGTTGCGTTTCGCCCTACAAGGGCTCGTCAGTTCGGCTCGAAATGGCACAAACTACCTTAAAATATCCAGAATGGCTGACCAAGCTGAAGGACTTCACAACAGGATGCTCTGCGTTTGTTTATCCTGACTTTAATCATGAAGATCCTGGCTGATAATCATGAAGATCTTCGTGCTCAATCATGAAGAATTTTCGTGCTTCATTTGCTCAAGTCTGAGGACATCTTTCTATTGCATGCTCAGGCGAACTGGCACTCTGCAATCTTACTACTTGCTATTAATTCCCCCCCCCCAATCTTGAATTGTCAGCCTACAAATTGTTCAATGTATCTGAAATCTGTCCCCAAGTGAGCATCGCTGCTCGAACCGCTTACTCAGTTCCATAACAGCATTTCGTTTCCCAAAATCAACCTCCCATGAATAACAAACCCGACCTCCGAGTGAATGTCGGTCTCCGCAACTCGTCTGCTTCCCACTACCCTTCAGTTGTGACTCATAGAGTATTTCAAATGTAAGCTAACAGTTGATTTTGCCCTTGGAAATCTGTGTTAACTGTTGTGCTGGCCACGTAGGCATACATCTGACTCGGAGCAACATGCAACATTGGCCTTGCATTGGCAAATAAACATGGAGATCTATTAATACAATCAGAATACAATTATAGACAAATTGATCTGCAAATGACTTTGCGCGCGTTGATGGCTGTTTAACGACGTTTTCATAAATTAGTGATTTGCATCAACTTTTCTGATCTTGCTGATTATGTCATGTCAAGTAATCAGAAAGATAAGAAGAGAAAATGGATTTTCAAATATTATTGAACATTTAAGAATGATGACGTGCGAATTGAATGGAAGGGTTCCTGCATCAAGATTCGCAATTTAGAGTAATCGAGATAAATTTGAAAAGACCAGTTCGGAGGAGAATGCACCGAAGTCAGGAGGCCCTCAATCAGTTTTAATAACAACAAACGAGGAACTGGTATCCGAAGTAGGATTCGCAGCCCGGATGAAAATCAAGCCCAGGCTAGCCCGTTTCATAAATTTGATGTCTGGGCTACCCACGCAGCCCATATAAAATTCGCTTTAAGGTTCTATCAGGCCATGGTTGTCAGTAACAGCAAGATATACAATCAAATAGTCTGTAGAATTTCTCCTCACTATTAGCTTCTATTAACCTTTCCCTTTTTACGCTTCGCTAGCTGTTTCATCGCGATTAACAATAGAATGAAATGAAATAAACGATAGATCAAATTGCCATGCAAAAGATGTGCGACTGGTAGGCTCACGTCGTGTGTTTTCAGGTGATTGTGCAGTCTCTTGGTGGAGCTTACATTTACTACTGAAATCTAGTTGTAGGCTTTACATTAGGCTATATTATTGATAGATAGCAGCTTTTCCAAAATGGCGTGTTGCTTCTTAATTCTACCCGTAATTGATTGTTTCAACAGCTAACAAAACTGATATTGCTTTAAAACACGATTTCACATGTGTTTCACGTATGTGAAAGAGGGCTCAGATTTACACGATAAGATAGTTTGGCCTGACGAAGCCAGTCTCAAAATATTAGGTTACGTGAATCGACAGATACGAAAGTGGTCTCAACAAATTAGTTGAACCAGCCTGGCTTAACCGTCTGGGGCGGTATGTCAAGCAACGGTGTAATTGGGGCACCGTTTTTTTTTTAAGGAACTGTGACCGCTGACGTGTATCTTCAAATGCTCCAAACACTCCTGATTCCTAAAATGCAGTCTTTGAACAACTTCAATAAACTGTAATTGCAGCAGGATGGTGCGCCAGCGCACCTTGCACTGAGTTTTAGCAACTGCCTGAATGATAATTTTCCTGGAAAGATCGAGAATTGCGGACTTCTCCAATGTACTTTTATTTTGGATTTTGTAAAAAAGAAAGCCAAGCACACTTCCTCAACTCCGTTCCTTTATCACAGAGGTCTATCAGGAGATCAGTAATGACCGGACTTTATCTAGAACTGTCTGCCAGTTTTGCCGAAAGACTTCAACAGTGTGACAGTATCCATCGAGGATATTTTCAGCATCTGTATCGGGGAATTTTGTAACTTTTTGCTGCTTGATTTTCTAGTTTGATGTTGGATGATTATTCAACTTCTCATTATCGGTAAACTTTCAATTGGGTTGCAGTTAAATATATAAACATGAAAAGAAGGGAGACCTCAAGATTTGATATGATTTACGCGATGCCAGCTGCAAAAGTCATGAAATTAGTGTCGGTTAATTGCCTTATGGATACAAAGCTTACGAAAAAAGTTAGAATCTAACATAGATTTGCAAGGGAAAGCTCGACTGTTAGCCTACATTTAAAACTCTCTGTATAAGCTCCAGGTCAGTTTTCGGTCTCATGGATACCGGGTGCGAAGCCACTTTGATTGCTCATACGCTATTATCTGAGATTCAACCAGACTGGGATCGCCACATGGAGTGAGTCTGTGTATGCCGATTGACAACTGTCAGCAATGACAAGAATGACACCTCTCACATCTCATTGGCTGCTTGAAGCATTACTTTGATTGACCTGGACATCCTCAGAGAAGTCCCTCCCCATCAGCCAGTTTCTCCAGCCCCAAATTCAGAATATGTCTTCTCTCGTCGAGCTGGAAACTTAGTCTCGCCTTGTTCGAGCTCTCAAACAGCTAACTTGCTTGATGACATGTATTCGTCAGAATTCTTAGCTTACCTTGATCAGCTCTGTCGAGTACCTGTGAAATTTCCAGGACCGGTAGGAACTCTGCTAAGAGAACAGGTCGTCATCGATTGGAGCCTGCGAACCTCTACTAAACGGCCACATTGACCAGGCTGTCCATATAAATTTAGCCGCAGCACATCGAAGGGAGCCGTTTCCTGACAATAGGTCATCATTGATCGGTTTATCTCATGGATGGAAGCTGTCCATCCCAGACGAGAGGACCAAAACAGTAGCTTTCGTTAATCAGAGGGTCTGTCGTTGCAGCATACCCATGCAACTGTGTATTGACCAGGGCCAAGAAATTTCCGAGAACTTAATGAATTCCAGTTAGGAAAATAGAAAATCCGTATCTCACCCCGGCACCACTAGGCTGATGACAAGATAGAGAGGAATCCAGCAGTTGAAACCCATCTTTGGAAATTAGATGGCTGGTATAGATGGAAGGCGATTGGGAAGATCATCTACATCTTGTACTTCTAAACTTGAGGACGATCTAGAATGCTAGCTCTGGGATCACTCCTGCAATGATGACCCTAGAAAGAGAACTGCTCTTGCCTCCATGATTGACCACTTCCCGATGACCCTTCTGACCCACTTGTGTAGATTCGCAAACAGTTGCAAGTTGTTCACTCCAAAGTTTGACTGTCCTCCACTCGTGTTCAGCACCTGCCGAAAAGCTGTACTTTCATGCGAAGGTTCACAGCGATGAGTTCAGAGTAGGGGATTGGGGTTTCAAAAGAAGTCAACCAGAGCACACATTAGACCCTTCACAATCATAGGTCCATCATAGGTCCCTACGGAACTACCAAGTGACTTTTGGCGCTGTGTTTGTGTTTATTCTTAAATGAAAATCACATTGAAATACAGGTGGAAATGTGCAGGAAGCAAACAATATATAGAGGAAAAATGTAATGCATATTACTACAAATAAAAACATAGCGTTGAAAATGATAACTTCTTAAATCTTCTAATTCGCATCAAAATTTTCATTGCTAATATTTGAACTCAAAAAATCACCTGTTGTCAATTTGAAAGGGTTCTTCGGCTAGTCATCGCACCATGATGACTTTTACATGTTGTGACAGCCAGATCATTTCTTTACATAATAAAATCATTTAGTGTAAAACATAGAGTAGGGATAGAAGGTGTAAACTCTACGGTGTAAACTCAGTTTAGTGACGGCAGCCGTTGAAAAAATGCATGTGTTTTCACCAATATGGCCCCACTAATTCCAAGAAACAGTTTTTCAGATGTGATGTCTGAAATAACAACTTTTTAGGCATTGCCCAAGGCAGTCAAGATTTCGTGACTGTGTCTAAACAGGAAGTGTCTCTAAATTCAAGAGAGAAAAGTTAGAAAATACGCGCCCACGCTTTATATAGCCAACTGTATATTCGAAAAATTATGCCCAATAATGACTGTTTCTATGTTGCATGTCATCTGTAATAACCGGGGAACTAAACCTCGAACAGTTCTTGACCATACACAGACGGAATTCTTTTGTATTCATTCAGAAATTACAAACTTCGATAAGCTTCGATAAACTTCGCGAAGCATTTGATTTTTTATTTCCTCCGAAGCAAAAAATAAACTTTAGTTTTGCCAACCATAATTGCAGCAGACAACAAGTGTTAGTGACGAACGATGATTAGTAAACAATCGACAGGCATGACTGATGTCAGTGATTCGGATGTCGATCCTAGTGAGATACTGACGAATAGTGAGCATTCGACAAGTGTGTCAGCTGACTGCGATCTCGCTTTTCGCTGTGAGACACTACGAGTAGAGTTCGATTATCTTCAATTACGGCTATTACTAAAACACACAGAGGGCCAAAATGAAAATTGCTAAAATACACCGAACCCCAAAATATCACATAAGGAGGCATTTTCAGGTCAAATAACCGATATAAATGGAAAGAGCGTGATAAATAATCCTCAGAAGCACACTGACATCAACATTACAGCTGACTCCTAGGAGAAATATAATAATGAAAAAAAGTTGATTAAATAAATCCACCGATAGCCATAACTTTCAGATTATAGAGTATCTCGCCACAAAAGTCGGCCTTAACCTTCTCAGGATCATTATTAAGAGCGCTTCAAAACACAACAGCCAACGGGCAACTCTGGACGGAGAACCAGGCCTCCCACTAAAAGTACTTGGTCGGCTGGATTCATCACTCGAGGTCGTTTCACCAGCGGATCTACATATGAAAATGACAGTTACACCGAGGGCCAAAACTTTGTCAATACTGCATCAATCTCAACCAAACTCGGCCCACACCTTCTCAGGATCATTATCAAGAGCGCTTCAGAACACAACAGCCAGCGGGCAACCTTGGACAGAGATACACCTCAAGCAATTATCACATGTCCTCCAATTTTACAGAACATTTTTTTCGCAACATCACTTTACACCGAGGGCCAAAACTTTGTCAATATTGACTCAATCTCAACCAAACTTGGCCCACACCTGCTCAAGATCATTATCAAGAGAGTCTCAAAACACAACAGCCAACGGGCAACTCTGGACGGAGAACCAGGCCTCCCAGTGAAAGTACTTGGTCGGCTGGATTCATCACTCGAGGTCGTTTCACCAGCGGATCTACATATGAAAATGACAGTTACACTGAGGACCAAAACTTTGTCAATACTGCCTCAATCTCAACCAAACTCGGCCCACACCTTCTCAGGATCATTATCAAGAGTGCTTCAGAACACAACAGCCAGCGGGCAACTTTGGACAGAGATACACCTCAAGCAATTATCACATGTCCTCCAATTTTACAGAACATTTTTTTCGCAACATCACTTTACACCGAGGGCCAAAACTTTGTCAATATTGACTCAATCTCAACCAAACTTGGCCCACACCTGCTCAAGATCATTATCAAGAGAGTCTCAAAACACAACAGCCAACGGGCAACTCTGGACGGAGAACCAGGCCTCCCGTTGAAAGTACTTGGTCGGCTGGATTCATCACTCGAGGTCGTTTCACCAGCGGATCTACATATGAAAATGACAGTTACACCGAGGACCAAAACTTTGTCAATACTGCCTCAATCTCAACCAAACTCGGCCCACACCTTCTCAGGATCATTATCAAGAGCGCTTAAGAACGCAACAGCCAGCGGGCAACTTTGGACAGAGATACACCTCTAGCAATTATCACATGTCCTCCAATTTTACAGAACATTTTTTTCGCAACATCACTTTACACCGAGGGCCAAAACTTTGTCAATATTGACTCAATCTCAACCAAACTTAGCCCACACCTGCTCAAGATCATTATCAAGAGAGTCTCAAAACACAACAGCCAACGGGCAACTCTGGACGGAGAACCAGGCCTCCCAGTGAAAGTACTTGGTCGGCTGGATTCATCACTCGAGGTCGTTTCACCAGCGGATCTACATATGAAAATGACAGTTACACCGAGGACCAAAACTTTGTCAATACTGTATCAATCTCAACCAAACTCGGCCCACACCTTCTCAGGATCATTATCAAGAGCGCTTCAGAACACCACAGCCAGCGGGCAACTTTGGACAGAGATACACCTCAAGCAATTATCACATGTCCTCCAATTTTACAGAACATTTTTTTCGCAACATCACTTTACACCGAGGGCCAAAACTTTGTCAATAGTGACTCAATGTCAACCAAACTTGGCCCACACCTGCTCAAGATAATTATCAAGAGAGCCTCAAAACACAACAGCCAACGGGCAACTCTGGACGGAGAACCAGGCCTCCCAGTGAAAGTACTTGGTCGGCTGGATTCATCACTCGAGGTCGTTTCACCAGCGGATCTACATATGAAAATGACAGTTACACCGAGGACCAAAACTTTGTCAATACTGCCTCAATCTCAACCAAACTCGGCCCACACCTTCTCAGGATCATTATCAAGAGCGCTTCAGAACACAACAGCCAGCGGGCAACTTTGGACAGAGATACACCTCTAGCAATTATCACATGTCCTCCAATTTTACAGAACATTTTTTTCGCAACATCACTTTACACCGAGGGCCAAAACTTTGTCAATATTGACTCAATCTCAACCAAACTTGGCCCACACCTGCTCAAGATCATTATCAAGAGAGTCTCAAAACACAACAGCCAACGGGCAACTCTGGACGGAGAACCAGGCCTCCCAGTGAAAGTACTTGGTCGGCTGGATTCATCACTCGAGGTCGTTTCACCAGCGGATCTACATATGAAAATGACAGTTACACCGAGGAACAAAACTTTGTCAATACTGCCTCAATCTCAACCAAACTCGGCCCACACCTTCTCAGGATCATTATCAAGAGCGCTTCAGAACACAACAGCAGGCGGGCAACCTTGGACAGAGATACACCTCTAGCAATTATCACATGTCCTCCAATTTTACAGAACATTTTTTTCGCAACATCACTTTACACCGAGGGCCAAAACTTTGTCAATATTGACTCAATCTCAACCAAACTCGGCCCACACCTGCTCAAGATCATTATCAAGAGAGTCTCAAAACACAACAGCCAACGGGCAACTCTGGACGGAGAGCCAGGCCTCCCAGTGAAAGTACTTGGTCGGCTGGATTCATCACTCGAGGTCGTTTCACCAGCGGATCTACATATGAAAATGACAGTTACACCGAGGACCAAAACTTTGTCAATACTGCCTCAATCTCAACCAAACTCGGCCCACACCTTCTCAGGATCATTATCAAGAGCGCTTCAGAACACAACAGCCAGCGGGCAACTTTGGACAGAGATACACCTCAAGCAATTATCACATGTCCTCCAATTTTACAGAACATTTTTTTCGCAACATCACTTTACACCGAGGGCCAAAACTTTGTCAATATTGACTCAATCTCAACCAAACTTGGCCCACACCTGCTCAAGATCATTATCAAGAGAGCCTCAAAACACAACAGCCAACGGGCAACTCTGGACGGAGAACCAGGCCTCCCAGTGAAAGTACTTGGTCGGCTGGATTCATCACTCGAGGTCGTTTCACCAGCGGATCTACATATGAAAATGACAGTTACACCGAGGACCAAAACTTTGTCAATACTGCCTCAATCTCAACCAAACTCGGCCCACACCTTTTCAGGATCATTATCAAGAGCGCTTCAGAACACAACAGCCAGCGGGCAACTTTGGACAGAGATACACCTCTAGCAATTATCACATGTTTTCTCCAATTTTACAGAACATTTTTTTCGCAACATCACTTTACACCGAGGGCCAAAACTTTGTCAATATTGACTCAATCTCAACCAAACTTGGCCCACACCTGCTCAAGATCATTATCAAGAGAGTCTCAAAACACAACAGCCAACGGGCAGCTCTGGACGGAGAACCAGGCCTCCCAGTGAAAGTACTTGGTCGGCTGGATTCATCACTCGAGGTCGTTTCACCAGCGGATCTACATATGAAAATGACAGTTACACCGAGGACCAAAACTTTGTCAATACTGCCTCAATCTCAACCAAACTCGGCCCACACCTTCTCAGGATCATTATCAAGAGCGCTTCAGAACACAACAGCCAGCGGGCAACTTTGGACAGAGATACACCTCTAGCAATTATCACATGTTTTCTCCAATTTTACAGAACATTTTTTTCGCAACATCACTTTACACCGAGGGCCAAAACTTTGTCAATATTGACTCAATCTCAACCAAACTTGGCCCACACTTGCTCAAGATCATTATCAAGAGAGTCTCAAAACACAACAGCCAACGGGCAGCTCTGGACGGAGAACCAGGCCTCCCAGTGAAAGTACTTGGTCGGCTGGATTCATCACTCGAGGTCGTTTCACCAGCGGATCTACATATGAAAATGACAGTTACACCGAGGACCAAAACTTTGTCAATACTGCCTCAATCTCAACCAAACTCGGCCCACACCTTCTCAGGATCATTATCAAGAGCGCTTCAGAACACAACAGCCAGCGGGCAACTTTGGACAGAGATACACCTCTAGCAATTATCACATGTCCTCCAATTTTACAGAACATTTTTTTCGCAACATCACTTTACACCGAGGGCCAAAACTTTGTCAATATTGACTCAATCTCAACCAAACTTGGCCCACACCTGCTCAAGATCATTATCAAGAGAGTCTCAAAACACAACAGCCAACGGGCAACTCTGGACGGAGAACCAGGCCTCCCAGTGAAAGTACTTGGTCGGCTGGATTCATCACTCGAGGTCGTTTCACCAGCGGATCTACATATGAAAATGACAGTTACACCGAGGACCAAAACTTTGTCAATACTGCCTCAATCTCAACCAAACTCGGCCCACACCTTCTCAGGATCATTATCAAGAGCGCTTCAGAACACAACAGCCAGCGGGCAACTTTGGACAGAGATACACCTCTAGCAATTATCACATGTTTTCTCCAATTTTACAGAACATTTTTTTCGCAACATCACTTTACACCGAGGGCCAAAACTTTGTCAATATTGACTCAATCTCAACCAAACTTGGCCCACACCTGCTCAAGATCATTATCAAGAGAGTCTCAAAACACAACAGCCAACGGGCAACTCTGGACGGAGAACCAGGCCTCCCAGTGAAAGTACTTGGTCGGCTGGATTCATCACTCGAGGTCGTTTCACCAGCGGATCTACATATGAAAATGACAGTTACACCGAGGACCAAAACTTTGTCAATACTGCCTCAATCTCAACCAAACTCGGCCCACACCTTCTCAGGATCATTATCAAGAGCGCTTCAGAACACCGCAGCCAGCGGGCAACTTTGGACAGAGATACACCTCTAGCAATTATCACATGTCCTCCAATTTTACAGAACATTTTTTTCGCAACATCACTTTACACCGAGGGCCAAAACTTTGTCAATATTGACTCAATCTCAACCAAACTTGGCCCACACCTGCTCAAGATCATTATCAAGAGAGTCTCAAAACACAACAGCCAACGGGCAACTCTGGACGGAGAACCAGGCCTCCCAGTGAAAGTACTTGGTCGGCTGGATTCATCACTCGAGGTCGTTTCACCAGCGGATCTACATATGAAAATGACAGTTACACCGAGGACCAAAACTTTGTCAATACTGCATCAATCTCAACCAAACTCGGCCCACACCTTCTCAGGATCATTATCAAGAGCGCTTCAGAACACAACAGCCAGCGGGCAACTTTGGACAGAGATACACCTCTAGCCATTATCACATGTCCTCCAATTTTACAGAACATTTTTTTCGCAACATCACTTTACACCGAGGGCCAAAACTTTGTCAATATTGACTCAATCTCAACCAAACTTGGCCCACACCTCCTCAAGATCATTATCAAGAGAGTCTCAAAACACAACAGCCAACGGGCAACTCTGGACGGAGAACCAGGCCTCCCAGTGAAAGTACTTGGTCGGCTGGATTCATCACTCGAGGTCGTTTCACCAGCGGATCTACATATGAAAATGACAGTTACACCGAGGACCAAAACTTTGTCAATACTGCCTCAATCTCAACCAAACTCGGCCCACACCTTCTCAGGATCATTATCAAGAGCGCTTCAGAACACAACAGCCAGCGGGCAACTTTGGACAGAGATACACCTCTAGCAATTATCACATGTCCTCCAATTTTACAGAACATTTTTTTCGCAACATCACTTTACACCGAGGGCCAAAACTTTGTCAATATTGACTCAATCTCAACCAAACTTGGCCCACACCTGCTCAAGATCATTATCAAGAGAGTCTCAAAACACAACAGCCAACGGGCAACTCTGGACGGAGAACCAGGCCTCCCAGTGAAAGTACTTGGTCGGCTGGATTCATCACTCGAGGTCGTTTCACCAGCGGATCTACATATGAAAATGACAGTTACACCGAGGAACAAAACTTTGTCAATACTGCCTCAATCTCAACCAAACTCGGCCCACACCTTCTCAGGATCATTATCAAGAGCGCTTCAGAACACAACAGCAGGCGGGCAACTTTGGACAGAGATACACCTCTAGCAATTATCACATGTCCTCCAATTTTACAGAACATTTTTTTCGCAACATCACTTTACACCGAGGGCCAAAACTTTGTCAATATTGACTCAATCTCAACCAAACTCGGCCCACACCTGCTCAAGATCATTATCAAGAGAGTCTCAAAACACAACAGCCAACGGGCAACTCTGGACGGAGAACCAGGCCTCCCAGTGAAAGTACTTGGTCGGCTGGATTCATCACTCGAGGTCGTTTCACCAGCGGATCTACATATGAAAATGACAGTTACACCGAGGACCAAAACTTTGTCAATACTGCCTCAATCTCAACCAAACTCGGCCCACACCTTCTCAGGATCATTATCAAGAGCGCTTCAGAACACAACAGCCAGCGGGCAACTTTGGACAGAGATACACCTCAAGCAATTATCACATGTCCTCCAATTTTACAGAACATTTTTTTCGCAACATCACTTTACACCGAGGGCCAAAACTTTGTCAATATTGACTCAATCTCAACCAAACTTGGCCCACACCTGCTCAAGATCATTATCAAGAGAGCCTCAAAACACAACAGCCAACGGGCAACTCTGGACGGAGAACCAGGCCTCCCAGTGAAAGTACTTGGTCGGCTGGATTCATCACTCGAGGTCGTTTCACCAGCGGATCTACATATGAAAATGACAGTTACACCGAGGACCAAAACTTTGTCAATACTGCCTCAATCTCAACCAAACTCGGCCCACACCTTTTCAGGATCATTATCAAGAGCGCTTCAGAACACAACAGCCAGCGGGCAACTTTGGACAGAGATACACCTCTAGCAATTATCACATGTTTTCTCCAATTTTACAGAACATTTTTTTCGCAACATCACTTTACACCGAGGGCCAAAACTTTGTCAATATTGACTCAATCTCAACCAAACTTGGCCCACACCTGCTCAAGATCATTATCAAGAGAGTCTCAAAACACAACAGCCAACGGGCAGCTCTGGACGGAGAACCAGGCCTCCCAGTGAAAGTACTTGGTCGGCTGGATTCATCACTCGAGGTCGTTTCACCAGCGGATCTACATATGAAAATGACAGTTACACCGAGGACCAAAACTTTGTCAATACTGCCTCAATCTCAACCAAACTCGGCCCACACCTTCTCAGGATCATTATCAAGAGCGCTTCAGAACACAACAGCCAGCGGGCAACTTTGGACAGAGATACACCTCTAGCAATTATCACATGTTTTCTCCAATTTTACAGAACATTTTTTTCGCAACATCACTTTACACCGAGGGCCAAAACTTTGTCAATATTGACTCAATCTCAACCAAACTTGGCCCACACTTGCTCAAGATCATTATCAAGAGAGTCTCAAAACACAACAGCCAACGGGCAGCTCTGGACGGAGAACCAGGCCTCCCAGTGAAAGTACTTGGTCGGCTGGATTCATCACTCGAGGTCGTTTCACCAGCGGATCTACATATGAAAATGACAGTTACACCGAGGACCAAAACTTTGTCAATACTGCCTCAATCTCAACCAAACTCGGCCCACACCTTCTCAGGATCATTATCAAGAGCGCTTCAGAACACAACAGCCAGCGGGCAACTTTGGACAGAGATACACCTCTAGCAATTATCACATGTCCTCCAATTTTACAGAACATTTTTTTCGCAACATCACTTTACACCGAGGGCCAAAACTTTGTCAATATTGACTCAATCTCAACCAAACTTGGCCCACACCTGCTCAAGATCATTATCAAGAGAGTCTCAAAACACAACAGCCAACGGGCAACTCTGGACGGAGAACCAGGCCTCCCAGTGAAAGTACTTGGTCGGCTGGATTCATCACTCGAGGTCGTTTCACCAGCGGATCTACATATGAAAATGACAGTTACACCGAGGACCAAAACTTTGTCAATACTGCCTCAATCTCAACCAAACTCGGCCCACACCTTCTCAGGATCATTATCAAGAGCGCTTCAGAACACAACAGCCAGCGGGCAACTTTGGACAGAGATACACCTCTAGCAATTATCACATGTTTTCTCCAATTTTACAGAACATTTTTTTCGCAACATCACTTTACACCGAGGGCCAAAACTTTGTCAATATTGACTCAATCTCAACCAAACTTGGCCCACACCTGCTCAAGATCATTATCAAGAGAGTCTCAAAACACAACAGCCAACGGGCAACTCTGGACGGAGAACCAGGCCTCCCAGTGAAAGTACTTGGTCGGCTGGATTCATCACTCGAGGTCGTTTCACCAGCGGATCTACATATGAAAATGACAGTTACACCGAGGACCAAAACTTTGTCAATACTGCCTCAATCTCAACCAAACTCGGCCCACACCTTCTCAGGATCATTATCAAGAGCGCTTCAGAACACCACAGCCAGCGGGCAACTTTGGACAGAGATACACCTCTAGCAATTATCACATGTCCTCCAATTTTACAGAACATTTTTTTCGCAACATCACTTTACACCGAGGGCCAAAACTTTGTCAATATTGACTCAATCTCAACCAAACTTGGCCCACACCTGCTCAAGATCATTATCAAGAGAGTCTCAAAACACAACAGCCAACGGGCAACTCTGGACGGAGAACCAGGCCTCCCAGTGAAAGTACTTGGTCGGCTGGATTCATCACTCGAGGTCGTTTCACCAGCGGATCTACATATGAAAATGACAGTTACACCGAGGACCAAAACTTTGTCAATACTGCATCAATCTCAACCAAACTCGGCCCACACCTTCTCAGGATCATTATCAAGAGCGCTTCAGAACACAACAGCCAGCGGGCAACTTTGGACAGAGATACACCTCTAGCAATTATCACATGTCCTCCAATTTTACAGAACATTTTTTTCGCAACATCACTTTACACCGAGGGCCAAAACTTTGTCAATATTGACTCAATCTCAACCAAACTTGGCCCACACCTGCTCAAGATCATTATCAAGAGAGTCTCAAAACACAACAGCCAACGGGCAACTCTGGACGGAGAACCAGGCCTCCCAGTGAAAGTACTTGGTCGGCTGGATTCATCACTCGAGGTCGTTTCACCAGCGGATCTACATATGAAAATGACAGTTACACCGAGGACCAAAACTTTGTCAATACTGCCTCAATCTCAACCAAACTCGGCCCACACCTTCTCAGGATCATTATCAAGAGCGCTTCAGAACACAACAGCCAGCGGGCAACTTTGGACAGAGATACACCTCTAGCAATTATCACATGTCCTCCAATTTTACAGAACATTTTTTTCGCAACATCACTTTACACCGAGGGCCAAAACTTTGTCAATATTGACTCAATCTCAACCAAACTTGGCCCACACCTGCTCAAGATCATTATCAAGAGAGTCTCAAAACACAACAGCCAACGGGCAACTCTGGACGGAGAACCAGGCCTCCCAGTGAAAGTACTTGGTCGGCTGGATTCATCACTCGAGGTCGTTTCACCAGCGGATCTACATATGAAAATGACAGTTACACCGAGGACCAAAACTTTGTCAATACTGCCTCAATCTCAACCAAACTCGGCCCACACCTTTTCAGGATCATTATCAAGAGCGCTTCAGAACACAACAGCCAGCGGGCAACTTTGGACAGAGATACACCTCTAGCAATTATCACATGTTTTCTCCAATTTTACAGAACATTTTTTTCGCAACATCACTTTACACCGAGGGCCAAAACTTTGTCAATATTGACTCAATCTCAACCAAACTTGGCCCACACCTGCTCAAGATCATTATCAAGAGAGTCTCAAAACACAACAGCCAACGGGCAACTCTGGACGGAGAACCAGGCCTCCCAGTGAAAGTACTTGGTCGGCTGGATTCATCACTCGAGGTCGTTTCACCAGCGGATCTACATATGAAAATGACAGTTACACCGAGGACCAAAACTTTGTCAATACTGCCTCAATCTCAACCAAACTCGGCCCACACCTTCTCAGGATCATTATCAAGAGCGCTTCAGAACACAACAGCCAGCGGGCAACTTTGGACAGAGATACACCTCTAGCAATTATCACATGTTTTCTCCAATTTTACAGAACATTTTTTTCGCAACATCACTTTACACCGAGGGCCAAAACTTTGTCAATATTGACTCAATCTCAACCAAACTTGGCCCACACCTGCTCAAGATCATTATCAAGAGAGTCTCAAAACACAACAGCCAACGGGCAGCTCTGGACGGAGAACCAGGCCTCCCAGTGAAAGTACTTGGTCGGCTGGATTCATCACTCGAGGTCGTTTCACCAGCGGATCTACATATGAAAATGACAGTTACACCGAGGACCAAAACTTTGTCAATACTGCCTCAATCTCAACCAAACTCGGCCCACACCTTCTCAGGATCATTATCAAGAGCGCTTCAGAACACAACAGCCAGCGGGCAACTTTGGACAGAGATACACCTCTAGCAATTATCACATGTCCTCCAATTTTACAGAACATTTTTTTCGCAACATCACTTTACACCGAGGGCCAAAACTTTGTCAATATTGACTCAATCTCAACCAAACTTGGCCCACACCTGCTCAAGATCATTATCAAGAGAGTCTCAAAACACAACAGCCAACGGGCAACTCTGGACGGAGAACCAGGCCTCCCAGTGAAAGTACTTGGTCGGCTGGATTCATCACTCGAGGTCGTTTCACCAGCGGATCTACATATGAAAATGACAGTTACACCGAGGACCAAAACTTTGTCAATACTGCCTCAATCTCAACCAAACTCGGCCCACACCTTCTCAGGATCATTATCAAGAGCGCTTCAGAACACAACAGCCAGCGGGCAACTTTGGACAGAGATACACCTCTAGCAATTATCACATGTTTTCTCCAATTTTACAGAACATTTTTTTCGCAACATCACTTTACACCGAGGGCCAAAACTTTGTCAATATTGACTCAATCTCAACCAAACTTGGCCCACAGATGCTCAAGATCATTATCAAGAGAGTCTCAAAACACAACAGCCAACGGGCAACTCTGGACGGAGAACCAGGCCTCCCAGTGAAAGTACTTGGTCGGCTGGATTCATCACTCGAGGTCGTTTCACCAGCGGATCTACATATGAAAATGACAGTTACACCGAGGACCAAAACTTTGTCAATACTGCCTCAATCTCAACCAAACTCGGCCCACACCTTCTCAGGATCATTATCAAGAGCGCTTCAGAACACCACAGCCAGCGGGCAACTTTGGACAGAGATACACCTCTAGCAATTATCACATGTCCTCCAATTTTACAGAACATTTTTTTCGCAACATCACTTTACACCGAGGGCCAAAACTTTGTCAATATTGACTCAATCTCAACCAAACTTGGCCCACACCTGCTCAAGATCATTATCAAGAGAGTCTCAAAACACAACAGCCAACGGGCAACTCTGGACGGAGAACCAGGCCTCCCAGTGAAAGTACTTGGTCGGCTGGATTCATCACTCGAGGTCGTTTCACCAGCGGATCTACATATGAAAATGACAGTTACACCGAGGACCAAAACTTTGTCAATACTGCATCAATCTCAACCAAACTCGGCCCACACCTTCTCAGGATCATTATCAAGAGCGCTTCAGAACACAACAGCCAGCGGGCAACTTTGGACAGAGATACACCTCTAGCAATTATCACATGTCCTCCAATTTTACAGAACATTTTTTTCGCAACATCACTTTACACCGAGGGCCAAAACTTTGTCAATATTGACTCAATCTCAACCAAACTTGGCCCACACCTGCTCAAGATCATTATCAAGAGAGTCTCAAAACACAACAGCCAACGGGCAACTCTGGACGGAGAACCAGGCCTCCCAGTGAAAGTACTTGGTCGGCTGGATTCATCACTCGAGGTCGTTTCACCAGCGGATCTACATATGAAAATGACAGTTACACCGAGGACCAAAACTTTGTCAATACTGCCTCAATCTCAACCAAACTCGGCCCACACCTTCTCAGGATCATTATCAAGAGCGCTTCAGAACACAACAGCCAGCGGGCAACTTTGGACAGAGATACACCTCTAGCAATTATCACATGTCCTCCAATTTTACAGAACATTTTTTTCGCAACATCACTTTACACCGAGGGCCAAAACTTTGTCAATATTGACTCAATCTCAACCAAACTTGGCCCACACCTGCTCAAGATCATTATCAAGAGAGTCTCAAAACACAACAGCCAACGGGCAACTCTGGACGGAGAACCAGGCCTCCCAGTGAAAGTACTTGGTCGGCTGGATTCATCACTCGAGGTCGTTTCACCAGCGGATCTACATATGAAAATGACAGTTACACCGAGGACCAAAACTTTGTCAATACTGCCTCAATCTCAACCAAACTCGGCCCACACCTTCTCAGGATCATTATCAAGAGCGCTTCAGAACACAACAGCCAGCGGGCAACCTTGGACAGAGATACACCTCTAGCAATTATCACATGTCCTCCAATTTTACAGAACATTTTTTTCGCAACATCACTTTACACCGAGGGCCAAAACTTTGTCAATATTGACTCAATCTCAACCAAACTTGGCCCACACCTGCTCAAGATCATTATCAAGAGAGTCTCAAAACACAACAGCCAACGGGCAACTCTGGACGGAGAACCAGGCCTCCCAGTGAAAGTACTTGGTCGGCTGGATTCATCACTCGAGGTCGTTTCACCAGCGGATCTACATATGAAAATGACAGTTACACCGAGGACCAAAACTTTGTCAATACTGCATCAATCTCAACCAAACTCGGCCCACACCTTCTCAGGATCATTATCAAGAGCGCTTCAGAACACAACAGCCAGCGGGCAACTTTGGACAGAGATACACCTCTAGCAATTATCACATGTCCTCCAATTTTACAGAACATTTTTTTCGCAACATCACTTTACACCGAGGGCCAAAACTTTGTCAATATTGACTCAATCTCAACCAAACTTGGCCCACACCTGCTCAAGATCATTATCAAGAGAGTCTCAAAACACAACAGCCAACGGGCAACTCTGGACGGAGAACCAGGCCTCCCAGTGAAAGTACTTGGTCGGCTGGATTCATCACTCGAGGTCGTTTCACCAGCGGATCTACATATGAAAATGACAGTTACACCGAGGACCAAAACTTTGTCAATACTGCATCAATCTCAACCAAACTCGGCCCACACCTTCTCAGGATCATTATCAAGAGCGCTTCAGAACACAACAGCCAGCGGGCAACTTTGGACAGAGATACACCTCTAGCAATTATCACATGTCCTCCAATTTTACAGAACATTTTTTTCGCAACATCACTTTACACCGAGGGCCAAAACTTTGTCAATATTGACTCAATCTCAACCAAACTTGGCCCACACCTGCTCAAGATCATTATCAAGAGAGTCTCAAAACACAACAGCCAACGGGCAACTCTGGACGGAGAACCAGGCCTCCCAGTGAAAGTACTTGGTCGGCTGGATTCATCACTCGAGGTCGTTTCACCAGCGGATCTACATATGAAAATGACAGTTACACCGAGGACCAAAACTTTGTCAATACTGCATCAATCTCAACCAAACTCGGCCCACACCTTCTCAGGATCATTATCAAGAGCGCTTCAGAACACAACAGCCAGCGGGCAACTTTGGACAGAGATACACCTCTAGCAATTATCACATGTCCTCCAATTTTACAGAACATTTTTTTCGCAACATCACTTTACACCGAGGGCCAAAACTTTGTCAATATTGACTCAATCTCAACCAAACTTGGCCCACACCTTGTCAGGATCATTGTGTTGGTGGTGATTAAACCTTAAGGAAAAATATTTTGATCTTTGTTTTAGTTGTCTACTTAGCATTATTCTTTCTCGGAATTTAATGCATGCATTCGAACGCGTTGATGGTGCCTCTGAAAATATTTCGAAATTTTATCTGGAAGCTGTAAACGTGTTCGAACGAACTACATTTCAAAATGTCCCGCGCAGTTCATGGAGGTGTATTAAAACATGTAAATCATGTGATTCAGGTCTTTTCACTGTTTGATGATGATCCTCAGATAAACATATGTATGAAGAATTAGGTTTTTAGCTTCCACAAGAGTGATGACGCCACCTGTTGTACACGGTGAAACGTATCTTGTGAAAATTACAACAGTTTGAATTGGGCGTTTACACGTGCAACTCGATCGTTAACACTTTTCGATCCATAATGAGTCAGAAAAGAATGGACAAGGCAAGGAAGCAGTGGCATGCCTTCAATATTCGTGCTTCGAGCATCGTCACACAAATGGTGACAAACATTGCATTGAGATCAACAGCTAGTTAGCCAATAAGATTCAGTAAAAATTGTTAGCTAGGAGTTGCTCCTTGTTCTACTTTGGCTACTGCGTTTCACTGACTGTCGGAGGATAGCAAGTTGTTGATCTCAATGCATTATTTATCACCTTTCACTTAATTGTTGCTCGAATCACGATCATTGAAGACATGCCTTTTTTTCATTGTTTGTTCATTTTCTTCTGATTCCTTGCGGGTCGAAAAGCGTCAGCGATGAAGTTGCACATGTACACGCAGCGTAAGAGTGTGAATAAGTATACTGAAAAATGCTGTTCCCGTGACACTGCCTGTCTGAACTTGCTTGTTATATGAAATAGCACATCAAAGAATCACAAATTTGAAAACATCGATTTTTCAAATAATGATCTATATGATTCAAGGGAAAATATATTTCTGCGGATACTATAATATATTAAAATACAAATAACGCCCGACGTTTCGCTGTCAACCAGCTTGATCACGAGCAAAATTTATAATGGCACAAAGGTGATAAAAACTGGAAACGTGCGCAGAATGGAGTTACACGTCAGTGCGGGATAGTCACGTGATTAATCAAGGTCACCTAAACATGTTAAGGGGTCTTGAGGTGCTACTTTTACGATACAAGTAGTGATGCTAAAAGTTCAAAAGCTAAACGAGAAGTGAAGCAAAGTGAGCGCACACACATCAGCAGACAGATAATTTCCTACCGATGCAACCATTCATGAGGGCCGTTGAGTTCACCTCGCTTATACAAATGGCTTCAAGATAGGTCCGTTTATGCCAACTTCTCACATTATGATGCAATACTTCCCATTTGATATTGTGCTGGACGATATGCTGCGGATGAGATTCTTTGAAATGGTTAAACACTGTAGATGATTCTCTCTTGAAGTGCTCGTGAAGTCGAGATTGCACAGTGCGTGTTGTCTCCCCAATGTAAATTTTGTCACAAATAGAACATGAAATTCTGTATATGGCCCATTTACTAAAACATCTACCTTTCTGTTTTGCAGAGGAGCACGTTTCACAGGCTGTCGAGCATTCCTTTCGTTCTTTAGGAGGATGTAGGATTCTTTTGAGGGATCTTCCAGAGGTGAAACAAATACGAATTTTCTCAGTGAGACCAGTCCTTCGTAATACTCCTAGGACTTTTCTTTTGTGATCCTCACCAAGGAAAGGAACTTTAAGGACACTTTTGTTTGAGGAAACTTCATTTTCCCTCGATTTGGGATTATGAAAAATTCGCAAAGTTTTGTGCAAAAAATGATTGGGATAACCATTCCGTCGGAAACTATTGAGCACTCTATCAATAGATATGTCCATGTTTTGGTTATTTGTGGAGCGAGTTTTGGCTCGGTGTAGCTCTCCCAAAACAACAGAACGCTTGCGTGATACAGGTCCACTAGATTGCCATGGATAGATGGAACCGCTATGAATCTCTTTGAAATATAAGCGAGATTCGAAACATCCATTTTCAATATATGTTTCACAATCAAGAAATGCCAATATTCCATCGGTAGGTAGTTCCATAGTAAACTTTATAGATTGTGAGGCTGAGTTGCTTATATCCAAAATCTCTTCATGGGAAATATTCCGAGGCCATATAAGGAAAATATCATCTATGTATCTTTTCCAATTGGTCCCAACAGGCAATTTGCTCAAAATCAAATGTTCAATATAGTCCATGTAGATAATTGCCATGGATGGCGCGAGAGAATTTCCCATGGAAAGACCATCATTCTGTCTATAAGTAGCACCATCTTGTAAAATGAAGTCATTTTCCAGTGCCAATTTAACGAGAGAGATTATATCCCTATTGTCCATTTGAATAAACGTATCATCATATTCCGAGTTTATGAAAAGAAAATTCTCCAGAACGGTAAACATACCAACATCTCCATCTCCGTCTCGACGTGGAATACTACCATAAAGATTGGCAACATCCAGGGAACCAAACCCTCCGATATCATTACCATTTTGCTGCTTCATCCAATTAACAAAAGTAGCAGAATCCGATAAATGAGAATCAACCAGAAATAACAAATTCGAAAAACAAGAAGCCAGTTTCTTGGATAGTGATACTCCTGGACCATCCATAGCAGCAACTATAGGTCTTCCCCTAAGTTCCCCGATCTTGTGGTCTTTAGGCAGGACATAGGCCGAGCTCTCCATAGGTTCTGAACATTTACATGAAAGAATCCATTCAGCAATTCGAGGTTGATGGTCACTATACCTTTGAGCAATTTCTGACAATTCACGATTAAATTTGGATTGTCTGGAATTAGGCTTGGCACTCCTCACTCTTTCGAAATTTCCTGACTCCACGATAGAATCTCTCAGCATCTTGTTGTACTCCTCCTGCTTCAAAGAGATAACTCGTGAAGTCTTATCCGTAGGTAGTATGACATAGTCCTTCCGAATGGTAGACAATTCTTTCAGATTTCTTTGCAAAGCAGATACACAAGTAGATGGAGAGGGTGTACTCATAGATCCAAATAAATTCAGTATCCCTCCGGAAAACTCATTTATTACCGATAGAGATTCTCCATCCGCCTTCAGTCTATCTGCTTGAATCTGCAAGTCGGCTTTCAATTCATTGAGTTTCTCTTTCCGTTGATTCGAACTGTCGCAAGAGACAGTGAGAGAAGGGCCTTGATTCAAAAAATTATTTAGGCTCTCTGAAATAGGAGCTTAACAGCTGTATTTGTAAATCCTCTCACACTATCCAATTCGGTGGAATGGACAAATGATCTCTCCTTCTTCCGTAGTAGGACATTCAATTTATTGTATTTAGTTTTCTGTAGATCCAGCTCTAACTTGTTCAACAGCTCCGTATCATGTTCTTGAAATGGGAAAACATACTTAGTGAAACGATCCCGTCTTCTGTATTCCTCATTTATAGCAAGTTTCAACCATTGTATACTTTGCTTGCGCTGCAACTCCAAAGCAGCTGAACTGTTCAAAGTATTCACAAGAGGATTCTTTGCACACAGACCATTTGGAAAAACATTCCTCTTTCTACACAATCGAAGAAATCGCAAATTGCTTCCAATTTTAATCAACTTTTGTGCCATAAGGAAATCTGATTTCATGATGGTTGGTAGGGTATGCTCCTCGTATCCGGTAGTGGGTAATTCAAGGGAAAATATATTTCTGCGGATACTATAATATATTAAAATACAAATAACGCCCGACGTTTCGCTGTCAACCAGCTTGATCACGAGCAAAATTTATAATGGCACAAAGGTGATAAAAACTGGAAACGTGCGCAGAATGGAGTTACACGTCAGTGCGGGATAGTCACGTGATTAATCAAGGTCACCTAAATATGTTAAGGGGTCTTGAGGTGCTACTTTTACGATACAAGTAGTGATGCTAAAAGTTCAAAAGCTAAACGAGAAGTGAAGCAAAGTGAGCGCACACACATCAGCAGACAGATAATTTCCTACCGATGCAGCCATTCATGAGGGCCGTTGAGTTCACCTCGCTTATACAAATGGCTTCAAGATAGGTCCGTTTATGCCAACTTCTCACATTATGATGCAATACTTCCCATTTGATATTGTGCTGGACGATATGCTGCGGATGAGATTCTTTGAAATGGTTAAACACTGTAGATGATTCTCTCTTGAAGTGCTCGTGAAGTCGAGATTGCACAGTGCGTGTTGTCTCCCCAATGTAAATTTTGTCACAAATAGAACATGAAATTCTGTATATGGCCCATTTACTAAAACATCTACCTTTCTGTTTTGCAGAGGAGCACGTTTCACAGGCTGTCGAGCATTCCTTTCGTTCTTTAGGAGGATGTAGGATTCTTTTGAGGGATCTTCCAGAGGTGAAACAAATACGAATTTTCTCAGTGAGACCAGTCCTTCGTAATACTCCTAGGACTTTTCTTTTGTGATCCTCACCAAGGAAAGGAACTTTAAGGACACTTTTGTTTGAGGAAACTTCATTTTCCCTCGATTTGGGATTATGAAAAATTCGCAAAGTTTTGTGCAAAAAATGATTGGGATAACCATTCCGTCGGAAACGATTGAGCACTCTATCAATAGATATGTCCATGTTTTGGTTATTTGTGGAGCGAGTTTTGGCTCGGTGTAGCTCTCCCAAAACAACAGAACGCTTGCGTGATACAGGTCCACTAGATTGCCATGGATAGATGGAACCGCTATGAATCTCTTTGAAATATAAGCGAGATTCGAAACATCCATTTTCAATATATGTTTCACAATCAAGAAATGCCAATATTCCATCGGTAGGTAGTTCCTTAGTAAACTTTATAGATTGTGAGGCTGAGTTGCTTATATCCAAAATCTCTTCATGGGAAATATTCCGAGGCCATATAAGGAAAATATCATCTATGTATCTTTTCCAATTGGTCCCAACAGGCAATTTGCTCAAAATCAAATGTTCAATATAGTCCATGTAGATAATTGCCATGGATGGCGCGAGAGAATTTCCCATGGAAAGACCATCATTCTGTCTATAAGTAGCACCATCTTGTAAAATGAAGTCATTTTCCAGTGCCAATTTAACGAGAGAGATTATATCCCTATTGTCCATTTGAATAAACGTATCATCATATTCCGAGTTTATGAAAAGAAAATTCTCCAGAACGGTAAACATACCAACATCTCCATCTCCGTCTCGACGTGGAATACTACCATAAAGATTGGCAACATCCAGGGAACCAAACCCTCCGATATCATTACCATTTTGCTGCTTCATCCAATTAACAAAAGTAGCAGAATCCGATAAATGAGAATCAACCAGAAATAACAAATTCGAAAAACAAGAAGCCAGTTTCTTGGATAGTGATACTCCTGGACCATCCATAGCAGCAACTATAGGTCTTCCCCTAAGTTCCCCGATCTTGTGGTCTTTAGGCAGGACATAGGCCGAGCTCTCCATAGGTTCTGAACATTTACATGAAAGAATCCTTTCTTGCTTTGCAAAGAAATCTGAAAGAATTGTCTACCATTCGGAAGGACTATGTCATACTACCTACGGATAAGACTTCACGAGTTATCTCTTTGAAGCAGGAGGAGTACAACAAGATGCTGAGAGATTCTATCGTGGAGTCAGGAAATTTCGAAAGAGTGAGGAGTGCCAAGCCTAATTCCAGACAATCCAAATTTAATCGTGAATTGTCAGAAATTGCTCAAAGGTATAGTGACCATCAACCTCGAATTGCTGAATGGATTCTTTCATGTAAATGTTCAGAACCTATGGAGAGCTCGGCCTATGTCCTGCCTAAAGACCACAAGATCGGGGAACTTAGGGGAAGACCTATAGTTGCTGCTATGGATGGTCCAGGAGTATCACTATCCAAGAAACTGGCTTCTTGTTTTTCGAATTTGTTATTTCTGGTTGATTCTCATTTATCGGATTCTGCTACTTTTGTTAATTGGATGAAGCAGCAAAATGGTAATGATATCGGAGGGTTTGGTTCCCTGGATGTTGCCAATCTTTATGGTAGTATTCCACGTCGAGACGGAGATGGAGATGTTGGTATGTTTACCGTTCTGGAGAATTTTCTTTTCATAAACTCGGAATATGATGATACGTTTATTCAAATGGACAATAGGGATATAATCTCTCTCGTTAAATTGGCACTGGAAAATGACTTCATTTTACAAGATGGTGCTACTTATAGACAGAATGATGGTCTTTCCATGGGAAATTCTCTCGCGCCATCCATGGCAATTATCTACATGGACTATATTGAACATTTGATTTTGAGCAAATTGCCTGTTGGGACCAATTGGAAAAGATACATAGATGATATTTTCCTTATATGGCCTCGGAATATTTCCCATGAAGAGATTTTGGATATAAGCAACTCAGCCTCACAATCTATAAAGTTTACTATGGAACTACCTACCGATGGAATATTGGCATTTCTTGATTGTGAAACATATATTGAAAATGGATGTTTCGAATCTCGCTTATATTTCAAAGAGATTCATAGCGGTTCCATCTATCCATGGCAATCTAGTGGACCTGTATCACGCAAGCGTTCTGTTGTTTTGGGAGAGCTACACCGAGCCAAAACTCGCTCCACAAATAACCAAAACATGGACATATCTATTGATAGAGTGCTCAATAGTTTCCGACGGAATGGTTATCCCAATCATTTTTTGTACAAAACTTTGCGAATTTTTCATAATCCCAAATCGAGGGAAAATGAAGTTTCCTCAAACAAAAGTGTCCTTAAAGTTCCTTTCCTTGGTGAGGATCACAAAAGAAAAGTCCTAGGAGTATTACGAAGGACTGGTCTCACTGAGAAAATTCGTATTTGTTTCACCTCTGGAAGATCCCTCAAAAGAATCCTACATCCTCCTAAAGAACGAAAGGAATGCTCGACAGCCTGTGAAACGTGCTCCTCTGCAAAACAGAAAGGTAGATGTTTTAGTAAATGGGCCATATACAGAATTTCATGTTCTATTTGTGACAAAATTTACATTGGGGAGACAACACGCACTGTGCAATCTCGACTTCACGAGCACTTCAAGAGAGAATCATCTACAGTGTTTAACCATTTCAAAGAATCTCATCCGCAGCATATCGTCCAGCACAATATCAAATGGGAAGTATTGCATCATAATGTGAGAAGTTGGCATAAACGGACCTATCTTGAAGCCATTTGTATAAGCGAGGTGAACTCAACGGCCCTCATGAATGGCTGCATCGGTAGGAAATTATCTGTCTGCTGATGTGTGTGCGCTCACTTTGCTTCACTTCTCGTTTAGCTTTTGAACTTTTAGCATCACTACTTGTATCGTAAAAGTAGCACCTCAAGACCCCTTAACATGTTTAGGTGACCTTGATTAATCACGTGACTATCCCGCACTGACGTGTAACTCCATTCTGCGCACGTTTCCAGTTTTTATCACCTTTGTGCCATTATAAATTTTGCTCGTGATCAAGCTGGTTGACAGCGAAACGTCGGGCGTTATTTGTATTTTAATATATTATAGTATCCGCAGAAATATATTTTCCCTTGAATTACCCACTACCGGATACGAGGAGCATACCCTACCAACCATCATGATCTATATGTATCTAACTTGTGACTAAAAAATCGATGTCATCAAATTAGTGATGATAAATATTTCAGGTCAGTGACAGTGAGTGCTACCCACGTATCCTGTGTGATGTGTCCTCTGCATCCCGTGCAGTCCCTTGGACGGTATGGGATATGATGAACGTTGAACAGTTTAACAAACAAGTTCCGATCCTTTGTGCATAACTGAACAACAATTGTCTGTCACTCATGTGCTCAATAGGTTTTCGTTTCACTGGCTTCATTTTATGCTCTCCAAAAGAGGTTTTGTAATATGTAGTGGGGGGGGGTGAGTCGAGCGATTCCTAAGGAAGGCGGATGCGTGGTGATTACTGAATTGATCATGAAAAGATTGGGAGGTCGAAATATCCAGGAACTTTCTCTCGAAAGCTGATACCCATTCGTTAATTGGTTTCAGACGTAGGTATGTTTGTCATTCATTTTGTGTAATAATTGGATATATTTCAAGCTCCCAATCTTGTGGTCGGTTCAGTTATTAATCGCATTACTCTATTATTGACAGTTCTCCTCGTACCCCTTGCGGAATCGCTCGGCTGACCCCCCTCGTGACTACCTGTCTTTCCTTCAATACATTGTTAGTGTGCGCTGCCCACGCCTCCTATGTTAAGTGTTACGACGTGACGTTAATTCCTTGAGTTTGTCCCGTGCAGTTCAGTGGACGGAATGGAAAGCATGCTCCTCACACCCGTATCTTGAAGGATCCGACTAAGAGTGTTCTCCTATCACCGAAGCTCTCAAGATGACTATGTCATGTATCAGTCTCTTTCTCTTGCTTAGTAGTCAACATGTGGCTTCTGACGTCTCGCTGATTTAGTGTTCTGTTTCTTACGTGATTCATTTTTGCTTTTGTGTCATCAATTCTTACTTTCTGACAGAGAATTTGTTGTTGCCCGTCAAGAATTTGAATAAATTGGATAAGATGAATGTGTCGTTCTGATATCTTCTACGCCTATGATTTGGGTTATTGTACTATGTGTATTATTGTAGCAATTTGAAACTTCAGTGTCGCACCTGTCGTTAACTTCATATGCGTCATCTTCCACTTATTTGCAGAAGCAGTGGTGGTGATTAAGTTTAAGAAAATGACTTGTCGTGACGCTACTGGTACGTTCTCACGAACTGAATTGACCGCATTCATTTTTCTTGAAGCAGCTCATGAGTCATCATTGTCGTCGTCAGGCGTGAGACCATAGCAGTCAATTCATTCATTCGATGTATTACCACAAACAACCGTCGATTTTTCATTTACGCAGCAATCCTGACATTGGGAAGGTGAGGAACACCAATTTTGTCTAAGATTCGTACTTGTCCGCAACGTAAGTACTAAACTCGCGGCGATACGCGCTGTACTTTAAACATTTATTTATACTTACAACAATCGATATTTCTAAAGTACTTGACCCAGAGTGAAAGTATACAACTGATTTTTTCCTTATAATCATTCAAACTCAAACCAGCGAATAATTAGTCAACATGTTAAAGGTACACAAATCACTGTATTTTACGTCACGACAGCACTAATACCTCATTATTGGTATGTTAAACTTCACTTATTTTATCGTGTTATAGTGTTTTAAATTCTCTGGGTACGTACTATGATAGTAGCTATTGCTTTGATGGGGGAATTATTTAGACCGTAACTTGTAGTGCAAATATAGTAAGAATTTTCATAGCGTTAAGATGTATTGTTACGTCACGCACTTTTCTTCTAATCATGATGTTCTATTATGAAATAAAGGTCGTTATTCCAACGACTCGATTGATATCAAGCGCTAACACACAGGAATTCCGGTTATATTGAGCCTATCAGTCGAAAAAATAACACAATATACATTTTGCAGTTTAGGCGATGTATTTTACGTCACGTGACGTAAAATACAGAAATTGTTTACTTCATAAAACAGTACAATATCATGTTTTACGCCACATAATTACAATGCTCAGCCACTATTTACTTACATTTTGTTGATGATGACTTTCAGTATGAATTTAGGTCATTTAGCCATTATTGAAATTTGTATAGTCATACCGGTATTCGCTTATGTCAGCAGCATTAAACAGAAGACGTTGTTCCAGTTTTTTAAACTATCTCTGAGTTTATGAATTCTAAAAATATATCAGGATAGAAAACTATGCATAACTATGCGCATGATATAATAATCATGTACGCTTAGTATTATGCAATTTAGAAAATCGTTCCATTTATCCAAAAGAGAGAGAGAGAGAGGAGTGTATTTTTCCTCATTAAATTAAACGAATAACATGACAAATCTAGGTAAGCAAATATACGCTGTCTTTGCAGCAATGCTGCTTTATTTCTGTAACAATAAAATCAACATGAGGACTACAAAAACTTTATGTAGGCCTACATTATATGCGTAATATGATAGAATAGTATCCTAATAGGCAAAGTATAAAAGTACTTCAAAAAGTAACTTTTTTCAAAAGTGTATAATGTACATCGTACAGCAATGGAAACATTAAATATTTAATTCTAAGTTCATTTGATTAAGTATCATCAGTTCAGTAGGTACGAGGGTAGTTCTGAAAGTAATGCCTCCTATATTTTTCATTTCGTATTAAAACAATAGTTAAAAACACTATTTTAGTTCGGAATACTCAGCTTTCTTTTATGAGACCAGTTTTGATTATTCACCTTCAATTGCTCATTGAATAGAAAATAAAAAATGGAAACATTACTTTTGGATGTAAAAATAGGAGGCATTACTTTCGGAACTTCCCTAGTAATTTATCATGTCTGGAATAGAGATGGACGCTAGCCGTCTCTTTCCGCCAATGCAGTTTTTTTTCTTTCAGAATGCCACTTTCAACAGCTGAACGATCCCGAAGATATAGGGAAAGGAAAAGACAAAACCTTGATTGGAGAAAAATGGAATCAGAGAGGACGAAAAAGTATTACATTCCATCGACAAATTTATCAGAGCGTGACCAGAGGTATCGAAAGAAATGTGTTCGCGAGCAAGTGAGAAAACATCGATCAAATAAGAAAATTCTTGAAGAGTCTCTAAGGCAAAATGAGCTGCCAGAGGATCAAAGAGCAAATGTGGAAGATCATAGAAATTGACAAAAATAAAACCTCTAGAAGGGAAATTAAGCTTCATGCAATGCACAATAACGGCACATAAATCGCACGCATTTTCACTTAGATGCACCTGCCAACGTCTGTATGATTGGGTTAGAATCAGTCACATGAGTAAATCGAAGCTTCTTATTGGTTCTTCATGCCCCAACTTAGTTCCCCCGGATGTGCCGCGACCTTGAGTCAATTACCATTCTAGTCAACTTCAGATAAACATTTTATTTCTATGTGGAAGATCAACGAAAACGAAGTCGACGCAGGAGATCGAGGGAGACGCAGAAATTGCGATATCGGTTAAAAAGGCGATCTGAAGAACTTGAGCTTGAAAAAAAGAAAAGACAATTGTTTGAAAAAAGGGCTTATCGGATGACGGTAAAATTGCGCAATACACCCACGACTTCGCACATGTGCCAATACAAGGGAAAGGATTGCGATGAGAAGAAGACTATTTCAAAACTCAAAGAAAAATCCAAAAGAAGATTACGCCATGTACAAAGCAAAAGAGAAGTTGTTAACGTCCTTTGTAGAGAAAACATATCCAGAATGTTTCCTGACAAACGCGATTTCATCAAAGTTGATGGTCAGAAATATCAGAAGAGAATGCTAGTGGATTATTTGAAGAATGTATATCAAATATTTCGAAGCGAAAATCCAGAATTTCGAATATCATATCCAATGTTCTGCCGATTTAGGCCGAAGTATATTGTTTTAGTTCGGTTCTGTGCAAGAAACATCTGTCTTTGCACTCAACATCAGAATATGGCACTTAAGTTTGAAGCTTTGAAGAAAGCTCATATTGTTGACAGCCATAACCCTGAAGAATTCCTTCGAAGAGAAGACATCGAGGAAATCTGTTGTCGCATACAAGATAGGCTAACTGAAGATATATCTTTTCATGAATGGCGCCGCATTTCTGAAGATGGGAAGAAGAAAACCAGAATTATTACTGAAACCTCAGACACTGCTAGATTTCAAGAAATTTTTCGAAGAGAGTTACGATCTTTTGCAAGCCATGTACGAAACTATAAGAATCAGAACATCGAACAGAGAACTTTGAAAAGCAATCTATCGGATGGACAGGTATTGGCTCTTATGGATTTCAGTCAAAACTATACATGCAAAACTTCTGAAGAAGTCCAGTCTGCGTTTTGGAATCAAGAGCAAGTAACAATTCACCCTGTTGTTTTGTATTGGAATAACCAAAACATTCTTCAGCACAAGACTGTCGTATTATGCAGCGATTCACTTCATCATAACTCCTTGACAGTTTTCGCATTCATAAAAAATCTCATCGAGAATTTGCGGACGAGCATAATGCCAGACGTTAAGGATATTATATATTGGACTGATAGTCCGACGAGCCAATATCGCAACAAAACGATTTTTTCTCTCATTGAAAACCATTACGAATTATTTTCTTTGAACGCTCAATGGAACTATTGTGAAGTCGGTCATGGCAAGGGACCACATGATGGTGTCGGCGGGACACTCAAAAGATTAGCAGACGACGCAGTGAAGCACAGTAAAGCGATAATCCAAAATCCCAATGACTTCCGCAAGTTTTTGGATAGCTTAGACAATTCGAAAATGACAGCATTGTGGGTTTCCTCTGAGAACATTTTACAGGTTGAGGATGTAATACATGACTTATCAAACGTTAGTGCGATTCCTGAAACAAAGAAAGTAAGTTACATATCTCCTGGTGCAAAAACTATGGATATAATGGCCCTATATTAATAAATAAAAAGCATATAAAATGATTATTATTGATATTATTTTCTTATAATTATATTGAATGAATTCCAATAATTAGGGAAATTATGGCTTAAATTTCTTATTAATAAAACTCAAGATTAATAAATAGATTAATAAAAGATAGATTCTCTTTAAGTGATATTCTTTAATAAGGCGTACTAAAAACGAGCAACTTAAAAAACTTTCACTAATTTTAAAAATCGAAATAAATCAAAACTAAACTAATCGAAGATCATATACTTGAAAGAGTGATGATATAAATATATGTTGGCTACCGGGTACTTTTTAGTTTTAATTAAAAACTGTGAGGAACTTCATTTTTCCATGTGCGTAAAGCCATTGGAGCCATACATATAGACTTCTTTTAGAAATCAATAACTTTAGTCCATTTTGATAAGCTTGAACCTTTATTTTCTGAATCTCTATGTCGAAAGCTTACCCAATAGATTAAAATCAATTATTAAAACATATTTACATATTCATTGCTGTATACCGGGACCTGGTAAAGGAAAAATCTTGTCCAGGCAACTTTCCTGTTGCTGCATCAACTGCGTGAAGAAAGAGAGATATGGCCGGATTATTCAAACTGAGACCCACAAGTGGAACTTATCGCGATTACGAACAACTCAGTAAGCAAATTGAAAATTATATACAAATAAATTCCATTAAAAAATTCAAAACGTACTTGCAGCTTTGAGAGTGGGTCGATCGTCGTGATCAGGGCAGATGATCCAAATAGAAAGTTTTACTTATTCAAGGTAAGATAACAGCCTAATAATTAATTTAATGCATTCATAAACTTCTTCATCTTATCATTTACATGTGAAACACCCGATGACGCGCACCGATTAAGAATGTTTCAATATTTTCAATCATAAAAACATTTATTATATATTATAACATTTTTTCAATAGTTCTGATCTAATTATTTAATATATAGGCCTACATGTGTATCTTTTGTAATGTATTTCATGTAGTTATATAACGTTTATGCAATGTGCTTATGATAAATTGTAATGTTTATTGCACATATCGTTACATTGCATTTTCAGACTGCTACACCAATACGTTCATCAAGAAAGCTTCAATGCCCCACCTACAGGACTATATTCAAAGCGAATGAAAGTCTTCTCAAAGGAAATTATTTCGACAGAACTGGCACAAGCTGCTTACAGTACAAACTTCTTAGTGAAAAAGTGATCATTTCAATTGATTGCTGTCTTTTTGAACTTAGACAAGATTACTTTTTTACGGATGAAAATAGTAATCTGCAACTCACACTCTTGTGCTTTGACATTTTAGAAACTCTGTAACGAGTAGTGTTCATTTCTAGAGACTAGATATTTTTGTAGCAAAAATGTGACCTGTTTATAAAGTAAGTGTTTTCTATTTCTAATGATGTCGGAGAAATGGGGAAAGAAGATAAATCGATTATTTACCGTGATTACAGTCAATCTGTATTTTACGTCACAAAATTGATCGATAAGTATTTCTATTCAAACAACATAAAATCTATCCATGTATCAATAGTCATCTGCATCAAAGTGAAACAGAATATTTAAACGATATAACGAGAGGAAATCGGGTAATATACCGCGGTATTAGTTATTATTTCTACATCGTGACGATAGTCAAATTGTATTTTACGTCACAATATTAATCCGTAAGTAGTTCTATTCGCGCAACATATTTAGTGGTATATGGTCATCTATATAATGTAGAAAGAATATATTTATACTTCTATTCGATAATTCTCGATGAAAACTGTATTTGATAGCACATATTGCTCTTGGTCGGGACGTAAAATACAAGGGGAAAATCTATCGTATATTCGTATGCCTCGTAAACAGTATAGAAACAGAGATGGAAGCGAAAAATATCGATTCTATATCATTTACGACAGAAGGTTTGATATACATAGGATTAATTATTATTTTAGAAAGATAATGTTGAATATTCTTCCAACTGGGTGGTAAGTCATAATTTTATTTTCCGGAAAAACACCAGTTGTATGATATTGTGTTATTCAAAATACTCAAGCTTTCGGTGGCCGTGCTGCACACCTTATTCATGTGAGACATGAAGTGACTCTTTCACGATGCAATCTACACATTTGAACAACATTCACTTAAATATATGGAGCGACCTATGCCAAACAATTATTACCCAGAGATGATAAAAAGACTTCAAACATATTACTAAAATAGTTAAAATGCAGTAGAAGTAAAAGATCAGATAAAAACATTAAGGAAAATAACACATTCAGTTCAACTGAAATCTACTTTCACATCTGGATAGCAGAGGTTTCCAGATATCATTGATGTCGATACCAGAGTCTCTGTTGTAGGACAATTGGCGATTGGCATTGATGTAAACAGCCTCTTTGAATTTCCTATTGTACCAATGATTATCGTGATCAAGTATAGATGGAGGAAAGACTGGACGATGCTGAAAGTCATGCGTGTGTTCAGCCACTGCAGATTTGTTATCGAAGTTCCTTATTGCTCTTTGGTGTTCTTTCATTCTGGTGGTCGTTCTACGGCCGCTCTCACCAATGTAGAACTTTGAGCAATCTTGACACTTGATTTGGTAGATGGCACCATTCTTGTCATCATCTTTCTCCTTGACTTTAGACAAAAGGTTTCGTAGAGAAACTCCTGGTTGAAAAACAGTCTTGAGGCCATGTTGTTTACAAACTCTTCTCAGTTTCTCGCTAGTTCCTTTCAAGTAAGGTAAGTAGACAGTTCCATTATCTTCGGCCTCATTCTCATCTCGCTGAGCTGCATCACAATTGGAGTCCGCGGACATTACTTTCCTCACGGTATGTGCAGGATAGCCATTGGATATAAATACTTGGCGAAGAAATCGAAGCTCACGGTGAATGTAATCCGACTCACAAATGACATTAGCACGGTGAGTGAACTTGATCACACCTAATTTCACATGAGGAGGGTGATGCGATGCAAAATGTAAGATATTGTTAGTATTAGTAGGTTTGCGATAAACACTGCAAGTCAAACGATTACCATCTCTCTGAAGAAGTACATCGAGCATTGAGATCTTTCCGCCATCTTCTTTCTCCATTGTAAAGCGAATGTCATCGCGAATCGAATTCAAATGATCAAGGAATCGAGTATCTTCACCATTTGGTAGGATCACGAAGGTGTCATCCACGTAGCGACAGTATGTATTCAAGTCGACGTTGAAAGAAGATATTGCTGTATTCTCAAATTCTTGAAGAAATAGTTCACAGAGAACAGGCGAAAGTGGCGAACCCATTGGGCAAGTTGATGTTCTGTGATATTTGTTCTTAAACATGAAATAGGTGGCGTCAGTGCAGATGTTGAGAAGCTTCTCAATCGACTCTAACGAAAGAGAGGTGCGAGAGGGAAGCGATTGGTCAGCACGAAGAGCTCTCATGGCACACTTCACGGCATCATCAGCTGGTACGGAACCAAACAAATTGCTCACATCGTAGCTCACCATAATCTCATTGTCATGTATCACTATGGTTTTGATGATATCACAAAATCCTTTGGAATTCACAATGCGTCGCGTAGAGTGTATCGTAGCTGGTTGAAGAATTCTTGATAAAAATTCTTGAAGAATTGAAGAATTCTTCTTGATTCTTGCACCGAAAAAGGTACCAATTATCGATATAATTGGAGGAATAGAAAATGCAGCTAGATAAATGGTAGATCAAGAGAAAGCGAACTCTCTATGTGAATCTGCGAAACAAATTCTCTACACTTCGAAGCCACCAAGGAGAAATTTATCTGCAGACGAAGAGAAGGCCATACGTGATCTCAAGAGAATGTCTGAAAATATTGTGATCATACCAGCGGACAAAGGCGGAGCTGCTGTGCTCCTCAACCGAGACGATTATGAAAATAAGATGTCTACTTCCCTTTCATGGCAGTGTTATATACCAATTCCAAAAGATCCGACAACTTCAACTGCCAATCGACTCATTCGTGCTCTAAAAGAGATAGAATCCAAGGGTGAAATCTCAAGACATGAGAGGCTGAATCTAACTCTTTCGGACCCAGTCTCTCCTCAAGCATATGGATTACCAAAAATCCATAAAGACAATGTCCCACTTCGCCTGATTGTTTCCTTCATTGGGTCACCGACTTATAATGTGAGTTATTTTTTATCAAGAATTCTTCAACCAGCTACGATACACTCTACGCGACGCATTGTGAATTCCAAAGGATTTTGTGATATCATCAAAACCATAGTGATACATGACAATGAGATTATGGTGAGCTACGATGTGAGCAATTTGTTTGGTTCCGTACCAGCTGATGATGCCGTGAAGTGTGCCATGAGAGCTCTTCGTGCTGACCAATCGCTTCCCTCTCGCACCTCTCTTTCGTTAGAGTCGATTGAGAAGCTTCTCAACATCTGCACTGACGCCACCTATTTCATGTTTAAGAACAAATATCACAGAACATCAACTTGCCCAATGGGTTCGCCACTTTCGCCTGTTCTCTGTGAACTATTTCTTCAAGAATTTGAGAATACAGCAATATCTTCTTTCAACGTCGACTTGAATACATACTGTCGCTACGTGGATGACACCTTCGTGATCCTACCAAATGGTGAAGATACTCGATTCCTTGATCATTTGAATTCGATTCGCGATGACATTCGCTTTACAATGGAGAAAGAAGATGGCGGAAAGATCTCAATGCTCGATGTACTTCTTCAGAGAGATGGTAATCGTTTGACTTGCAGTGTTTATCGCAAACCTACTAATACTAACAATATCTTACATTTTGCATCGCATCACCCTCCTCATGTGAAATTAGGTGTGATCAAGTTCACTCACCGTGCTAATGTCATTTGTGAGTCGGATTACATTCACCGTGAGCTTCGATTTCTTCGCCAAGTATTTATATCCAATGGCTATCCTGCACATACCGTGAGGAAAGTAATGTCCGCGGACTCCAATTGTGATGCAGCTCAGCGAGATGAGAATGAGGCCGAAGATAATGGAACTGTCTACTTACCTTACTTGAAAGGAACTAGCGAGAAACTGAGAAGAGTTTGTAAACAACATGGCCTCAAGACTGTTTTTCAACCAGGAGTTTCTCTACGAAACCTTTTGTCTAAAGTCAAGGAGAAATTGTCATAGTGAAAAATCCACTTTTTCTCTCCTTCAGAGTTTATTGACCAAGTTATGAGGTTATTTACAATAAAATAATTAAAAGGCCAACGCTTCGTGCCACTGACACTTCGATGGGCCGACTTCTGCAAAACAGCATTTGATGACACGCATTAGATATGGAAGCAACGAAACAGAGTTCAGCTGGCCTACTGCGTAGTTAGAAATTAGGGAGCTCGTATTTGCGGTTAATGGCTGGTGCAAGAGATTTGATCAATCGAGCTTCGGTCAGCCTGCAATCCACTGCGCTATGACTTTTGTCCAAGATATCGATATCGAAGTGAGAGATGGAGATGTCACTGAACTGGTGCACTTTCATACCGTGTTCGTAAAGGGCATTTCTTTTGTTCTTATTGATCAAATCTCTTCTATGCTCATTATAGCGTTTGGTAAACGGACGGTTGGTTTGGCCTATATAAAAATCGTCACATAAATTACATTTCAGCTTATAAACTAAAAACCGGTCCCCACAGGAATAGTTTTGTGGTAAAAGAGAGCAGAGATGACAGGAATTGTGTTTCTTATTAATCCGATTTCTCTTATTAATTATTGTTTCTAGAGTGGGACCAGGTTTGCTGACGATTTTGATAGGAAGATCACACTGTTTAGCGAGTTTATTTAATTTTCTGTTGCAGCTATCACTAACAAAATTTATTGTGCAGGGAACAGATGCTTCGTTAATTTTTTTATTTTTATATTTGGTTTTTCTATTTATGTCTCGATTAGTAAAGCCATTCTGCCTAAATCGGTTGTTAAGGCTCGTCATAGCTTCTTGTTTTTTATTTTCGTCCGAACATCTACTAGCTACATTAGTTTGGCTATTGTTGATGTAGTTCGATTTTACGTTATGTGGGACCCAGCTGTGTTTATTGAGAGAAATACCAGAGTGCATTTCTTTGGTGTACCATTTGTATTCTATCTTATTGTTATTTATTCGAATACTAGTATCTAAAAAGTTTAGATAGTCTTCTTTGGGCACTTCTGTGGTGAATTTTATGTCTTCCGAGACAGAGTTAAAAACTTCAGTTATAGTATTGATGTCATGGCTATCATTTTTGTGAAACGGGCCTATGATGATATCATCAATGTACCGGGCATAAAGCTGAGGGACTATTTCAAAATTCGATTTCAAGATCTCAAGGGCCTTTTGTTCGATATGGTACATGTAGATAATAGCAAAAGGGGGGGAGAATCGAGCCCCCATCGGACAGCCTTTGATTTGATGATAAATAGTATCGTTGTACTGTATGTAATAGTTGTAGCAGACAAACTTCAAGCAGTTATGCACGTTATTAAAGTTTAGGGAGAAAGTGTCTATTTTATTCCAATGCAGTTTTAGGAAATCCGATACTACTTCTATGCCATGTTTTATCTGAATGCTCGGGTACAGGTTGATGACATCTAAAGAGATGAACATAAGGGTACTCGTATTTTGGCTATTGATTTCTAATGTTTTTAGTTTTTCAATTAACGAGATCGAGTTTTTTATGTTAGTGTGGACAAATTGCACCAACTGACTTAGAATTTTTGTGATTAGCCAGTCAATTTTACTCGTGGGGGTATCAATGCTCGAGGCAATAGGTCTTAAGGGATAATAGTTTTCTTCGTTTTTATCCTTATGATCCTTTATTTTAACGTGGAAGTTAGCTGCGTGGCTACCGGTAGCTAACAGCTTCTCAAAATTCGATTTTTGAAAGATGTGGCTACAACTATTGCGAATAATAGTATTGGCTTGATTTTCAATTTTTGTGACATTGTTCAACTTCAACTTACAATAATTATTAGTATCCATCAGGATATTTTCAGTACGTTGCTGTAAGGAGGTCGAGTCCGCTACTACAAATCTATTCGTTTTGTCCGACGAACATGCTTCGGCAGCGTTATCCTTCAGAAACGTTTTAGTTTTACGAATCATAGTGGTATCTTGCTTAAATTGTTTACTATTTTTAATTTGTTGCGATTCTTTTTTGATTATCTCTAAGGCCTTATCCTTAAAGAACTGAAGGCTATTTTCTTTTTCGCTACTCATTTTAGGTGGAAGGGAAACACTATTCCTAGAGAAAGGAATGGTTACTGGTACTTCAGTCTCAATAGTACTGGTTTTTATCTTATCATTCCATCGCAGATTATATTTAAGTCTATCTAGCTGTTTTTCAACGTTTGTGAAAAACTCTTTATTTAATAAGTTCGGTGGAGCTCTGTAGTTAGGTCCTTTAGACAAACATGTCTGGACTTCTGACGATAGCGTCAACTCTGTTTCATTGCTAACCAAATTCAACGCGGTATCAAGAACGAACTCGTGGTCACCCGTATCTGTGGACGGAACCCGTACAGTAAATAGAAAGTCATCAACAAGGTGAAAAGGAAAAGAAGGTTTGCACTCTTGCTCCAGGTAATCACTGACTTCTTCTGGATAGACACCATTTGTGAGGGTCTTCCACTTCTTCGTGTGTCGTTCGTAGATAATCCACTTCTCCCTTTCTAGAACCTTGTCTACTTTTCGGAGGAATTCGTAGGTGTCTTCCGTCTTCCATGTCCGGGTAACATGGAGATAGTTGTATCCCCACGTTTGGTTGATCTTCTTTTTCTTCTCGAGGAGCTGCGTCTTGAAGGCTCGTAGAATTTCCATTTGGAGGGATTCTGCTTTCCTTGTGATGGCACTAGTCATGGGCAGGTCTTCAGGAATGTTGATTGTATGCCGCACAAAGTTTGGCATAGCTCTGTACTGGAGGCAGAAGTCCAAGAAGCGAAGGTGACATTGAGTTCTCGTGTACACACTCACAAAAGTAACGGTATAATAACGGCTGCACAACGGTAGTATCCGTTAGATGCTAGAAGAATAACGTTAGTACATGACGGAATGATGTTAGATTAGTATACCTAACGCCAAATTATCCTAACGGATTTTAGAATTTACAAATAACGTTATCAAATAATAACGCTAATGATAATTAAAATAGCGGTATGAAAAAATAGGTTTTCAAATGTTTAATAACGTTATCAAGTTGGCTTTAGTGATGTTTTGAAGTTTTAATTGTCATCGTTGTTGAAAGTTTCTACATATATATAGGCCTAGACATGTTGTTATCTATCGTTTAAGAATATAACGACATGATTGCATTCATGATGTTCCCGGTGAAAAAAATCGTCGGCGATGCCTCGTCAATTAGTCGGGCAGTGTCGGCTGTCAACCGTATCGGCGCACCGAGTGAATGCCGACACAGGAGTTATCGGTACCCATCTGCTAGGTGACGGCTGCGCCGACATGATGATTAGAAAATCGGGAAGTATCGGCATGTTCTCCCTACATTTGTATATGCCGACAGTAGCTATAGCCGGACCAATATTATCAAATCTCGTCCACTCCAATTCGTATGATCTATAAAACTTAAACACTGCTGTGATTTACAACAGGACTCCTGCTGCGCTCGAGGAGCATAGTCAGCACATTCTGCTTCTTTGCAAGTGGCACAGATGAAAGACAAAAAGGCAACCTCTTGCAAAAAGGATTACAGAATTCCTCATACCAGATATCAGGACCAGATTTCCGACAGCATGTGGTAAGTTAAGATACATATAGCGGCAGATATGGGTCAACAATTCTGTCTCCGTTACTTGTATTTTCTTTTTGAGTGATTCAAAATGAAGATAGAATTACATGGAAATTCACAGAACATCCTGACAAAAAGAAAAACGCATGTTAATGTATTAGAAGTGTATACAATCCTACATTAACACAGCCCGATTTTAATCGGTGCATTAATCTGTTGCACATTCTTCGCTGCAGCGCAGAAAATGTTGCTTGTACTCTAACGCAACGAGAAAGCAAATTAAAGGAAAAAATTCTTTCGAAAGTTGAAAACCCTGCTCAGAACACATTGTTGCGTTGTTTTCAGTAGCCGTTTATCTGTCTATTTTCGCTTTCTCCGAACGACCGTGAATTAGGGTAATTCCTTTTGAAGGAGGAATAGAGCTTCTTCCAACCTTCTATTTCTAACCATTGTCGGATGTCTAGAGCACCGGGATATGCAACTCCTAAATTTTCACGAAGATCCCACACTCTAAACTAGAGTGAAGACTGATAGATTTCATTGTTCGATAGCGCAAAGCGCATTTTAATGCGCTGCTGTTGACGGGAAGTTTCATACAGGACAGCACAACAGTGTGTGCACACGCAGTCATAATACTGCCTTTGTCCTTCGATTCCCTCCTCACAGTGATCTGCCGAATCTGCATGCAAATCTGTGAGGCTAGCGTCATCTGATTGATCGATACGTTGCTATAGCATCAAGTTGTCTCAAAGCGTGTCATTTATGCGTGTGCCGGCACACGGAGTGCAACCAGTCTACGATAATAAACAGCAAGTGCACATAAAGCACATCAGATAACTCAACGAATGTGCATATATCGTTTTTTGCATTTTCTCATGACCAAACTCTTCGCGACAAATGGATAAGAGCAATTGAACGAGAGGATGTCGATAATTTTGGCCAAAGAAGCGTTTTCGTTCCAACCTTGTCTTCGCGAATTTGTTCTGTATTTTCTCGAAAATGATTTGATCAATACAAGTCAACAATTCAAGATCATCTAAGCGTCCAAGAAAAGAATTGAAACTATTGCAACTCAAATCTTAGGCAGTTCCCAGTGTTTTCAATAACTTTCCATCATACTATACCTCGGCATCTTCATCAAATACACTTCATCCTTCACTTAACAAAAGAAGAATCAACGACAGCGGCTCGCATGGAAGGAGAGAACACAAGAATGGAAACTTGATAATTCGAATTCCCAAAGATGACATCACCGATTTCGAGGATCTCTTAGATTGGCTTCCTTCAATAAATCTCCCAACAAATTACACATATATTACGACTTCCGAGTGCTCAGTGTTTTCTCATTTTTCTTCAGAATCATTTAGCAATAAATTGTCTCCACATTTTCAAAGTTTCATTCGTATATTTCATGATTTGTCATTTGACTTGTACATCGATGGAATCGGGATACATGGCAATCGATTTTATTATCTCTTGGAAGCGAATGACGCAATCTAAGAAACGGAATTTGTTAATAGGTAAGCTGATCTATAACTATTTCTTTCTCTCCATCGGTTGTTAGTAATAATTTGTACAGGATTTAGTAATTCTATTATTGTACGCATAGGTCTATCACTGGCAATATTTGTTCAGAAATAAAGTCGTTCCACATTTTACATTGTTAAGCTTATCCTGATGTTATTACAATGATATGATAATTTGCATTTTTCATGATGAATTGATGACAGTATATTACACGTCTACTCATTACCTAACGTGCCTCTAGAGAAGTAAAACCCACTTCATAAATCACAATTTTTAAACATGAAATCGTGTTGATGAAGAGATGAAACCCACATGAGATGAACAGTCAAATCCTAGGCTTTTATTTGACGCATTGTTCATCGAGATACGTCAACGTTTATTGAAAATGTGTGATTATGACATTAAAAATCTGCTGATTGCTTACATCGAATAGCTGCCATTATTAATTCAAGTTAAACTGCTTTTGGTTGTGAGTCACTCGCGTATTTGTTACAGCATTCAATTTGTGGGTGCGAACTTCGATGAGAATCTGTTGACATGTGTATTTATATTTAATAACACCATTCCATGCAGTCATAACGAAGTACATGTACAAATCAATTTTCGAATTATAGTTGTGATTAGTTGATACTGGCTTTGACAGGGCAATCCAAAGTTAGCAATATACTGACGTCAGTCTTCAATACATTTCGCGGTACATTTCAAACAGTGATCAGTCAGGGGACTTGCTGCATCTCCATTCTTGATAGGGGCGGGTGGGGCACATTGAACATGTTTTTGATCTTTTCTCAACAGTTTGAATATACTAAATCAAATGAACCAAAATCGAACTCGGATGAAAGGTTGAGGGTGTCCTTAGTAATCTCTGAGTTGTTGGACGTTTTTGTGACATTTAATCTCCTCACAATTTTAATTTTAAAATTTCTACCACAGTGGTTCAATGTGCCCCACGCATGGGGCACATTGAACCACCCACTGGGGTGGCTACTTTGCGATGTTAATCAAATCTCAAACGAAAAGGGCGTGAAGATCATCTATGTAACTATTTGAACTAAAATGACAAATAAGCGGATAAACAACAACTAATATTGCGATTATTATGATTAAGAAGTTATCACAAAGAAAACAATTAGTTAGCGTGTATTATTATTATTCTTGTTTCGAAATAAGTAACATAATTTTATCGTACCTTAATTTGCGAATTTAACGTCAAGTTTATATTTACGAATACGATAATTAATTTTGCGAGAAAAACTATCACTAATAAAATCAATATTTAGAACAACTTTATTTTCATTAAAATAGTTTTTGATTTACGTGAGCGTTTGTTAATAACGAAATCTCTATCAGAGCGACCATTACACTTGAGACGAGATTTGGTTTTGTTTCCAGCTTCGATGCCAAGAGAGTTAGAGCTGTACTTCTTTTATCGATGCTGTCAAAGGCGTTGAGAGTGAAGTTTCTCTTTACATAACTGGAGACCCAACTATCTTTAGTAAAGGACGGGTACAACTTGACACGATTTCATTTTGATAATGGCAAAAATTAATTTTGCTTAACCCATAGTGAAATCTTATATAATAGTTCAAGTAGTTATTTTCAGGGATATCGGTCGCAAACTTAGTATCCTTATTGAGTGAGTTAAACACTTTTTAGCTTTTAACTCAGTAAATAAATATGAAGTTTAATAAAGTTTATAGATATAAATAATAATATACAATAAGAAAAGTTAATCCTTTTTATAAATAAGTCTATTAATAATAATTTTTCTTCTAATTTAAGTCATTTTTTCATTCTCAAGAATGAGCGATCAATAATCAATGATGTCAAGCAATAATCAACCATTGAAGCGATAGTAAGTATTCGTATTCGAAATAGGTTATAAAACTTCTATGTGAAAGTGAAAATACCGCAGTGGGGCCTACACTATCGTCTCTTGGACTGTGAGCCAAGGCTAAACGTTTCGGATGATTTACTGAATGACAAAGACTTTTGAATTGTGTAGTCGCAATCTTCATCTATCTATAATTGGTTTAGTGACAACACAACGATGATAAAAACTTTTCGCTTTGGCTTGAACACGGACAATAAAACAAAAGACCTTAAAATTGGACATTTATATCAGGACATTTTGATTTAATCTCAATCAGATTCATTGTCTTATCCACATATCCGTAGTCCGTGCTCGTATCAACGCATAGGGATACTTTTCTCTCTTATTATATTCAAACATGATTTCTGAACAGGAAAGGACAGTGTAGGAATATTGCAATGTTAGATATGGGCATTTTCACGCGAGATCGTAATGTATTAAACGAATATATGTATATGGCAAGGTCATCGTTCGAATTTTTGTAGGCGTTCTCCTATGAGATATTCATCAGTTACCTAATAAATTTCCATTGCAACAAATAAGCCTGTGAATAACTGAATTAAAGGAACTTATGATTAACTGAGAAACAGAACGTCCACGCAATTTGAACATAGATTGTGAACTTGTCATTTGTAGGTCGTAACTGCAACGTATGTTACTGCAACGTACATGTACAATTACGAAATTGAGTACAATGGTAAATTTTATATTCAAACGCAGGGCTGTCCCATGGATGCACATTATGCTCCCCTTTTCGCGATTGTTTTTATGAACGATATTGAGACGGAAGTTCTTTACAAATTGAAGCAGGACCATAAAATTGAACCACTCATTTTGAAGCGTTATATTGACGATGTAATCATGGGTCCGTTTGATCATGACATGGAAATATTTAAGATGATCAGAAATGTTTTTAATTCCATCAATGGGAGCATTCAGTTTACTTTAGATGTTCCTAATAGCGAAAACAAATTGAATTTTTTGGACATTTCTGTATTCGTAAAAAATGAATGCAGCCACTATAAAATTCAACAAGCAACTTTATCAAAATGGTTACAAAAAAAACTAATGAAGTATGACAACAAAAGAAAATTACAAAATAAGCCAGACTTAAAAAATTTCGTTATTTGGAAATGTAATTTCCTCAATGATACATGCAACAGAAAGTTGACGGCTTTAGTAAAAAAAATACGATCTTCCCATAAAATTAGTTAACAAACATGGCAGGTACTTAAAGCAGTGTATTAATCAACCTGTAAATAGAGACAATAAACATCAGAATTGTGATATCTGCGACAAATTACCAGATCAGCAAAGCTGCAATGACAAGTTCACAGTGTATAAATTTACTTGTATTCTTTGCCATAAATTTTACATTGGTCAAACTGCCCGTCCTTTTTATCAGAGATACAATAATAAACGTTGCCTAGTTACCAATAACAACAATAGCGCGCTGTCAGACCACGCGAGACATGAACACGAAAACAGTTTGACTATTCATGACTTTACCATAGAATTCTTGAACAAATTTCAGAATCCTGTAGAGGCAAGAATCGCCGAAGCCAAATACATTCAACAACAGTGTCCGTCTCTCAATAGGAGAGAGGAGCTCACCCAGTGGTAGCCGATCTCTCAACCTATATTATGCCACCGCACCATCGCGGTTTACTCCTTGCTGGACCCGAGGATGCTGCTGCGCAGCGAAAGCTCGTCCGCCTGTATATATTTTTAGCTTGTACATAATCCTTTTATTTTACTAATGCGGATTAAACTACTTGGGAGTGTCCTTGCCTTTTGCTTTACGGACTTCATAGCCACGTTTATTATGAATCGCCCCCGTATACCGCAATCAACTATGTGCTATGAGTTGTCTAAAAATTTCCCACGAATAAAGCCCACAAAAATCATGGTTAAAATTGTGGATAAATAGGAAGATTCATTTATGATATTGTTGCATTCATGCGCTTTTCTCTTTTCCCTATCTAGTACACATTGTTGCCATCATCCGATAACTATATTAACATTTTCTGCATAACCAAGATTTGTGTAAACAGTAAATCTACGAAATATGACTGCGTAGGAAATATCAAATAATTCATGATTACCCGAGCAGCTATTATGGAGCACTTAGTAAAGTCTCCCCATTTCAGGATGAAGAATATTAAAGGAAGAAAATATCTGGAAGCCGATATGGACCACAAATAGTCATGGACCGCAAACAGCTGATGATTGTCTTCCGTAATCCGACCGTCATTTTTGAATCAACACCCGTGGAGTTCACCGTAGCTGTTGTATGCAGCGCGATCATTTGTGTTTATTACCTCCTCGATTTGACTTATCCTTCCTCATTTGGTCAAATGCTTGGCCTACTACAAGAACAAATTCTGAAAACATCTTTCCCTTTGAAAAATAAGCGTTCCCAAAGTCTTTCATCGTTAATGGGAAATTTAAAATAGTTGTATGTTCTGGATTTGTATATGACTGGTCTTCATGCATTTCTATGTTATAGCAGGTTTCTGAAGATATATTTCATTTTTTTGTAGATTTGTTTTATGAATTGATAAATTTTCAGATGTATAGCCTATTTCAGATTTTTGTAGATTTGTTTTATGAATTGTTTTATTTTCAGATGTATAGCCAATTTCAGGTTTTTGTAGATTTGTTTTATGAATTGATATATTTTCAGATGTATAGCCTATTTCGGATTTTTGTAGATTTGTTTTATGAATTGATACATTTTCAGATGTATAGCCTATTTCAGATTTTTGTAGATTTGTTTCATGAATTGATACATTTTTATAATTCCTAAGAATATTCCTAATTTTATACAGTCTGATTCTTTTTGTAACCTCACTGTTTTCTAACGGGTTTGTAGAAGAATTTTGCCGTTAGATGAAACCATGGATGATAACGCTATTATGACGGTATTCTAACGGCAGAGTTGTGCGTTTCAGCTGGCATTTCAAGCGTTATTATTTGAAAACTAACGCCAGTTCTTATCTATAAAAACCGTTATTGATGCATAAGTAACAGATATCTAACGCTGAATCCGATGTTATATTACGTATAATAACACTAAAACATGTGTTAGATTAGCGTTAGCTCTTAATAACTAATTGATACATAGCTCAATATATGCCGTTATTACACAAGAAAACCCGTCGAATCAGCCGTTATCGGCGCGCAACTAAAGCGTTAGTGAAATAACGTTATTCATTTTGAGAGTGTACGTCAGATGTTGGTTGAGGCAGACTCTGGCAGCTTCACGTGATGCTGCATTGGCATCAACGGTTGTAATCCAATTGATGGTCAAGAACAGGAGGCTGTTGCTTATTGTCATAGTGAAAAATCCACTTTTTCTCTCCTTCAGAGTTTATTGACCAAGTTATGAGGTTATTTACAATAAAATAATTAAAAGGCCAACGCTTCGTGCCACTGACACTTCGATGGGCCGACTTCTGCAAAACAGCATTTGATGACACGCATTAGATATGGAAGCAACGAAACAGAGTTCAGCTGGCCTACTGCGTAGTTAGAAATTAGGGAGCTCGTATTTGCGGTTAATGGCTGGTGCAAGAGATTTGATCAATCGAGCTTCGGTCAGCCTGCAATCCACTGCGCTATGACTTTTGTCCAAGATATCGATATCGAAGTGAGAGATGGAGATGTCACTGAACTGGTGCACTTTCATACCGTGTTCGTAAAGGGCATTTCTTTTGTTCTTATTGATCAAATCTCTTCTATGCTCATTATAGCGTTTGGTAAACGGACGGTTGGTTTGGCCTATATAAAAATCGTCACATAAATTACATTTCAGCTTATAAACTAAAAACCGGTCCCCACAGGAATAGTTTTGTGGTAAAAGAGAGCAGAGATGACAGGAATTGTGTTTCTTATTAATCCGATTTCTCTTATTAATTATTGTTTCTAGAGTGGGACCAGGTTTGCTGACGATTTTGATAGGAAGATCACACTGTTTAGCGAGTTTATTTAATTTTCTGTTGCAGCTATCACTAACAAAATTTATTGTGCAGGGAACAGATGCTTCGTTAATTTTTTTATTTTTATATTTGGTTTTTCCATTTATGTCTCGATTAGTAAAGCCATTCTGCCTAAATCGGTTGTTAAGGCTCGTCATAGCTTCTTGTTTTTTATTTTCGTCCGAACATCTACTAGCTACATTAGTTTGGCTATTGTTGATGTAGTTCGATTTTACGTTATGTGGGACCCAGCTGTGTTTATTGAGAGAAATACCAGAGTGCATTTCTTTGGTGTACCATTTGTATTCTATCTTATTGTTATTTATTCGAATACTAGTATCTAAAAAGTTTAGATAGTCTTCTTTGGGCACTTCTGTGGTGAATTTTATGTCTTCCGAGACAGAGTTAAAAACTTCAGTTATGGTATTGATGTCATGGCTATCATTTTTGTGAAACGGGCCTATGATGATATCATCAATGTACCGGGCATAAAGCTGAGGGACTATTTCAAAATTCGATTTCAAGATCTCAAGGGCCTTTTGTTCGATATGGTACATGTAGATAATAGCAAAAGGGGGGAGAATCGAGCCCCCATCGGACAGCCTTTGATTTGATGATAAATAGTATCGTTGTACTGTATGTAATAGTTGTAGCAGACAAACTTCAAGCAGGAAACACTATTCCTAGAGAAAGGAATGGTTACTGGTACTTCAGTCTCAATAGTACTGGTTTATATCTTATCATTCCATCGCAGATTATATTTAAGTCTATCTAGCTGTTTTTCAACGTTTGTGAAAAACTCTTTATTTAATAAGTTCGGTGGAGCTCTGTAGTTAGGTCCTTTAGACAAACATGTCTGGACTTCTGACGATAGCGTCAACTCTGTTTCATTGCTAACCAAATTCAACGCGGTATCAAGAACGAACTCGTGGTCACCCGTATCTGTGGACGGAACCCGTACAGTAAATAGAAAGTCATCAACAAGGTGAAAAGGAAAAGAAGGTTTGCACTCTTGCTCCAGGTAATCACTGACTTCTTCTGGATAGACACCATTTGTGAGGGTCTTCCACTTCTTCGTGTGTCGTTCGTAGATAATCCACTTCTCCCTTTCTAGAACCTTGTCTACTTTTCGGAGGAATTCGTAGGTGTCTTCCGTCTTCCATGTCCGGGTAACATGGAGATAGTTGTATCCCCACGTTTGGTTGATCTTCTTTTTCTTCTCGAGGAGCTGCGTGAGGAGAAAGATCATGGAGATCAAGGAGAAAGATGATGACAAGAATGGTGCCATCTACCAAATCAAGTGTCAAGATTGCTCAAAGTTCTACATTGGTGAGAGCGGCCGTAGAACGACCACCAGAATGAAAGAACACCAAAGAGCAATAAGGAACTTCGATAACAAATCTGCAGTGGCTGAACACACGCATGACTTTCAGCATCGTCCAGTCTTTCCTCCATCTATACTTGATCACGATAATCATTGGTACAATAGGAAATTCAAAGAGGCTGTTTACATCAATGCCAATCGCCAATTGTCCTACAACAGAGACTCTGGTATCGACATCAATGATATCTGGAAACCTCTGCTATCCAGATGTGAAAGTAGATTTCAGTTGAACTGAATGTGTTATTTTCCTTAATGTTTTTATCTGATCTTTTACTTCTACTGCATTTTAACTATTTTAGTAATATGTTTGAAGTCTTTTTATCATCTCTGGGTAATAATTGTTTGGCATAGGTCGCTCCATATATTTAAGTGAATGTTGTTCAAATGTGTAGATTGCATCGTGAAAGAGTCACTTCATGTCTCACATGAATAAGGTGTGCAGCACGGCCACCGAAAGCTTGTGTATTTTGAATAACACAATATCATACAACTGGTGTTTTTCCGGAAAATAAAATTATGATATTTTAGAAAGGTATAATTTTTCAATTTCCTCAAGCCACTTCGTGAGAGCGTACCTACTATGTACGACTGTGTTTTCAGAGACATGTTGGTAAAATAATCACTGATGCTGGTACTTCATCTTCATAATGTGGGCTTAACTTCGATTTATCAAACCAGCAATATTTTGGTTACCAATTGAGAAATCCATTGATTCATTAAATATTACGAGGGAGCTCGTTCAGTAGGTGCGCTATACTTACGCATTGAAGCTGCAGCTCGCCAAAGTCAATGGATAATAGTCTTTTGCCTCTTAAGTGGGGCAAGATTTAAAAGGTTCTGCTTCTCTGTTCAAGTTTGCCCATTTAGTAGATCTAATTCATCCATTTCTTTCACCCAGGCTAAATGGAACTGACTGGCTGCCTGCATCCAAAGGTCTATAGATAAAGCATGTATTAATATTGAATTGTTCACTGAAGCGCTTTTTCATTTCCTATCTGAATCTGACACCAAATGAAACTTCATTTCTGATCTGATGAGTATAGCATCACCCATGGAGTACATATAGGTAGCGAGTTTCTGCATGCATGCAGTGAAGAGATTCAGTTTTCTTGCGGAGATTTCGTTCATGAGGTCCCAAAAATTGTTTGAACACTTATTAAAAAGCTAAATTTTTGTTATTGAATATGTTATAATCGAGATGACCAATTTATAAGTCGTATGAAACATAGAGTAGGAATATATAGGTATAGAGTGTCGACTCAAAAATGTAGCCTATCTGTATACAGTGAAAATTTTTATGTCAAAAGATTCAGTTTTTTGCAGAGATTACGTTCCTGTGGTCCAAAAAAATATTTTAGCACTTTTGAAAAAAGTCAAAATTTGCCAATTTATATAGGCCTACTACCGAGATGACTCTCTTAAATAAGTAGTATGAAACAAGTTGGATATCAAAAGGAATGAATGCTTGCTAATAAGCAACCTAACACGCGGATATCAAGCTGATTTTCAAGGGAATCTCATGATCCGTATTCTAATGGAAGTCTTCATGAAAAAGTCGAGATATTATTCGTGCTTTCTTTGCTGAAATTTCAAGTTTTTAGTTCAATTTTCACCAGCATGATTTTATGATTCACTGAATTCATGTTTCATTTCATGAATCTGAATTGATGTGGACCCATTTACATCTTTCTAAGTTAGTTGAAATTATAGGTCTATATGATTGTTATTTTGCTCCACCAGTGGCAGATTGCTTATAAATTACCACGCTTAATGAGATCCTTTTGAGGTTGGGCATGAAAGCAATAGCAGGTCATCGAGCCACCAATTTAATAAATATTACCTCTCGAAGGCTGTCATAATAGAATAGAAAATATGTTTATTCTCCATAGACAACAAGCAGAGTATGTACATTGGAATTGGCATGCAAGGGTAATACAATAATGTGGAGATACAACAATAATGGAGAAAGGGATCAGAGGACCCACAAGAAGCGGTATATCGCTGGCCCGCACATAATTATATACATGTTTGTTCAAAAACCAGAAAGAAATTGTTCAAACACTAGAGAATATGCGTGCTGCTGCGTAGCTACTCATAAAACTAAGAGAATTTGTTCTGAGAACGCATCTGATGCTTATGGTTTTGGATAACATTTAGAGCATAGTTTTTATCTATCGTGAGTAAGGGAGGTCAGGTTTCTAAAATGAGTCCATATTTTTTATTAGATACGACTTTACATTCTTTTTTGAATTCTCTAATTGATTTTCAGCTTTTTATTTCATTGGGGAGCAAATTCCAAGTAAATGGTATTTGAAAAGTGCTAATTTTTTGTTCTAATGATTTCTTACAAAACAGCAATTTGAAGCTATTGGATCGTAGTCGATGATTCTACATAGTTTTGATAGATCGATGGCAACGTGAGTAGTAAGTAAAACTCCACTTCTGGACCGCGCAAGATGGCCGCCATCGAAAAATGGTCGCTGACGTCCCCCCCTCTGGAACGACAGAGGTTGTGGTCTGTCGTGGTGTGCCGGCCAGGTTGGTCCACGTTCACAAAATGTTCGCTGACGTCCCCCCCTAGAAAACGACAGAGTGTGAGACTCGGGTGTGTTGGTCTCGTGTGGGTTGACGTGGCCGACCACCTAGGTTGACGTGGGCGACCGCCTAGGTTGACGTGGGCGACCGCCTAGGTTGTCGTGGTGGAATGGTGAAACGGACTTTAGATTCGTGATCAGCGTAAAATTCTGCATCGGTATGGTGAATTTGAAGTCAATCGGCGAGAAGAAATGTTTCTTCAAAATTTTAACAGAGTTAAAATGTTAGACGTTTTGGGTTCTAGCGTCAAAACGAAGCATCGGATGGGAAAACGGATTTCAGATTTGGAATCAGCATGAAATTCTGCATCTGTGTGGTGAGTTTCAAGTCAATCGGAGAGAAAAAATGTTTCTTCAAAATTTTGACAGAGTTAGAATTTTGGTCGTTTTGGGCTGTAGCACCAAAACGAAGCATCGGATGGGAAAACTGAGGCCAGATTTGGATTCAGCGTGAAATTCTGCATCGGTATGGTGAATTTGAACGCAATCGGAGAGAAAAAGTTTCGTTGACGTCCCCCCCTCGGGAGAGCTAGTTTCGATCTTGGCTTCCAGTGGACGGATTTTGTCGTGCAATAGCTCGTTTGAAAGCTAAGAGTAAGACAAATTCACTGTAAGAATCGGCTTGTTCATATCTGTCTTCGTTTAGATGTGAGACGCCATTTAAGATTTTGGGAGATTGGCGAAAAACGACAGAGTTAGAATTTTGGACGTTTTGGGCTGTAGCTTCAAAACGAAGCATCGGATGGGAAATCGGATTTCAGATTTGGAATCAGCATGAAATTCTCTATCAACATGGTGAGTTTCAAGTCAATCGGAGAGAAAAAATTTTTCTTCACGAAATTTTTTCGAAAAAACGACAGAGTTAGAATTTTTGCGATGGCTGCCTACTGTAGAGCCAAAACGAAGCATCGGATGGGAAAACGGAGGCCAGATTCGGATTCAGCGTCCAATTCTACATGTGAATGGTGTATTTCCAGCTCAATCGGACCTCTAGAATCGGTGATAGAAGCGTTTTAAGTTTTTGGATGATGGGTATTACGTCATCAGCTGATCGCCACAAACTATATAAGCTGAGAACCGACAGAGACTTGACATTAATACGAGAGATTGTCAACGGTAAGTCGTCTCTCTGAGCTCCGATGATAGCTTCGGACATTCCAAATTCCGGGTTTGTGGAAAAAACCGACTTAGAAAATTTCATTGCTGATATCAGCTAAGGCGTCAGACTTAGAGGTTAGCCAGGAGATGGCCTTCGTCTCCAGGCCATAAAAGACTCTAAAACTTTAAAGACTTGTAACTTTGCTTCTACAAGTCCGTTTGACTTGATTCAAAAAAGGTTCGGTCGCTATTGACCTGCCCTAAGTGATAAACTACTTATAAAATTTCATAAGTAGTGCTAAAAAGTTGAAAAATTTAAATTCACTAGTTTTGGAGGTTTTCTGGGGTTTTCGACCCTGCTGAAGTCAATGAAAGCATTTATAATGATGTCTGAGCCAGTCTTCTCATGGTATAAGCGGCTTTTCACTAAAAGCGAGCAAGACACGGAGAGTTTTGCTGTAATATTCCACTGACAGGGTGTTCCTTCGGGACGGCGGACGATGCCGTAGTGATAAGTGTGGCAAGGGAGTGTGTCATATTTTAGACCGAAACCGCTGGGGCAACTCATGCCTCATGTTGGGCATTTGACACAGTTCTCAACGTAGCACTTTGAACGCCAATCGGTTGAGTCTTAGCTATCTTGTCATGGGTGGCCTCTAAACATCTCCATTGCAAAACGCTGGTGAATCAAGCTCTCTACGGCTTGCTATCAAGCTGATCAAAGCAATAACTTGGGATGTTTCCTCAAGGTTTTCAAGTATGCTGAGTTCAAATCTGCTATCAGATTTCAAATTTAACTAAGTCTAAGGCAGCTTTGAGGGGTTAGATCCCAGCTACTGATCACTACCTTTGACTCGGCGTTGCTGTTACCACTTCGGGGCAGTGACAATGATGTCTTAAGCTGTAAATAGCGGGTATCGGGGAAGATCTCTCACTTCCCTAGTGATCAGTACAAGGCCTTCGGGCTGTCGACGGGATCGAGTGCCACTCACTACACTCAAATCTATCATTCCTCACTAAGTGTAAAAATCATTGTTTTCCGTTTTTATAAACTAGGAATCAATCGTTTGCTATCAAACGTTTACGGACTTATAATCATTGTTTTCCCCTTTTCACTTCAGAAAATGGTTAACTACAATAATGCCAAGACGGCTTTCAAGCTCTGCGTTTGCAGAAAAATCTTTCGCAGTGATGCCTTTAAGAGACACTCTTGTGTGAATAAGCGAATGGTAGGGGGAATTCGATACTTTTGCAGCAACCATAATACATCTCGCCTTGTCGAGACGTTACCGGAGTGGCATGCGAAGCATAGCAGTTGCAGTCAACCAGAGCTGACTAAGGAGACGAAGCAAAGTCTCTTCAGCTCAGAGTTAAAAGCTCTGTAGACTCAGTGCGCTGTCGAGTCTATCGCGTCAGCAGAGCCTCCCTCATCTAGTGTGCCAGCAAAGGCTCTCTCACCCACCCCGATTGAGTCTTCTCCGAAGTCGAGTAAATCCTCCTCTAGCGATGAGTCGGCTACTAGTAGCAGCGACAGTGAGGAAGAGGAGGAGGAGGAAAAAGGCTCGGCGAAGGCTCACCTAGTCGAGAGTGTCTACCTCGATAGCGAGGTAGAGTCGGTGAGGGAAGTCGACCTCGATAGCGAGGTGCAGCCGGCTAAGTCATCGAGCAGTGGTGGGATTGCGGCTCAATGTCGCAACTTCATTATGCGCCCACCACTGGTCGATGAGTATGACAAGCTGAAGAATGAGTTGGCAGTGTGGAAGAGCGACTGTTTCTTCTATAAAGCGAGTTCCGAGAACCTCTCGCGAGTCACTCAGGAGCTCAAGAAGACTCAAGCTAGTCTTCTTGAGAAAGAAAGAGAGCTCGATCGCGAGAGGTTCTCGCACCTCGCTAGTAAGGCCAGAGAAGAACAGCTCCTGATCGAGAGAGAGAGTCAGGAGAAGGAGTTGAGAAAGATGAGGGAGGAGGTGGAAGGGCTGCGAAAGCAGTTGGAGAAGGTGGTGGCGACTAATCAGGAGCTGCACCAACAAGTGAAGAGTAGCAGTACTCGACGATCAAGTCGCCTCCACATTCCCCTAGATAAGAAAGGAGGTGTGCCCGCAAGACCGCTCCTCTGTGAACGTGGCAGAGACGAAATGTGTTACAGCAAGGCTAAAAAAGGTATCGAATGCCTTCATTTTACATTCGACCATAAGGAGGCAATCACAGGATTCCTGTTCGAACCACGTCCGGAGAAGATCTGTAAGTTAAAACAAGTAACTTAGAGTTCAAGATGATAACTAACAACTTCTTTCTTTACAGATATCAATGAGAAGCGCCCACCTGCTTCCGTCAACGAGCCGGAGGCGAAGCGGCAAGCTTGAGTCCCATATTCCTCCAATCATCCCGAGAACGACCCATGGGCTCTCTTAATGGCCAACCTTCTAATGCAGCTAAAGCGGTCCCAAGCCCGGCACATATCTACGGATATGGAATGCAGAGGGGAAGAAAAATGATGAATGGAATGAAGGGAGGACATTCATGCGCCAAACGCAACACATCAGACTTCTCTCTTTGCTAGTGAACAAGCTCTTGTCAGTTTCGTACAAAGGTTTTACTGCAGCACAGGTTGATGTATAGTTAGAAAAGTTTGATCATCAACGTTGTATTCGTAAGTCTAGTCAGAAACTGCATCATGGTTTGTAAAAGCAAAGTTAGTGTAGTCAGAAACTTCATCATGTTGTACAAAAGTTTTATTGCAACACCGGTTGATGTATAGTTAGAAAGTTTGATCATAAACGTTTTATTTGTAAGTCTACTCAGAAAGTGTATCATGGTTTGCAAAGTTAGTGTAGTCAAATAATTTTACTGTGACACCCGTTTGAGAAAGTAAAGTCTGATCATCGAAGTTGTATTCGTAAGTGTCGTTAGAAAGTGTATCATGGTTTGTAAAAGTTTTACTGCAACACAGGTTGATGTATAGTTAGAAAAGTTTGATCATCAATGTTGTATTCGTAAGTCTAGTCAGAAAGTGTATCATGGTTTGCAAAGTTAGTGTAGTCAAATAATTTTACTGTGACACCCGTTTGAGAAAGTAAAGTCTGATCATCGAAGTTGTATTCGTGAGTGTCATTAGAAAGTGTATCATTGTTTGTAAAAGTTTTACTGCAACACAGGTTGATGTATAGTTAGAAAAGTTTGATCATCAACGTTGTATTCGTAAGTCTAGTCAGAAACTGTATCATGGTTTGTAAAAGCAAAGTTAGTGTAGTCAGAAACTTTATCATGTTGTACAAAAGTTTTATTGCAACACAGGTTGATGTATAGTTAGAAAGTTTGATCATCAACGTTTTATTTGTAAGTCTACTCAGAAAGTGTATCATGGTTTGCAAAGTTAGTGTAGTCAAATAATTTTACTGTGACACTCGTTTGAGAAAGTAACGTCTGATCATCAAAGTTGTATTCGTGAGTGTCGTTAGAAAGTGTATCATGGTTTGTAAAAGTTTTACTGCAACACAGGTTGATGTATAGTTAGAAAAGTTTGATCATGACGTTTTATGAAACACACATGTCATGAAATGTAAGCGTTAGTGTAGTCAAATATTTTACCGCGACGCACGTTTGTGAAAATAAAGTTTGATCATTGACGTTGTATGACTGACCGAGCTCATCACAGCACTAGAAAGTTTTAGAAGGTTTTACTGCACAGTGTAGATTGTCTTGTAACTTACGTTCACAGTGTTAGAAAGTTTTATTGGAGACAGTTGCCAAATGTTTCCCTATTAGAAATTCAAACTTCATGACTGTTAGATTAGCTGCATCAGGTTTAGTAAAAGCAGTTTTCTACTGCAGTAAGACTGCGAGTTTAGAATGTTATATGAAAACAGTGTTCACCACAGCGCTAGAAAGTTTTACTGCGCTGTGTAGATTGTTTCACACAAGGTCTTATAGTCAGCGTTGAATGTTTTATAAAACCAGATGTTGTCACACACGTTGAGTGTGTGAGAGCTAGTTCCATGACATTGAATCGCATGGGTTGTAAAGTTCATAATCCAAGGCTAGGCTCCTCTAAGGTTGGATTTAGGGTTTTATATTACATGCGTTAACCGTTCGTGTAGAATATGTGAAGCACATGTTCGCTTAAATGCAAATGTTGAAATAAGTTTGTAAGAAGTCTTTGACAGGTTGTTGTGAAACGTAGCGAACGTTGAAGAAATGTTTCTGCAGTCACACTCGTTAGCGTGCCAGCTTTACTAGCTGTGTTCTATTCTCCAATGAGGATTGTTGTCCAATGAGAATCAAGCATTCCTTTATAAATAGAGAGCCTTCCACAGTGAGAATCATTCCAGCGTTGAATCGTACAAGTGACGGACGCACATTCTCTCTCTCTCTCTCTCTCTCTCTACATCCCTGTTATTTTATCCAACTAAAATGGTAAGTCGCTACTTTCCTCCCTCTCCTCCCTTGAACGTAAACTTAATACAATCTTTTTCATTTTCAGGCATCTACTCCATCTGCTGCACTAGTAGGACAAAATGGCGGTCAAACGTTACAAGGTTCGCTACGATCAGATCATCTACAACTGAGACCAGTGGAAGAAACAACCAAGGTACATAATCCTACACCGCTACAGCGTAAATTTAAACAAGTCTTGCGTTATGACGATCATAGCGTAGTACTCCAAACGGGAATGCTCCCTTCCACGGATGTGAAGATAATGCGCAATCAGTATGGGGACTACATACTGATCCCCGTGAGTCCGTACATTCGCCGCCAACTTGATATTATTGAGGAGTACGTGACATTAAATATGGACATTCATTCCTACTCCTCTTGCTCAAGAGTGGAAGGCGAGAGATGACAAGGATACTCCCTATAGAAAGATTTGGGATGGCAATCACATTTGCTTACCGGTATCACATTGGTGTAGTTATTATAAAAAGGATGGAGATCAATCAATACCCATCAGATGTGATGAGCTCGGAGAAGGTACTTGGGATATCCTTTTCAAAGTGAATGGGCTATATTATGGTCAGCACAAGGATAACAAAATAGCCTCTCTCTCGATATACACTGAATCCATCCTATATATTCCAAAGCCACCCAGCGTAGATGACATTATTGACGAAATCCTTAACGGGGGTGGTACGAAGCGCAAGTCGGGCAAGAATGCTACCTCCAAACGCAAGTCAAGGAAAGAGAATTGCTAATCCTTTTCTAACTCTACCCTATGACAATTCGCTTATGTGCTTTGAGTGTCGTGGACGTGGTCTTATTAGATACATTTTACTTCTTCGTTGCCATCATATCATTTGTGTATTTTGTCGTGAAAAGCATCGATGTAATTCTTCATTTTGTGATATGTTATAGAACGTTTCCTTAGATGTGTAATTTCCGTTTTAGGCTTCTATCATCATTTTTATGGATTGTGAGGGTGAACCTGTGCAGGAGCTTAGTGCTATTGCTATGAACAATTGGACATATCAGATTGTTAGTGTCTATCATCAACATGCCAACTGTGATCCCAATGTTGATCAATGGGCGAGAAAACACATTCATGGACTTAATCTGGAATATTTGCAAGACTATGGCTTTTCTTGTGAGACTGCTCTTCTTATTGACTTTAAACGATGGTTAGCTGCTTTCAATGTTATACGCATCTTTTGTAATAATCCTGATAAGGAGAGGAAAGTATTTCCCAATCTAGTCATTAATGATATTTTGCTCCCACCTTGGGATAGTAGAGTGAATCAACACTATCATGAAGTCACGAAACGTTTTAAGGACTTGTGTGTTCCTATTTTGTCTGTTCGTTGTAGTAGCTACGTTCATAACCAATGCTTCTTTCCTCCTTACCTCAACACTGCCAAAGTCCTATATGGTTATCATTGCTCGCTATATGACAGTTACCAGCTGTATCTATTTTATCTGTTTCAAACCATTGATTTGTAATGCATGCTTGTTACAGTTATTCAATAAATGTTATTATGCGAAGAGTTGTTGTTATCATGCAACGGATGGGTTAGATGAAGGGTGATCATATCTTTTTCAAATGACTGTGGAACATTGATTTCCATGATGAAGATTTAAACAGTTGGATTTGATGACGAATAAGATTTACTAGTTTGCAAATTAGACTAAGCGTTCTATTATTTGTAAATGAAAGATATAGTTTCAACAGTTTACAGATTAAAAATAAAGTTTCAATAGTGTATGTGTTAGAAATAAAGTTTAAGCTGTTTGTATGTTAGAAATAAAATAAAGTTTCAAGAGTTTACAAGTTAAAAATAAAGTTTCAACAGTGTGTACGTTAGAAATAAAGTTTTATCTCTTTGTATGTTAGAAATAAAATGAAGTCTCACCAGTTGGCAAGTTAAGAATAAAGTTTTATCTGTTTGTATGTTAGAAATAAAACAAAGTTTCAAGAGTTTACAAGTTAAGAATAAAGTTTCAATAGTTTAAAAGTTAAGAATAAAGTTTCGATAGTGTGTATGTTAAGAATAAAGTTTTATCTGTTTGTATGTTAGAAATAAAATGAAGCTTCACCAGTTGGCAAGTTAAGAATAAAGTTTTATCTGTTTGTATGTTAGAAATAAAATGAAGCTTCACCAGTTTACAAGTTAAGAATAAAGTTTTATCTGCTTGTATGTCAGAAATGAAATAAAGTTTCACCAGTTTAAAAGTTAAAAATAAAGTTTCAATAATGTGTACGTTAGAAATGAAGTTTCAACCGTTACCGTTTACAAGTTAAAAATAAAGTTTCAATGGTGTGTATGTTAAGAATAAAGTTCTATCTGTTTATATCTTAGAAATAAAAATGAAGGTTCACCAGTTTACAAGTTAAGAATAAAGTTTTATCTGTTTGTATGTTAGAAATAAAATAAAGTTTCAAGAGTTTACAAGTTAAAAATAAAGTTTCAACAGTGTGTACGTTAGAAATAAAGTTTTATCTGTTTGCATGTTAGAAATAAAATGAAGCTTCACCAGTTGGCAAGTTAAGAATAAAGTTTTATCTGTTTGTATGTTAGAAATAAAACAAAGTTTTAACCGTTTACAAGTTAAAAATAAAGTTTCAATAGTTTACAAGTTAAGAATAAAGTTTCGATAGTGTGTATGTTAAGAATAAACTTTTATCTGTTTGTATGTTAGAAATAAAATGAAGCTTCACCAGTTGGCAAGTTAAGAATAAAGTTTTATCTGTTTGTATGTTAGAAATAAAATGAAGCTTCACCAGTTGGCAAGTTAAGAATAAAGTTTTATCCGTTTGTATGTTAGAAATAAAGTGAAGTCTCACCAGTTGGCAAGTTAAGAATAAAGTTTTATCTGTTTGTATGTTAGAAATAAAACAAAGTTTCAACCGTTTACAAGTTAAAAATAAAGTTTCAATAGTTTACAAGTTAAGAATAAAGTTTCGATAGTGTGTATGTTAAGAATAAAGTTCTATCTGTTTGTATGTTAGAAATAAAATGAAGTTTCATCAGTTTACAAGTTAAGAATAAAGTTTTATCTGTTTGTATGTTAGAAATAAAACAAAGTTTCAACCGTTAACAAGTTAAAAATAAAGTTTCAATAGTTTGCAAGATAAAACTTATGTTTCAACAGTGCGTATGTTAAGAATAAAGTTTTATCTGTTTGTATGTTAGAAATAAAATGAAGCTTCACCAGTTTACAAGTTAAGAATAAAGTTTTATCAGCTTGTATGTTAGAAATAAAATGAAGTTTTATGAGTTTACAAATTAAAAATAAGTTTCAATAGTGTGTACGTTAGAAATAAAGTTTCAACCGTTTACAAGTTAAAAATAAAGTTTCAACAGTGTCTACGTTAGAAATAAAGTTTTATCTGTTTGTAAAGTACGATCGTAGGATTTATTAGTTTGCAAGTAAGACTCAGCATTCTACTAGTTGTAAATGAAAAATATCGTTTCAACAGTTTACAGATTAAAATAAAGTTTCAATAGTGTGCACGTTAGAAATAAAGTTATGACTGTTTGTGTGTGTGTGTGTGTCAGAAATAAAATAAAGTTTCAACCGTTTACAAGTTAAAAATAAAGTTTCAACAGTGTGTACGTTAGAAATGAAGTTTCAACCGTTATCGTTTACAAGTTAAAAATAAAGTTTCAATAGTGTGTATGTTAAGAATAAAGTTCTATCTCTTTATATGTTAGAAATAAAAATTAAGGTTCACCAGTTTACAAGTTAAGAATAAAGTTTTATCTGTTTGTATGTTAGAAATAAAATAAATTTTCAAGAGTTTACAAGTTAAAAATAAAGTTTCAACAGTGTGTACGTTAGAAATAAAGTTTTATCTGTTTGCATGTTAGAAATAAAATGAAGTTTCACCAGTTGGCAAGTTAAGAATAAAGTTTTATCTGTTTGTATGTTAGAAATAAAACAAAGTTTTAACCGTTTACAAGTTAAAAATAAAGTTTCAATAGTTTACAAGTTAAGAATAAAGTTTCGATAGTGTGTATGTTAAGAATAAACTTTTATCTGTTTGTATGTTAGAAATAAAATGAAGCTTCACCAGTTGGCAAGTTAAGAATAAAGTTTTATCCGTTTGTATGTTAGAAATAAAGTGAAGTCTCACCAGTTGGCAAGTTAAGAATAAAGTTTTATCTGTTTGTATGTTAGAAATAAAACAAAGTTTCAACCGTTTACAAGTTAAAAATAAAGTTTCAATAGTTTACAAGTTAAGAATAAAGTTTCGATAGTGTGTATGTTAAGAATAAAGTTCTATCTGTTTGTATGTTAGAAATAAAATGAAGTTTCATCAGTTTACAAGTTAAGAATAAAGTTTTATCTGTTTGTATGTTAGAAATAAAACAAAGTTTCAACCGTTAACAAGTTAAAAATAAAGTTTCAATAGTTTGCAAGCTAAAACTTATGTTTCAATAGTGCGTATGTTAAGAATAAAGTTTTATCTGTTTGTATGTTAGAAATAAAATGAAGCTTCACCAGTTTACAAGTTAAGAATAAAGTTTTATCAGCTTGTATGTTAGAAATAAAATGAAGTTTTACCAGTTTACAAATTAAAAATAAAGTTTCAATAGTGTGTACGTTAGAAATAAAGTTTTATCTGTTTGCAAAGTACGATCGTAGGATTTATTAGTTTGCAAGTAAGACTCAGCATTCTACTAGTTGTAAATGAAAAATATCGTTTCAACAGTTTACAGATTAAAATAAAGTTTCAATAGTGTGCACGTTAGAAATAAAGTTATGACTGTTTGTGTGTGTGTGTGTGTTAGAAATAAAACAAAGTTTCAACCGTTTACAAGTTAAAAATAAAGTTTCAACAGTGTGTACGTTAGAAATAAAGTTTTATCTGTTTATATGTTAGAAACAAAACAAAGTTTCAACAGTTTACAAGCTGAAAAATAAAGTTTCAACAGTGTGTACGTTAGGAATAAAGTTTTATCTGTTTGTAAGTTAGAAATAAAGTTTTAACTGCTTGTATGTTAGAAATAGAGGTATAACAGTTTACATGCTAGAAAGAAAGGTATAACTGTTTGTAAGACAAGATCGTAAGATTTACTAGTTTGCAAGTCAGACTCAGCGTTCTACTAGTTGTAAATGAAAAATATCGCTTCAACAGTTTACAGATTAAAATAAAGTTTCAATATTGTGTATGATGGAAATAAAGTTTAAGCGCTTTGTGCGTTAGAAATAAAGTTTCAGCCGTTTACAAGCTAAAAGTAAAGTTTCAACAGTGTGTACGTTAGAAATAAAGTTTTAGCTGTTTATATGTTAGAAACAAAATAAAATTTCAACAGTTTACAAGTTGAAAAACAAAGTTTCAACAGTGTGTACGTTAGAAATAAATGAAAGTAAGAACTTCATCGTATGAGTATTCAAAGCATGTTTTGTAAATCAAATTTGTGTCGTACTGACATGATAGAATCAAGCTTGACAAACGCGTTTAATAAATAGATTAATAAAAGATAGATTCTCTTTAAGTGATATTCTTTAATAAGGCGTACTAAAAACGAGCAACTTAAAAAACTTTCACTAATTTTAAAAATCGAAATAAATCAAAACTAAACTAATCGAAGATCATATACTTGAAAGAGTGATGATATAAATATATGTTGGCTACCGGGTACTTTTTAGTTTTAATTAAAAACTGTGAGGAACTTCATTTTTCCATGTGCGTAAAGCCATTAGAGCCATACATATAGACTTCTTTTAGAAATCAATAACTTTAGTCCATTTTGATAAGCTTGAACCTTTATTTTCTGAATCTCTATGTCGAAAGCTTACCCAATAGATTAAAATCAATTATTAAAACATATTTACATATTCATTGCTGTATACCGGGACCTGGTAAAGGAAAAATCTTGTCCAGGCAACTTTCCTGTTGCTGCATCAACTGCGTGAAGAAAGAGAGATATGGCCGGATTATTCAAACTGAGACCCACAAGTGGAACTTATCGCGATTACGAACAACTCAGTAAGCAAATTGAAAATTATATACAAATAAATTCCATTAAATAATTCAAAACGTACTTGCAGCTTTGAGAGTGGGTCGATCGTCGTGATCAGGGCAGATGATCCAAATAGAAAGTTTTACTTATTCAAGGTAAGATAACAGCCTAATAATTAATTTAATGCATTCATAAACTTCTTCATCTTATCATTTACATGTGAAACACCCGATGACGCGCACCGATTAAGAATGTTTCAATATTTTCAATCATAAAAACATTTATTATATATTATAACATTTTTTCAATAGTTCTGATCTAATTATTTAATATATAGGTCTACATGTGTATCTTTTGTAATGTATTTCATGTAGTTATATAACGTTTATGCAATGTGCTTATGATAAATTGTAATGTTTATTGCACATATCGTTACATTGCATTTTCAGACTGCTACACCAATACGTTCATCAAGAAAGCTTCAATGCCCCACCTACAGGACTATATTCAAAGCGAATGAAAGTGTTCTCAAAGGAAATTATTTCGACAGAACTGACACAAGCTGCTTACAGTACAAACTTCTTAGTGAAAAAGTGATCATTTCAATTGATTGCTGTCTTTTTGAACTTAGACAAGATTACTTTTTTACGGATGAAAATAGTAATCTGCAACTCACACTCTTGTGCTTTGACATTTTAGAAACTCTGTAACGAGTAGTGTTCATTTCTAGACACTAGATATTTTTGTAGCAAAAATGTGACCTGTTTATAAAGTAAGTGTTTTCTATTTCTAATGATGTCGGAGAAATGGGGAAAGAAGATAAATCGATTATTTACCGTGATTACAGTCAATCTGTATTTTACGTCACAAAATTGATCGATAAGTATTTCTATTCAAACAACATAAAATCTATCCATGTATCAATAGTCATCTGCATCAAAGTGAAACAGAATATTTAAACGATATAACGAGAGGAAATCGGGTAATATACCGCGGTAGTAGTTATTATTTCTACATCGTGACGATAGTCAAATTGTATTTTACGTCACAATATTAATCCGTAAGTAGTTCTATTCGCGCAACATATTTAGTGGTATATGGTCATCTATATAATGTAGAAAGAATATATTTATACTTCTATTCGATAATTCTCGATGAAAACTGTATTTGATAGCACATATATTATTGCTCTTGGTCGGGACGTAAAATACAAGGGGAAAATCTATCGTATATTCGTATGCCTCGTAAACAGTATAGAAACAGAGATGGAAGCGAAAAATATCGATTCTATATCATTTACGACAGAAGGTTTGATATACATATGATTAATTATTATTTTAGAAAGGTATAATTTTTCAATTTCCTCAAGCCACTTCGTGAGAACGTACCTACTATGTACGACTGTGTTTTCAGAGACATGTTGGTAAAATAATCACTGATGCTGGTACTTCATCTTCATAATGTGGGCTTAACTTCGATTTATCAAACCAGCAATATTTTGGTTACCAATTGAGAAATCCATTGATTCATTAAATATTACGAGGGAGCTCGTTCAGTAGGTGCGCTATACTTACGCATTGAAGCTGCAGCTCGCCAAAGTCAATGGATAATAGTCTTTTGCCTCTTAAGTGGGGCAAGATTTAAAAGGTTCTGCTTCTCTGTTCAAGTTTGCCCATTTAGTAGATCTAATTCATCCATTTCTTTCACCCAGGCTAAATGGAACTGACTGGCTGCCTGCATCCAAAGGTCTATAGATAAAGCATGTATTAATATTGAATTGTTCACTGAAGCGCTTTTTCATTTCCTATCTGAATCTGACACCAAATGAAACTTCATTTCTGATCTGATGAGTAAAGCATCACCCATGGAGTACATATAGGTTGCGAGTGTCTGCATGCATGCAGTGAAGAGATTCAGTTTTCTTGCGGAGATTTCGTTCATGAGGTCCCAAAAATTGTTTGAACACTTATTAAAAAGCTAAAGTTTTGTTATTGAATATGTTATAACCGAGATGACCAATTTATAAGTCGTATGAAACATAGAGTAGGAATATATAGGTATAGAGTGTCGACTCAAAAATGTAGCCTATCTGTATACAGTGAAAATTTTTATGTCAAAAGATTCAGTTTTTTGCAGAGATTACGTTCCTGTGGTCCAAAAAAATATTTTAGCACTTTTGAAAAAAGTCAAAATTTGCCAATTTATATAGGCCTACTACCGAGATGACTCTCTTAAATAAGTAGTATGAAACAAGTTGGATATCAAAAGGAATGAATGCTTGCTAATAAGCAACCTAACACGCGGATATCAAGCTGATTTTCAAGGGAATCTCATGATCCGTATTCTAATGGAAGTCTTCATGAAAAAGTCGAGATATTATTCGTGCTTTCTTTGCTGAAATTTCAAGTTTTTAGTTCAATTTTCACCAGCATGATTTTATGATTCACTGAATTCATGTTTCATTTCATGAATCTGAATTGATGTGGACCCATTTACATCTTTCTAAGTTAGTTGAAATTATAGGTCTATATGATTGTTATTTTGCTCCACCAGTGGCAGATTGCTTATAAATTACCACGCTTAATGAGATCCTTTTGAGGTTGGGCATGAAAGCAATAGCAGGTCATCGAGCCACCAATTTAATAAATATTACCTCTCGAAGGCTGTCATAATAGAATAGAAAATATGTTTATTCTCTATAGACAACAAGCAGAGTATGTACATTGGAATTGGCATGCAAGGGTAATACAATAATGTGGAGATACAACAATAATGGAGAAAGGGATCAGAGGACCCACAAGAAGCGGTATATCACTGGCCCGCACATAATTATATACATGTTTGTTCAAAAACCAGAAAGAAATTGTTCAAACACTAGAGAATATGCGTGCTGCTGCGTAGCTACTCATAAAACTAAGAGAATTTGTTCTGAGAACGCATCTGATGCTTATGGTTTTGGATAACATTTAGAGCATAGTTTTTATCTATCGTGAGTAAGGGAGGTCAGGTTCCTAAAATGAGTCCATATTTTTTATTAAATACGACTTTACATTCTTTTTTGAATTCTCTAATTGATTTTCAGCTTTTTATTTCATTGGGGAGCAAATTCCAAGTAAATGGTATTTGAAAAGTGCTAATTTTTTGTTCTAATGATTTCTTACAAAACAGCAATTTGAAGCTATTGGATCGTAGTCGATGATTCTACATAGTTTTGATAGTTCGATGGCAACGTGAGTAGTAAGTAAAACTCCACTTCTGGACCGCGCAAGATGGCCGCCATCGAAAAATGGTCGCTGACGTCCCCCCCTCTGGAACGACAGAGGTTGTGGTCTGTCGTGGTGTGCCGGCCAGGTTGGTCCACGTTCACAAAATGTTCGCTAACGTCCCCCCCCCTCGAAAACGACAGAGTGTGAGACTCGGGTGTGTTGGTCTCGTGTGGGTTGACGTGGCCGATCGCCTAGGTTGACGTGGGCGACCGCCTAGGTTGTCGTGGTGGAATGGTGAAACGGACTTTAGATTCGTGATCAGCGTAAAATTCTGCATCGGTATGGTGAATTTGAAGTCAATCGGCGAGAAAAAATGTTTCTTCAAAATTTTGACAGAGTTGAAATGTTGGACGTTTTGGGCTGTAGCTTCAAAACGAAGCATCGGATGGGAAATCGGATTTCAGATTTGGAATCAGCATGAAATTCTCGATCAACATGGTGAGTTTCAAGTCAATCGGAGAGAAAAAATTTTTCTTCAAAATTTTGACAGAGTTGAAATGTTGGACGTTTTGGGCTGTAGCTTCAAAACGAAGCATCGGATGGGAAATCGGATTTCAGATTTGGAATCAGCATGAAATTCTCTATTAACATGGTGAGTTTCAAGTCAATCGGAGAGAAAAAATTTTTCTTCACGAAATTTTTTCGAAAAAACGACAGAGTTAGAATTTTTGCGATGGCTGTAAGCTGTAGAGACAAAACGAAGCATCGGATGGGAAACGGAGGTCAGATTCGGATTCAGCGTGAAATTCTGCATCTGTATGGTGAATTTGAAAACAATCGGAGAGAAAAAAGTTTCGCTGACGTCCCCCCCCCTCGGGAGAGCTAGCTTCGATCTTGGCTTCCAGTGGACGGATTTTGTCGTGCTCGTTTGAAAGCTAAGAGTGAGACAAATTCACTGAAAGAAACGGCTTGTTCATATCTGTCTTCGTTTAGATTTGAGACGCATTTAAGATTTTGGAGATTGGCGAAAAACGACAGAGTTAGAATTTTTGACGCTTTGGTCTCTAGCGTCAAAACGAAGCATCGGATGGGAAAACGGATTTCAGATTTGGAATCAGCATGAAATTCTCTATCAACATGGTGAGTTTCAAGTCAATCGGAGAGAAAAGGTTTCACTGACGTCCCCCCCTCTCGAGAGAGCTAGCTTCCGTCTTGGCTTCCAGTGGACGGATTTTGTCGTGCAATAGCTCGTTTGAAAGCTAAGAGTGAGACAAATTCACTGAAAGAAACGGCTTGTTCATATCTGTCTTCGTTTAGATGTGAGACGCCATTTAAGATTTTGGGAGATTGTCGAAAAACGACAGATTTAGAATTTTGGACGGTTTGGGCTGTAGCGCCAAAACGAAGCATCGGATGGAAAACTGAGGCCAGATTCGAATTCAGCGTGAAATTCTGCATCGGTATGGTGAATTTCAAAGTAATCGGAGAGAAAAAGTTTCGCTGACGTCCCCCCCCCTCGGGAGAGCTAGTTTCGATCTTGGCTTCCAGTGGACGGATTTTGTCGTGCAATAGCTCGTTTGAAAGCTAAGAGTGAGACAAATTCACTGAAAGAATCGGCTTGTTCATATCTGTCTTCGTTTAGATGTGAGACGCCATTTAAGATTTTGGAGATTTGCGAAAAACGACAGAGTTAGAATTTTTGACGTTTTGGTCTCTAGCGTCAAAACGAAGCATCGGATGGGAAAACGGATTTCAGATTTGGAATCAGCATGAAATTCTCTATCAACATGGTGAGTTTCAAGTCAATCGGAGAGAAAAAATTTTTCTTCACGAAATTTTTTCGAAAAAACGACAGAGTTAGAATTTTTGCGATGGCTGTGGGCTGTAGAGCCAAAACGAAGCATCGGATGGGAAAACGGAGGCCAGATTCGGATTCAGCGTCCAATTCTACATGTGAATGGTGTATTTCCAGCTCAATCGGACCTCTAGAATCGGTGATAGAAGCGTTTTAAGTTTTTGGATGATGGGTATTACGTCATCAGCTGATCGCCACAAACTATATAAGCTGGGAACCGACAGAGACTTGACATTAATACGAGAGATTGTCAACGGTAAGTCGTCTCTCTGAGCTCCGATGATAGCTTCGGACATTCCAAATTCCGGGTTAGTGTAAGAAACCGACTTAGAAAATTTCATTGCTGATATCAGCTAAGGCGTCAGACTTAGAGGTTAGCCAGGAGATGGCCTTCGTCTCCAGGCCATAAAAGACTCCAAAACTTTAAAGACTTGTAACTTTGCTTCTACAAGTCCGTTTGACTTGATTCAAAAAAGGTTCGGTCGCTATTGACCTGCCCTAAGTGATAAACTACTTATAAAATTTCATAAGTAGTGCTAAAAAGTTGAAAAATTTAAATTCACTAGTTTTGGAGGTTTTCTGGGGTTTTCGACCCTGCTGAAGTCAATGAAAGCATTTATAATGATGTCTGAGCCAGTCTTCTCATGGTATAAGCGGCTTTTCACTAAAAGCGAGCAAGACACGGAGAGTTTTGCTGTAATATTCCACTGACAGGGTGTTCCTTCGGGACGGCGGACGATGCCGTAGTGATAAGTGTGGCAAGGGAGTGTGTCATATTTTAGACCGAAACCGCTGGGGCAACTCATGCCTCATGTTGGGCATTTGACACAGTTCTCAACGTAGCACTTTGAACGCCAATCGGTTGAGTCTTAGCTATCTTGTCATGGGTGGCCTCTAAACATCTCCATTGCAAAACGCTGGTGAATCAAGCTCTCTACGGCTTGCTATCAAGCTGATCAAAGCAATAACTTGGGATGTTTCCTCAAGGTTTTCAAGTATGCTGAGTTCAAATCTGCTATCAGATTTCAAATTTAACTAAGTCTAAGGCAGCTTTGAGGGGTTAGATCCCAGCTACTGATCACTACCTTTGACTCGGCGTTGCTGTTACCACTTCGGGGCAGTGACAATGATGTCTTAAGCTGTAAATAGCGGGTATCGGGGAAGATCTCTCACTTCCCTAGTGATCAGTACAAGGCCTTCGGGCTGTCGACGGGATCGAGTGCCACTCACTACACTCAAATCTATCATTCCTCACTAAGTGTAAAAATCATTGTTTTCCGTTTTTATAAACTAGGAATCAATCGTTTGCTATCAAACGTTTACGGACTTATAATCATTGTTTTCCCCTTTTCACTTCAGAAAATGGTTAACTACAATAATGCCAAGACGGCTTTCAAGCTCTGCGTTTGCAGAAAAATCTTTCGCAGTGATGCCTTTAAGAGACACTCTTGTGTGAATAAGCGAATGGTAGGGGGAATTCGATACTTTTGCAGCAACCATAATACATCTCGCCTTGTCGAAACGTTACCGGAGTGGCATGCGAAGCATAGCAGTTGCAGTCAACCAGAGCTGACTGAGGAGACGAAGCAAAGTCTCTTCAGCTCAGAGTTAAAAGCTCTGGAGACTCAGTGCGCTGTCGAGTCTATCGCGTCAGCAGAGCCTCCCTCATCTAGTGTGCCAGCAAAGGCTCTCTCACCCACCCCGATTGAGTCTTCTCCGAAGTCGAGTAAATCCTCCTCTAGCGATGAGTCGGCTACTAGTAGCAGCGACAGTGAGGAAGAGGAGGAGGAGGAAAAAGGCTCTGCGAAGGCTCACCTAGTCGAGAGTGTCTACCTCGATAGCGAGGTAGAGTCGGTGAGGGAAGTCGACCTCGATAGCGAGGTGCAGCCGGCTAAGTCATCGAGCAGTGGTGGGATTGCGGCTCAATGTCAACTTCATTATGCGCCCATCACTGGTCGATGAGTATGACAAGCTGAAGAATGAGTTGGCAGTGTGGAAGAGCGACTGTTTCTTCTATAAAGCGAGTTCCGAGAACCTCTCGCGAGTCACTCAGGAGCTCAAGAAGACTCAAGTTAGTCTTCTTGAGAAAGAAGGAGAGCTCGATCGCGAGAGGTTCTCGCACCTCGCTAGTAAGGCCAGAGAAGAACAGCTCCTGATCGAGAGAGAGAGTCAGGAGAAGGAGTTGAGAAAGATGAGAGAGGAGGTGGAAGGGCTGCGAAAGCAGTTGGGGAAGGTGGTGGCGACTAATCAGGAGCTGCACCAACAAGTGAAGAGTAGCAGTACTCGACGATCAAGTCGCCTCCACATTCCCCTAGATAAGAAAGGAGGTGTGCACGCAAGACCGCTCCTCTGTGAACGTGGCAGAGACGAAATGTGTTACAGCAGGGCTAAAAAAGGTATCGAATGCCTTCATTTTACATTCGACCATAAAGAGGCAATCACAGGATTCCTGTTCGAACCACGTCCGGAGAAGATCTGTAAGTTAAAACAAGTAACTTAGAGTTCAAGATGATAACTAACAACTTCTTTCTTTACAGATATCAATGAGAAGCGCCCACCTGCTTCCGTCAACGAGCCGGAGGCGAAGCGGCAAGCTTGAGTCCCATATTCCTCCAATCATCCCGAGAACGACCCATGGGCTCTCTTAAGGGCCAACCTTCTAATGCAGCTAAAGCGGTCCCAAGCCCGCCACATATCTACGGATATGGAATGCAGAGGGGAAGAAAAATGATGAATGGAATGAAGGGAGGACATTCATGCGCCACACGCAACACATCAGACTTCTCTCTTTGCTAGTGAACAAGCTCTTGTCAGTGTCGTACAAAGGTTTTACTGCAGCACAGGTTGATGTATAGTTAGAAAAGTTTGATCATCAACGTTGTATTCGTAAGTCTAGTCAGAAACTGTATCATGGTTTGTAAAAGCAAAGTTAGTGTAGTCAGAAACTTTATCATGTTGTACAAAAGTTTTATTGCAACACAGGTTGATGTATAGTTAGAAAAGTTTGATCATCAACGTTTCATTTGTATGTCTACTCAGAAAGTGTATCATGGTTTGCAAAGTTAGTGTAGTCAAATAATTTTACTGTGACACCCGTTTGAGAAAGTAAAGTCTGATCATCGAAGTTGTATTCGTGAGTGTCGTTAGAAAGTGTATCATGGTTTGTAAAAGTTTTACTGCAACACAGGTTGATGTATAGTTAGAAAAGTTTGATCATCAATTTTGTATTTGTAAGTCTAGTCAGAAAGTGTATCATGGTTTGCAAAGTTAGTGTAGTCAAATAATTTTACTGTGACACCCGTTTGAGAAAGTAAAGTCTGATCATCGAAGTTGTATTCGTGAGTGTCGTTAGAAAGTGTATCATGATTTGTAAAAGTTTTACTGCAACACAGGTTGATGTATAGTTAGAAAAGTTTGATCATCAACGTTTTATTTGTAAGTCTAGTCAGAAAGTGTATCATGGTTTGCAAAGTTAGTGTAGTCAAATAATTTTACTGTGACACTCGTTTGAGAAAGTAACGTCTGATCATCAAAGTTGTATTTGTGAGTGTCGTTAGAAAGTGTATCATGGTTTGTAAAAGTTTTACTGCAACACAGGTTGATGTATAGTTAGAAAAGTTTGATCATGACGTTTTATGAAACACACATGTCATGAAATGTAAGCGTTAGTGTAGTCAAATATTTTACCGCGACGCACGTTTGTGAAAATAAAGTTTGATCATTGACGTTGTATGACTGACCGAGCTCATCACAGCACTAGAAAGTTTTAGAAGGTTTTACTGCACAGTGTAGATTGTCTTGTAACTTACGTTCACAGTGTTAGAAAGTTTTATTGGAGACAGTTGCCAAATGTTTCCCTATTAGAAATTCAAACTTCATGACTGTTAGATTAGCTGCATCAGGTTTAGTAAAAGCAGTTTTCTACTGCAGTAAGACTGCGAGTTTAGAATGTTATATGAAAACAGTGTTCACCACAGCGCTAGAAAGTTTTACTGCGCTGTGTAGATTGTTTCACACAAGGTCTTATAGTCAGCGTTGAATGTTTTATAAAACCAGATGTTGTCACACACGTTGAGTGTGTGAGAGCTAGTTCCATGACATTGAATCGCATGGGTTGTAAAGTTCATAATCCAAGGCTAGACTCCTCTAAGGTTGGATTTAGGGTTTTATATTACATGCGTTAACCGTTCGTGTAGAATATGTGAAGCACATGTTCGCTTAAATGCAAATGTTGAAATAAGTTTGTAAGAAGTCTTTGACAGGTTGTTGTGAAACGTAGCGAACGTTGAAGAAATGTTTCTGCAGTCACACTCGCTAGCGTGCCAGCTTTACTAGATGTGTTCTATTCTCCAATGAGGATTGTTGTCTAATGAGAATCAAGCATTCCTTTATAAATAGAGAGCCTTCCACAGTGAGAATCATTCCATCGTTGAATCGTACAAGTGACGGACGCACATTCTCTCTCTCTCTCTCTACATCCCTGTTATATTATCCAACTAAAATGGTAAGTCGCTACTTTCCTCCCTCTCCTCCCTTGAACGTAAACTTAATACAATCTTTTTCATTTTCAGGCATCTACTCCATCTGCTGCACTAGTAGGACAAAATGGCGGTCAAACGTTACAAGGTTCGCTACGATCAGATCATCTACAACTGAGACCAGTGGAAGAAACAACCAAGGTACATAATCCTACACCGCTACAGCGTAAATTTAAACAAGTCTTGCGTTATGACGATCATAGCGTAGTACTCCAAACGGGAATGCTCCCTTCCACGGATGTGAAGATAATGCGCAATCAGTATGGGGACTACATACTGATCCCCGTGAGTCCGTACATTCGCCGCCAACTTGATATTATTGAGGAGTACGTGACATTAAATATGGACATTCATTCCTACTCCTCTTGCTCAAGAGTGGAAGGCGAGAGATGACAAGGATACTCCCTATAGAAAGATTTGGGATGGCAATCACATTTGCCTACCGGTATCACATTGGTGTAGTTATTATAAATAGGATGGAGATCAATCAATACCCATCAGATGTGATGAGCTCGGAGAAGGTACTTGGGATATCCTTTTCAAAGTGAATGGGCTATATTATGGTCAGCACAAGGATAACAAAATAGCCTCTCTCTCGATATACACTGAATCCATCCTATATATTCCAAAGCCACCCAGCGTAGATGACATTATTGACGAAATCCTTAACGGGGGTGGCACGAAGCGCAAGTCGGGCAAGAATGCTACCTCCAAACGCAAGTCAAGGAAAGAGAATTGCTAATCTTTTCCTAACTCTACCCTATGACAATTCGCTTATGTGCTTTGAGTGTCGTGGACGTGGTCTTATTAGATACATTTTACTTCTTCGTTGCCATCATATCATTTGTGTATTTTGTCGTGAAAAGCATCGATGTAATTCTTCATTTTGTGATATGTTATAGAACGTTTCCTTAGATGTGTAATTTCCGTTTTAGGCTTCTATCATCATTTTTATGGATTGTGAGGGTGAACCTGTGCAGGAGCTCAGTGCTATTGCTATGAACAATTGGACATATCAGATTGTTAGTGTCTATCATCAACATGCCAACTGTGATCCCAATGTTGATCAATGGGCCAGAAAACACATTCATGGACTTAATCTGAAATATTTGCAAGACTATGGCTTTTCTTGTGAGACTGCTCTTCTTATTGACTTTAAACGATGGTTAGCTGCTTTCAATGTTATACGCATCTTTTGTAATAATCCTGGTAAGGAGAGGAAAGTATTTCCCAATCTAGTCATTAATGATATTTTGCTCCCACCTTGGGATAGTAGAGTGAATCAACACTATCATGAAGTCACGAAACGTTTTAAGGACTTGTGTGTTCCTATTTTGTCTGTTCGTTGTAGTAGCTACGTTCATAACCAATGCTTCTTTCCTCCTTACCTCAACACTGCCAAAGTCCTATATGGTTATCATTGCTCGCTATATGACAGTCACCAGCTGTATCTATTTTATCTGTTTCAAACCATTGATTTGTAATGCATGCTTGTTACAGTTATTCAATAAATGTTATTATGCGAAGAGTTGTTGTTATCATGCAACGGATGGGTTAGATGAAGGGTGATCATATCTTTTTCAAATGACTGTGGAACATTGATTTCCATGATGAAGATTTAAACAGTTGGATTTGATGACGAATAAGATTTACTAGTTTGCAAGTTAAACTAAGCGTTCTATTATTTGTAAATGAAAGATATAGTTTCAACAGTTTAAAGATTAAAAATAAAGTTTCAATAGTGTGTATGTTAAGAATATAGTTTTATCTGTTTGTATGTTAGAAATAAAACAAATTTTCAACCATTTACAAGTTAAAAATAAAGTTTCAATAGTTAACACGTTAAAAATAAAGTTTCAATAGTGTGTATGTTAAGAATAAAGTTCTATCTGTTTGTATGTTAGAAATAAAATGAAGCTTCACCAGTTGGCAAGTTAAAAATAAAGTTTTATCTGTTTGTATGTTAGAAATAAAATGAAGTTTAACCAGTTGGTAAGTTAAGAATATAGTTTTATCTGTTTGTATGTTAGAAATAAAACAAATTTTTAACCGTTAACAAGTTAAAAATAAAGTTTCAATAGTTTACAAGTTAAGAATAAAGTTTCAATAGTGCATACGTTAAGAATAAAGTTTTATCTGTTTGTATGTTAGAAATAAAATGAAGCTTTACAAGTTTACAAGTTAAGAATAAAGTTTTATCAGCTTGTATGTTAGAAATAAAATGAAGTTTTACCAGTTTACAAATTAAAAATAAGTTTCAATAGTGTGTACGTTAGAAATAAAGTTTCAACCGTTTACAAGTTAAAAATAAAGTTTCAACAGTGTCTACGTTAGAAATAAAGTTTTATCTGTTTGTAAAGTACGATCGTAGGATTTATTAGTTTGCAAGTTAGACTCAGCATTCTACTAGTTGTAAATGAAAAATATCGTTTCAACAGTTTACAGATTAAAATAAAGTTTCAATAGTGTGCACGTTAGAAATAAAGTTATGACTGTTTGTGTGTGTGTTAGAAATAAAACAAAGTTTCAACCGTTTACAAGTTAAAAATAAAGTTTCAACAGTGTGTACGTTAGAAATAAAGTTTTATCTGTTTATATGTTAGAAACAAAACAAAGTTTCAACAGTTTACAAGCTGAAAAATAAAGTTTCAACAGTGTGTACGTTAGGAATAAAGTTTTATCTGTTTGTAAGTTAGAAATAAAGTTTTAACTGCTTGTATATTAGAAATAGAGGTATAACAGTTTACATGCTAGAAAGAAAGGTATAACTGTTTGTAAGACAAGATCGTAAGATTTACTAGTTTGCAAGTCAGACTCAGCGTTCTACTAGTTGTAAATGAAAAATATCGCTTCAACAGTTTACAGATTAAAATAAAGTTTCAATAGTGTGTATGATGGAAATAAAGTTTAAGCGCTTTGTGCGTTAGAAATAAAGTTTCAGCCGTTTACAAGCTAAAAATAAAGTTTCAACAGTGTGCACGTTAGAAATAAAGTTTTAGCTGTTTATATGTTAGAAACAAAATAAAGTTTCAACAGTTTACAAGTTGAAAAATAAAGTTTCAACAGTGTGTACGTTAGAAATAAAAGAAAGTAAGAACTTCATCGTATGATTATTCAAAGCATGTTTTGTAAATCAAATTTGTGTCGTACTGACATGATAGAATCAAGCTTGACAAACGCGTTTGTCAAGTTCATCAAGTACAATCAATGTCATGGAACTAGCTCTCACTTACTCAACGTGTGTGACAACATCTGGTTTCATAAAACATTCAACGCTGACTATAAGACCTTGTGTGAAACAATCTACACAGCGCAGTAAAACTTTCTAGCGCTGTTGTGAACACTGTTTTTATATAACATTCTAAACTCGCAGTCTTACTGCAGTAGAAAACTGCTTTTACTAAACCTGATGCAGCTAATCTAACAGTCATGAAGTTTGAATTTCTAATAGGGAAACATTTGGCAACTGTCTCCAATAAAACTTTCTAACACTGTGAACGTAAGTTACAAGACAATCTACACTGTGCAGTAAAACCTTCTAAAACTTTCTAATGCTGTGATGAGCTCGGTCAGTCATACAACGTCAATGATCAAACTTTATTTTCACAAACGTGCGTCGCGGTAAAATATTTGACTACACTAACGCTTACATTTCATGACATGTGTGTTTCATAAAACGTCATGATCAAACTTTTCTAACTATACATCAACCTGTGTTGCAGTAAAACTTTTACAAACCATGATACACTTTCTAACGACACTCACGAATACAACTTCGATGATCAGACTTTACTTTCTCAAACGGGTGTCACAGTAAAATTATTTGACTACACTAACTTTGCAAACCATGATACACTTTCTGAGTAGACTTACAAATAAAACGTTGATGATCAAACTTTCTAACTATACATCAACCTGTGTTGCAATAAAACTTTTGTACAACATGATAAAGTTTCTGACTACACTAACTTTGCTTTTACAAACCATGATACAGTTTCTGACTAGACTTACGAATACAACGTTGATGATCAAACTTTTCTAACTATACATCAACCTGTGTTGCAGTAAAACTTTTACAAACAATGATACACTTTCTAATGACACTCACGAATACAACTTCGATGATCAGACTTTACTTTCTCAAACGGGTGTCACAGTAAAATTATTTGACTACACTAACTTTGCAAACCATGATACACTTTCTGAGTAGACTTACAAATAAAACGTTGATGATCAAACTTTTCTAACTATACATCAACCTGTGTTGCAATAAAACTTTTGTACAACATGATAAAGTTTCTGACTACACTAACTTTGCTTTAACAAACCATGATACAGTTTCTGACTACACTTACGAATACAACGTTGATGATCAAACTTTTCTAACTATACATCAACCTGTGTTGCAGTAAAACTTTTACAAACCATGATACACTTTCTAACGACACTCGCGAATACAACTTCGATGATCAGACTTTACTCTCTCAAACGGGTGTCACAGTAAAATTATTTGACTACACTAACTTTGCAAACCATGATACACTTTCTGACTAGACTTACAAATACAACATTGATGATCAAACTTTTCTAACTATACATCAACCGGTGTTGCAGTAAAACTTTTACAAACCATGATACACTTTCTAACGACACTCACGAATACAACTTCGATGATCAAACTTTTCTAACTATACATCAACCTGTGCTGCAGTAAAACCTTTGTACGACACTGACAAGAGCTTGTTCACTAGCAAAGAGAGAAGTCTGATGTGTTGCGTGTGGCGCATGAATGTCCTCCCTTTATTCCATTCATCATTTTTCTTCCCCTCTGCTTTCCATATCCGTAGATATGTGGCGGGCTTGGGACCGCTTTAGCTGCATTAGAAGGTTGGCCCTTAAGAGAGCCCATGGGTCGTTCTCGGGATGATTGGAGGAATATGGGACTCAAGCTTGCCGCTTCGCCTCCGGCTCGTTGACGGAAGCAGGTGGGCGCTTCTCATTGATATCTGTAAAGAAAGAAGTTGTTAGTTATCGTCTGGAAGCAAAGTTGGAAGGTCGGTGCCGAGGGGGGGGACGTCAGCGAAAACTTTTTCTCTCCGATTTCTTTCAAATTCACCTTACCGATGCAGAATTTCACGCCGAATCCGAATCTGGCCTCCGTTTTCCCATCCGATGCTTCGTTTTGACGCTAGAGACCAAAACATCCAAAATTCTAACTCTGTCGTTTTTCGCCAATCTCCAAAATCTTAAATGGCATCTCACATCTAAACGAAGACAGATAAGACCAAGCCGTTTCTTTCAGTGAATTAGTCTCACTCTTAGCTTTCAAACGAGCTATTGCACGACAAAATCCGTCCACTGGAAGCCAAGATCGAAGCTAGCTCTCCCGAGGGGGGGGGCGTCATCGAAACTTTTTCTCTCCGATTGACTTGAAACTCACCATGTTGATAGAGAATTTCATGCTGATTCCAAATCTGAAATCCGTTTTCCCATCCGATGCTTCGTTTTGACGCTAGAGCCCAAAACGTCCAAAATTCTAACTCTGTCGTTTTTCGACAATCTCCAAAATCTTTAATGGCGTCTCACATCTAAACGAAGACAGATATGAACAAGCCGTTTCTTTCAGTGAATTTGTCTCACTCTTAGCTTTCAAACGAGCACGACAAAATCCGTCCACTGGAAGCCAAGATCGAAGCTAGCTCTCCCGAGGGGGGGGGGACGTCAGCGAAACTTTTTCTCTCCGATTGCGTTCAAATTCACCATACCGATGCAGAATTTCACGCTGAATCCGAATCTGGCCTCCGGTTTCCCATCCGATGGTTCGTTTTGGTGCTACAGTCCAAAACGACCAAAATTCTAACTCTGTCAAAATTTTGAAGAAACATTTTTTCTCTCCGATTGACTTGAAACTCACCACACAGATGCAGAATTTCATGCTGATTCGAAATCTGAAATCCGTTTTCCCATCCGATGCCTCGTTTTGACGCTAGAGACCAAAACGTCAAAAATTCTAACTCTGTCGTTTTTCGACAATCTCCCAAAATCTTAAATGGCGTCTCACATCTAAACGAAGACAGATATGAACAAGCCGTTTCTTTCAGTGAATTTGTCTCACTCTTAGCTTTCAAACGAGCTATTGCACGACAAAATCCGTCCACTGGAAGCCAAGACGGAAGCTAGCTCTCTCGAGAGGGGGGGACGTCAGTGAAACCTTTTCTCTCCGATTGACTTGAAACTCACCATGTTGATAGAGAATTTCATGCTGATTCCAAATCTGAAATCCGTTTTCCCATCCGATGCTTCGTTTTGACGCTAGAGACCAAAGCGTCAAAAATTCTAACTCTGTCGTTTTTCGCCAATCTCCAAAATCTTAAATGCGTCTCAAATCTAAACGAAGACAGATATGAACAAGCCGTTTCTTTCAGTGAATTTGTCTCACTCTTAGCTTTCAAACGAGCACGACAAAATCCGTCCACTGGAAGCCAAGATCGAAGCTAGAGGTCGGTTCCGAGGGGGGGACGTCAGCGAAACTTTTTTCTCTCCGATTACTTTGAAATTCACCATACCGATGCAGAATTTCACGCTGAATCCGAATCTGGCCTCCATTTTCCCATCCGATGCTTCGTTTTGACCCTACAGCCCAAAACGTCCAACATTTTAACTCTGTCAAAATTTGAAGAAACATTTTTTCTCGCCGATTGACTTCAAAGTCACCATACCGATGCAGAATTTTACGCTGATCACGAATCTAAAGTCCGTTTCACCATTCCACCACGACAACCTAGACGGTCGCCCACGTCAACCTAGGTGGTCGCCCACGTCAACCTAGGCGGACGGCCACGTCAACCCACACGAGACCAACACACCCGAGTCTCACACTCTGTCGTTTTCGAGGGGAGGGGACGTCAGCGAACATTTTGTGAACGTGGACCAACCTGGCCGGCACAACACGACAGACCACAACCTCTGTCGTTCCAGAGGGGGGGACGTCAGCGACCATTTTTCGATGGCGGCCATCTTGCGCGGTCCAGAAGTGGAGTTTTACTTACTACTAACGTGTTCTTCGTGTACTTAATTTTGAATGCTAGCACTAAAAGTTCATATTGATACATACTCGCAATATTCATATATTGCTCCCTCTCATAGAAATGAAGTTCAAGTGACAATCTGTAAAATAATACGAGTAGTAAGCAAAAATCCACTTCTGGACCGCGCAAGATGGCGGCCATCGCTGCGTCCCCCCCCCTCTGGCACGGCAGAGTGTCGTGGTCGGCCGCCGTGGTGCTTCGTGTCTGAGTCCCCCCCCCCTCTGGAACGACAGAGGTTGTGGTCTGTCGTGGTGTGCCGGCCAGGTGGGTCCACGTTCACAACATGTTCGCTGACGTCCCCCCCCCTGCAACGACAGAGTGTGAGACTCGGGTGAGTTGGTCCGACCGCCTGGTTGACGTGGGCGACCGTCTAGGTTGACGTGGGCGACCGCCAGGATTAGTCTTGAGGCTATAGTGTGTGATGTTTTTGGTGTGTAGCGTCCAAACGAAGCATCGGATGAGAAAACGGAGGTCAGATTCGGATTCAGCGTGAAATTCTGCATCGGTAGGGTGAGTTTCAAGGCAATCGGTGAGAAAAAATTTTCAACATTTTTCGAAAAACGACAGAGTTAGAATTTGGGACGTTTTGGTGTGTAGCGCCCAAACGAAGCATCGGATGAGAAAACGGAGGCCAGATTCGGAATCTACGTGAAATTTTGGGTTAGGAAGGATGTTTCCAGCGAAATCGGAGAGAAAAAATTTTCGGCTGACGTCCCCCCCCCTGGACGGCTTGCTTCCAGTGGACGGATTTTGTCGTGCGATAGCTTGTTTGAAAGCTAAGAGTGAGACAAATTCAGTGAAAGAATCGGCTTGTTCGTATCTGTCTTTGTTCAAAAGTTAGAGCGGTTACAAGATTTTAGGTCGGAGCTTGCTCACCTGAAAAATCCTAAGTGTCAGAGTGACTTTGTATGGGTAAAATTTTGAAAATTTTCCAAAGTGTGGAATTTCGACCTGGGACCGTCACCAAAACATTTTTCATCAAATTTCACTGACCCCCCCCCGACAACAATCTTCTAACTTTGGTTCTAGTGGACGGATTTTGTCTTACAGCTACTCGTTTGAAAGAGGAGAAAAAACTGCTCGACAACATTTTTTTGTTGCGAGTCAATCGGACCAGCCGTTCACAAGTTAGAGCGGTTACAAGATTTTAGGTCGGAGCTCGCTCACCTGAAAAATCCTAAGTGTCAGAGTGACTTTGTATGGGTAAAATTTTGAAAATTTTCCAAAGTGTGGAATTTCGACCTGGGACCGTCACCAAAACATTTTTCATCAAATTTCACTGACCCCCCCCCCCGAAAGCAATCTTCTAACTTTGGTTCTAGTGGACGGATTTTGTCTTACAGCTACTCGTTTGAAAGAGGAGAAAAAACTGCTCGACAACATTTTTTGTTGCGAGTCAATCGGACCAGCCGTTCACAAGTTAGAGCGGTTACAAGATTTTAGGTCGGAGCTCGCTCACCTGAAAAATCCTAAGTGTCAGAGTGACTTTGTATGGGTAAAATTTTGAAAATTTTCCAAAGTGTGGAATTTCGACCTGGGACCGTCACCAAAACATTTTTCATCAAATTTCACTGACCTCCCCCCCCCGGACAGCTAGCTTCTATCTTGGCTTCTAGTGGACGGATTTTGTCGTGCAATAGCTCGTTTGAAAGCTAAGAGTGAGACAAATTCAGTGAAAGAATCGGCTTGTTCCTATCTGTCTTCGTTCAAAAGTTAGAGCGGTTACAAGATTTTAGGTCGGAGCTCGCTCACCTGAAAAATCCTAAGTGTCAGAGTGACTTTGTATGGGTAAAATTTTGAAAATTTTCCAAAGTGTGGAATTTCGACCTGGGACCGTCACCAAAACATTTTTCATCAAATTTCACTGACCTCCCCCCCCCGGACAGCTAGCTTCTATCTTGGCTTCTAGTGGACGGATTTTGTCGTGCAATAGCTCGTTTGAAAGCTAAGAGTGAGACAAATTCAGTGAAAGAATCGGCTTGTTCCTATCTGTCTTCGTTCAAAAGTTAGAGCGGTTACAAGATTTTAGGTCGGAGCTCGCTCACCTGAAAAATCCTAAGTGTCAGAGTGACTTTGTATGGGTAAAATTTTGAAAATTTTCCAAAGTGTGGAATTTCGACCTGGGACCGTCACCAAAACATTTTTCATCAAATTTCTCTGAACGACGGGGGGGGAGGTCAGTGAAATTTGATGAAAAATGTTTTGGTTAAGGTCCCAGGTTGAAATTCGGAAGTTTTAAATTTTTCAAAATTTTCACCACCCTGGAGCTCTCACACTTAGGAATTTTTTCACTTGTGGCATGTTACATGGACATGTGCTGGCGGACCAACTTCCCGTGGTCATATGAGAATGGTTCAGGTGTCATATTGTAAAGAATGATGAGACGAATCGTTTGCAACAAACCGCATGTCGCTACGATGAATACTTTCGGAGATAGAGCCATTTTAAGTTTTCTTCCGAGCATATATAAACCCCCGACAACGTAAGTCTGATCACTTCATCGAAAGACGAGGTAAGCGACGGTCGTCGCTCTGAGCTCCCGATATCGGGTGCAAAGGACTCTATCTTTTGAAGTAGGCAAGCTATCTTGCTACTTCAAAGTTTGTATGATAGAGTTTGATAGTGTCTTTACTGCTGATAAAACTTTTTAAAAGTAGTATGAGTAGTAAAATGCGGAATTCTTTAAAAATTCTTAATTTTCAGTTTTTTCAAAGTTTTAACATATAGACTAAGGTTTTCAAGTATCCTGAGTTCAAATCTGCTATCAGATTTGAAATTTAACTAAGTCTAAGGCAGCTTTGAGGGGTTAGATCCCAGCTACTGATCACTACCTTTGACTCGGCGTTCCTGTTACCACTTCGGGGCAGTGACAATGATGTCTTCAGCTGTAAAGAGCGGGTATCGGGGAAGATCTCTCACTTCCCTAGTGATCGGTACAAGGCCTTCGGGCTGTCGACGGGATCGAGTGCCACTCACTACACTCTTTAGGAATATGACTGTACTACATGATTCCAAACTTATACAAATTTCATTATCTTACAGCTAACGATAAATCTAACATGGCTAATGACAGGAACCGCAAATACCATATTAAAATGTGCTCTTGTGGGCGAGTTAATCGCAGTGCGGACGCCAAAGCTCATGTGAAGAAGGCGGGCACCGGCCACATGATTGTCTTGAATAGGGTTGCTTGCGTGAAGTGTAGAGTGCTGAAGGGTGATGAGGATGAGGCGCGTTTTTACAGAGTGCATGCTGACTGTAGTGGTGGTTTAGTGACTGATTTGAGATTTACGCAGTTGATTGTGGAAGAGAGGGAGCGAATGTTGGCGAATGTTGCGAATGTTGTTGAGAATGTTGTTGAGAATGTTGTTGAGAATGATGAGTTGGCGAGAGCGGTTGCGTCGTTGGAGGGTGAGATTGAGCAGCGGAAGAGAGTGCTTGAGAGTGATGATGAGGATGATGTGGATTTAGATAGGGAGCGTGTGAGGAAGCGTGTGAGGAAGTTGAGCTCTTCGTCATCGGAGGTGTCCAACATCGTCATCACCGACCCCCCGAAGAGCTCATCTTCCCCAAAAGTGAAGAGTGGTGGGATTCGTATGCAGTCGGCGAGGTGGTTGAAGGATGAAGAGAAGAGGCATGTTTCGCAGCAGATGGCGCATGATTTGTTAGTGAATAAGTTTGAGAGTTTGAAGAAAGTGAAGGATGAAGTTGTGAAGGAGTTGGATGAGTTGAAAAAGAAGGATTTAAAGTCGAAGGAGCTGGCGGATGAAAACATTAGAATGAGGCGTTGTGTGACTGATTTGAAGAATAAGACGCGAGAGTTGGAAGAGAAGAATGATGCGTGTGAGAAGAGGGCGAGTGCTGCGGAGAGAAGAATGAGAGATGCAGAGGCGAAGTTTGAGGAGATGATGAAGGAGATGAGTGTGTTGAGAGCGAGGAATGTTGAGTTGGAGAGGACTGTGGCTCGGCGGGGTGATGAGAGGCAGGCGTGTGAGAAGTTGGAGCGCATGAGGGATGAGTGGGAACGTGTGAATGAGGATCGTTTGTTTGAGTTTCACATCCCTATTCGGGATAATCATTTGGCCGGCCAAGTACTCGTCAATCAAAATCTGGACGAGTCAATTATTTGCTACAACGGTCATCCGAGCAAGAAGTGTCTCCATGCAAGCTTACGAATGCGCGGCCATCTCCACAAATTTTCAATCAGGAAGCCCGCGAGACTGCCTAAGGATGACTAACTTGGTAAGTGAAAAGCAAATAAGATAGTATATCCTATTCTAATACATATCATTTTCATTGCAGATCTTTGCCTGCCTTCACCACCCCATCAATTTACTCCCGAGAACGAACCATCGGCTCTCTTAAGGGCCACCTAGGGGCAAGACATGATGGAACCTCCACGCGGTTTGCCCTGGGCAGTCTTCGGACTGGCGAATACTATCATTAAGTTGAATCTGCTATCAGTCAACTTGAACGTTGCGTCGCGTTAGAGGGGTATATAAACCACTGCCTCTCATTTCATTTCATTTCAATCATGCAGACGCCGAACAGTCAAGTTAGAAATCCTCGCGGACCGCAGATAAGGCCGCGAAATTTATTTGAGGAGTTTGTCAGGCTAGAGGAGCAAGACAGAGTCCACAACAATCTTGCTCGGATTGTCAATCCGATGACAGCAACTGCTGTCAATCCAACGGAATGGCGCTACATTCCACTCTATACTCACATGCCAGTTAGTGTGGAAGTCGACAGTGCTACCAAAGAGAGAGTCTTTGACTCTCTCAGCAGAATTGGTAGGCTGTAGGATGACGACTCCCGAGAACGAACCATCGGCTCTCTTAAGGGCCACCATGGGGCAAGACATGATAGAACCTCCTCGCGGTTTGCCCTGGGCAGTCTTCGGACTGGCGAATACTATCATTAAGTTGAATCTGCTATCAGTCAACTTGAACATTATAAAGTCGATTGCTATCCCTGAAGCATTCTGATTCGCTGTTGAGCAATTCATTGTTGAAAACCCTATATAAGCCAGAAGATTGTAGCGCTTCTCATTCAATTTGAAGTCACGATGAAAGCGACATCTGCCGACAATATTCCCGTCTTCACTGATGAAGACAACGGCATTCCCGAGTTCGTCATCCTCGACGAGTGGGATGAGGATGAGAAGAAGGGGAAGTTCAAGAGGATCATTTGGACGGATGAGGTGTGGACTCCGAATACCACTCGCATCCGAAAGGTGCCAGATGCACCACCACGGCTTAGGCGGTATAGGGTATACGAAAACCTAAGCGTCATACCCATTGACTATTCCAGTCAATAGTCAAATTCACGTCCCCGAGAACGAACCATCGGCTCTCTTAAGGGCCACCATGGGGCAAGACATGATAGAACCTCCTCGCGGTTTGCCCTGGGCAGTCTTCGGACTGGCGAATACTATCATTAAGTTGAATCTGCTATCAGTCAACTTGAACGTTGCAAATGCAGTTCGGTGTAATACTTCCTTTCGACGGGCGTTCCTGTAAAGGGCGGCGGTGAAACCCGTAGCTATGTATACCGCAAGGGACATTCGGCAATGGTCAATCTTGTTAAACCTCTCTGCGTCATGTTTGCAAGTGATTGCCTCTGTCTCAACGTAGTATGCATTCGCGCCAGGGCGACATTTAGCCAACTGTCGAAGGTTGCCTAAAACTTTCCATTGCATACGTTATGAGAACCATGAGTTCTACCTGTCTCTATCAATGAGACGAATTGATGAATGGAATGAAATGGGAGGACACTCACGCGCCACACGCAACATAACACACTTCTCTCTTCCGTAGTCTAACAAGCTCTTTACACATGGATCGCAGTCGATTGCTATCCCTGTATCAGAAGTGTAAGCTATCTTAATTTATTTGACACTATTTTATCTACCATCATCGTCCATATGAAATGTTTTTAGATTTACAAGTTAGACTAAGCGTGCTACTATTTCCAAATGAAAAAGTATACATGGTTAAATCATCCACTTAAGCCCATCCATAGTCTAACAAGCTCTTTACACATGGATCGCAGTCGATTGCTATCCCTGTATCAGAAGTGTAAGCTATCTTAATTTATTTGACACTATTTTATCTACCATCATCGTCCATATGAAATGTTTTTAGATTTACAAGTTAGACTAAGCGTGCTACTATTTCCAAATGAAAAAGTATACATGGTTAAATCATCCACTTAAGCCCATCCATAGTCTAACAAGCTCTTTACACATGGATCGCAGTCGATTGCTATCCCTGTATCAGAAGTGTAAGCTATCTTAATTTATTTGACACTATTTTATCTACCATCATCGTCCATATGAAATGTTTTAGATTTACAAGTTAGACTAAGCGTGCTACTATTTCCAAATGAAAAAGTATACATGGTTAAATTATTCACTAAAACCCCATTCAAGTAAGTCAGTATGAAAGCAAAGATAATACGAAATAAACATTTATTATGGCATGTATTTCAAAAGGTCTTCATCGTCAATATCGTCCCAGAGTCTGGCTTCACATAGATTACAAAAACAGTTGAGCTGCTTTAGACGTTCTTCTGCAGAGTCCCTCACTTTCTCAATGTCCGCCCACTCCGCCACGGTTCGCGGTTGGGAGTTAGGGGTGTACCACTCCCATATTTGATGCAAGTGCGACTTGCTGGTCATCTCCATCACCCCTTCGGCATCATATTGTAAATATTTCCACCGTATGCCTGTTAGGTCGGGCAACTCCTCTTCATCCTCCTCCGATAATGATAACTTTCGTATATTGTCGAGATTGTATGTCTTCTCCACCTTCGCCTTTCTTGGTGCTTTTGGTGTAACGAGCACCTTTGCTGATGTATATGGAGAGGAGAACTCCAATGCGGTATTTGGTGTTGTTGGAGGACTTGTCATGTTGTCTTTGAAATGCTGACTTTGAATAATGATAACTTTAACATTTTTCTAATTCTTAAGTATACACAAGCAGCCAATCAGAATGAACATCCAATGAATGAAGAGGATGAAAGTATATAAGCAAAGTGACATTCAGGTCATTTCATTTAATCTGTGAATCATACAAGTGACGAACGCACGATCTCTCTCTTTGACTATTATTTGAGTGAAGTCTCTATCTTGTAGAAGTATCAACCTTAAACTTGATTTCGTTGAAATGGTAAGTTGAAAATTTCCTCTCATCTCCCTCAAACGTGTGACTAATAGCATCTTCCTCAATTTCAGGCATCAACTTCATCACCAACACCCTCCCTTCTCGAGGAAAGTTTAGAGTTGTTGAGTCAAGGTAGGTTGTAACACTACACTGAGGCTTGAACAGAGATGAAAGAATGATTTCTCTTTCAGGTGATGTGAGTTCCAGCTCAGGACTCTCGCGGCAAGGCAACGAGTGGGAATGTGCCGACTGCGGACATATGTTTACAAGGAAGCACAGTCTCCTTCGACACATCAAACAACGTGTGTGTCAACGCAAAGCGGTGTCAATCTCCGGAGGTGAAGTTGATTCTGACGATGACATCTCCTTTCCTTGCGATTTGTGCCCTCTTTCTTTTGATAGTCACTTTCAGCGATCTTCGCACAGACTTCAACACACGCATGCAAATGATCACTACACCAACGGTACCTCTACCATCTCCCTCATTAATGTTTCACATAATAATTTAGTACGCGACTACTGCATGGAGTCCAATACTCAAATTGTAGATTTTCCTGAGTGGCTCCTTCAAAATTCTAACATTATCGAAGCGCTCTTCAATAATTTAGACAATTTTAGAATGAAGGCGCTCATCTACCTTAAACTAAAATATATTAAAATAGATTTTCAAACGGGTCAAGTGACGGAGAGAATACAGTTTCATGTTCCTTCCTCTTCCGCAACCGAAGTTGTAGACTGCGAGTCTTGGCTAAATTTTCACATTCAATGTTTAAAATCAAATGTAGATAAATTCAATCAACGCGACAGCGCTCTCATTTTTGATGGTGTGGACTCAGCCATATTCAAAATTTCCCTATTAGAAAGTCATGCAGCTCGAGGCACATTTAAACTTCCAAAAACGTTGTATAATAAGAAAGCTGTCATCAATGTTGATTGTAAATCACAGTGTTTCAAATATGCAGTCCTATCCATCCTTCACTATAATGATATCAACGCGCATCGAGATCGCACCTATAGCTATAGACAGTGGGAGGATGAACTAGACTTTGAAGGTTGTGATAGTAACAACATGAAAATCAAAGATGTAGAAACGTTCGAAAAACATAATAAGATTAAAATTGTCGTTCACGTGTGGGAGAAGGGGTTGAAGGGTGCCCGCTATAATTCACGTTCAACTTGTTATGAACGTGTAGTCAACCTCTTATTAGTAAAACAAGATGATAGCGAGGAATGGCACTACTGTGGTATTCCCAAAATCTCTCGCTTGTACACTCACTTGGGGCCCTCTAAAAGAGGTGAACATTTTGTATGCGACCGCTGCATCCGCTCATTTTGGAGTAAAGATAAATTTGAAACTCACTATGAATGGTGCAAGCGAGGTAAATTACAAATGGAACGCATGCCCAAAGATAAAATATTTTCACATAGGGATAATGGTGACGAATTAAGTCCCCTGCGTGTCATTTACGCAGACATAGAATGCTACATTGATGATATCATCCACAAGCCAGCAGCCATATCCTGCTATGAAGTATGGCATGACCACTTTAGGAATAGACAAAACAAAATGCATACTTGGCAAGGTGAAGATTGCATTTCAAAATTTCTAGAATTTCTCGATAAAGCTGCAAAATTTCAACAATCATATGATTCCCAATTGCAGCGTAAGTCACTACATATGTCAGATGAAGACAAACAAAAATTTGAAAGTTGCACATCCTGTCCTAAATGTCATAAAACGTTTGATGACGATAAAATTAAGAAAGTGCGTGATCATGATCACATCACTGGTAAATTTAGAAACGCACTCTGCTCCAAATGTAACTTTTCACTTAGGTTGAGACGTCGTGTACTACCCGTCATTTTTCATAACTTTAAGGGCTATGACAGTCATATGCTCATAAAAGGAGGGTTGAGCCAGATGAAATCGTGGCAGTTTAATGTAATAGCACAAACGAGAGAAAAATTCATGGCAATGACAGCAAAAGTACCAGTAGATAAAACTAAAGAAAATAAGACAGTCTTCTTCGAAATAAAATTTTTAGATTCATTTCAATTCATGTCAGCGTCACTAGCTTCTCTCGTTCGTAATCTCAAGTTTCTTCCCCATAGTCAAACTTTGAAGAAACACTATCCAAACTTAGCGGATGAAATAATCACTCGCAAAGGAGTCTTTCCTTATGCGTATTTTAGCTCAATGTCTAAACTAAATGAAACAACCCTTCCTTCCATTGACAAATTCAAAAACGATTTGACGGGTGAAGATTGTCCAGTAGAGGACTATGAACATGCTCAAGAGGCATGGTTAAAATTTAATTGTAAAACGTTTGGCGATTATATGATCGCTTACTTAGAATTAGATGTCATTTTGCTGGCTGATGTCTTTCAGGAGTTTCGACGAGTGGCATTAGAAGAAGACAAATTAGATCCTATCCACTTTGTCAGTCTACCAGCCATGTCCTTTAAATCAGCCTTTAAAATGACTGGTGAGACCATTCATCTCTTACAAGACCCGGAGATGTATAATATATTTGAGCGCGGAATACGCGGTGGTCTCACATTTGTAAATAAACATCATATAAAATCTGAAACAGTAGGTGATGATCATATCCACCTAAAGTACTATGACCAAAATAATTTATATGGCAGTTCACTGTCTAAACCACTACCTCATTCCGAGTTTAGTTGGTTAAATCAAAATGAGCTTGAGTATTACTCCAACCCTTCAAACATACTGAATATTCCAGATGAAGGTGATTGGGGATATTATTTTGAAGTGGATTTGATTTATCCAAATAGTATTAAAAATAAAACTGCTGATTTCCCACTCGCACCTGAATCTGGCGAAGTGACTGAAGATATGTTTTCACCATTCATGTCACAATTTCATAATAACTTAACAGAGTGTGGACAGCCAAGGTACAAACCATGCCGCAAACTTTTACTCACCCAATATGATAAGAAAAATTATCTCGTACACTTCTGCATATTAAAATTCTATTTAGAAATGGGCATGCTTCTAAAGTCAGTTCACCGCATTATCAAATTTAGACAGAAAGCCTTCCTCAAACCCTACATAGATAGTAACAGTCAAAAACGTGCACTCGCCCAAAATAATTTTGAAAAGGATTTTTATAAATATAAGAATAATAGTCTATTCGGAAAGACCATGGAGGATGTTAGAAAACGTATGAATTACAAACTAGTCGTTGATGAACAAAAATATCACAAATTGACCTCATCACCTCTTTTCATTGATAGAGACATCATCGTTGAGGATCTTGTAGGTGTTAAAATGATTAAATCAGAAGTTGAGTTGTGCAAACCCATCTATATTGGGCAAGCCGTTTTAGATTATTCCAAGCTTGAAATGTATCAACTCTTCTACAAAATATTAAAACCATGCCCTCTCGTAAAAGAGGTTCGCTTGCTGGGTGGTGATACAGATAGTTTCTTTTTAGGAATTACCACTCAAAAAGATTTAAATTTTAATGAAGTAGGTAAGTCATTAGAAAAATATTTCGATACATCTAACTACAATCCCACTCATCCACTCTATTCCATACAGAATAAAGCCAAACTTGGTTGTTTTAAGGATGAAACAGCAGGAAAGGAAATAGATGAAATGATTCTCCTCCGTCCTAAAATGTATTCCATGAAACTAAAAGAATGTGCAGATAGTATTAAGCGTGCTAAAGGTATATCAAAATCCATTGTTCAAAAAATGAAACATCGGTCCTATAAGAAGGCCTATAAAAATAAAACTATAACGTTTGTCAATATGACAATCTTAAAATCTCAAGTTCATACTGTGAAAACGTACACGTTCAAGAAACGAGCACTTTCAGCATGGGAGGATAAGAGGTGTTGGATAGGACATAACACATCTCTTCCACATGGACATCCTGACACAAACATACCTCCACCCAAAAGAATAAAACTCACGCTACCACATTCAGGAGATGTATTGACATAATCAACTTTAACTCAGTATTTTGATGTTGCTTTTTGTAGATATACATGGTTGTTTTATGTATCGCATGAGATCGTTTCTTCCTTGTGAATATATGCCTACAGTCAGCCCATTCCCCCTATATCTGTGAAAAGACTTTTTCATATACATATTTTTATTTCAATAAACATATCACAATGACTTCACTTTGTTTTCCGAAACACTAAAGTTACGAGGGATTTAGTATCTTTCACATGGATACACTCTTGTAAACCATTGGTAATTTTGATAGCAATAGAGGGTATAGTTTGTTTGACGACGGGATGATAGAAAATAGATTCAAACATCTTCTCGACTATTCCATATGAAGCGTCTTTATCATGAATGAAATCACGTAAAATGTATTCTTTTTTCTCGCCAACAGAAATAGGTAAAATCAAATCACTTTGAATGTAAAGGTGTTGTTCATGTTTATCAAGTGTCATTGGTGTTTCTATACCAATCGTATGCGCAGCAGCAAACACAGTTTGTAGCATTGAAAAGCCAAAGAGTTTTTTCAAATTTTTACTCAATTGACATTGAATGTCATCACCCAGTTTCAGAACAACGCGTTGTTTTTCAATTGAAAACGAAATGTGGTGTGTCTTTACATCATATTTACTTTTCATCACATGCTTCAACTTCTGTTGTATATAAGGATTTACTACATGAATGAAGCTTTCAACTGTATGATATAGACGCGGCATTATATTGATAGCAACTTTAGATTCTTCATAAGACTGGTAAATTTTCTTGATGCGATCGCCATAGATGTCCACCCACCATTCATCATTAACTGAATCAGCTTTAGTGTGATATTCATGAGAACCATACACCACACCGCTTCCAATAATAGGCGTATAATGTCTTACAAAATGACGCAAGGTTGGAGAGAAATAAACTGTAAGTTTGTCATTATATTTCTGAATAACCAACTTATTTTTGTCCGCCATAATTTTCTCTCCATACTTCTTACCCACAGTCTCATTCCATCGTTTTACTAACTCAATAAGTGATAAAGGTTGAACACCACGCTTTTTCAAAATGATGCGTTCTTCGCATTCTACAACATCTTCATCAAATATTTTAAATCTATAATGAAATTTGTTGATTCGAGTTGAATAAACTTTTTTAACATTTGCAGTAGCAATTGACGTTAGATGTAGTCCATGACCAAAACCAAGATGTGGATAGAATTCACTATCCAACCTCAGCGTAAGACCTTTAGTAAAAGAATGAAAGCGGAGGAACTGTCTCCCACTCCAATGATAGATAGTAAACTCATAAGCTTTCTGATTTTTATTCTTCATGATGGAAGTATTACCACTGTTGAATGCCTTAATAATTTTCTCATTCCCAAATGGCTCATAAGAATCTGATTTTATCTGAATCCATTCATAGTTCCACTTTCCATCTGATGTTAAATTGTATGGGAACTGAAATGCATTATTCATCGTTATTCCATCATGGGTGCGAGGAGTCAATATCATTTCTTCCAAATCATTCACATTCTGAATATTGCTATCATAGCAAATACTAGAAACGCCAACTTCCCATTCACCTTCTAAATGCAGTGGCCGATTTAATTCTACTCGATAGTCTGATGGTTTATTTTTGGGAAATTTATTCATAGAAGCATTACTGGGCAAGTAGATTAGAAACGAGTCCTTATTTTCACTTTCCATATTATTCACATTGGAAAAATATATTAGCATACTTTTGCATTAACTCTTCATTCGGAAATGGAGTGTAATACTTGTCACAGCATCTTTATGAAAAGGAATCAACGCACCAGCATCATCATAAATGGCAATATCAATTTGTGGGATGTAGTTTGATTTCAGCTTTGTATAATGCACTTTCTTGAAAGTATGCTCAGATAAAATACTGCAGCTTTTTGGCTGGTATGGTATCATTGCTAGCAATGGAGCTTCAACATCTCCCACACGTACATCTTCACCAATATTGGAATATATCTGAAAATAGTTAATACGACGCGATAGCGACATGTCTGCGCTAGCTTTGGTTACAGTACCACTTTTAAAGATATTTTGATCAAAACCCAAAATGTCCATTAGAGTTTTATCCATAATTAGTTCAATACCTTTTCCACTTATAGTGAGAGACAAAGTACCTTCTTTTTCAGAAAATGAAATATGTTGCTCATTAATCACTTCATTTAAATAATCTACAACCAATTTAACCGAAGTAATAATGCGAGGCATCAACACTCTTGTTTCATGTAAGAAACCACCAAAAGGCTCTACACACTTTCTGTATAAAGATACGGCCCATTCTGTATCAAATTGATTTGACCTTTCACATGGTAAATGTTGCATATCAGATTTTCCATGAACAGCTGCAGAACGATGTCGTAAGAACTGATGAAAATCTTTTGAACAAACTAATACTAGATCATCATCATTTAATTTGCTTATTGCAATATGATTAGATGATTTAATATAAGTCAATGTTGCCACTTGTTTGTCATCAACTCGAAGGAGATAATTAAATTTCTTCAATAATGTTTCAGGAGTCATGTTTGTCTTTCTTGGCTTAATCACAATCTTCTTCACCAACGTCTTCTCATTTCTTGGAATAAGATCTACATAATAAGCTTCCTCTCGATATATTAACTGTTTATGACCACTTATGTGGTAATTAACGTTAAAATTATCATAGCTTGTTAAGGCGCTAGCGAGGTAGCCTAAATCATTTCTTAAACTTGGACTTAAACCAACAATCCAATCTTTCTCAACTACATGATGTACATAATTATAATCATCATTGTGCGGAGTAAATTGGACAATATGTTTACACGCTTTATTCAAGAAATCATATATGAACTTTTTACATGATAAGAGATCTTTCTTTGGCCACTGTGGAATGTATACTCGGCACCCCTTTTCACATTGATAAGCAGCTGTACGCCTCATATTAATAGTCATCACCTCATGATCAAAAGTATAGACACAGTTGCTATAAACAAGTTGAGTGACACCCACTTCCCAATTCCCATTTAGCTGTTGTGCATGATCAATGGGAGTAGAAAAGAGTGCGGCTCGATTGCTAGTAAATCTCTTTGTAGCCGCATTGCTAAGCAAAATATGATAAAACGACATTTTTATATTGCTAATCTGCAACTTTGCATAACATCATGAAGACTTGGATTTTGGACTCTCTACAATATATCAGAGTTGATCGTGATGGAAACGTACATTTCAAAAATTCTCATGGTCATACATCAAGAGGAATTACATTAACATGGCGACAATTTGTCAACCTCAATGATATCATGAGGGATTTGGAATATTTTGAAACATTAAGATTCATCTCCTTGGGTGATCAAGTTTGGCTTCAACATTACAGAAATGAAATTCAAATCTACCATTCTCATTCCGCAAACTGTTTCTCATTTCGCAAATACAATTGGGAGAAGTATAGAAGATACATACATCGCTCCATCATGACATTTATTCGTCGTGAGTTCATCGCCCTACTATGCAAATCTTAATCAGATATGATTACCACGCACCATGAGTTGGAAATTAGATTCCCTACAACGTATTGAAACGGATCATGATCGAAACGTCTATTTCAAAGATTCAACTGGAAATGTGAGAAGAGAGTTTGTTTTATCTTATCGTCATTTTCAATCTCTACATCATATCATGAAGGACTTGAAATACTTCTATATGAAAAGACATTCACGTATTGGAAATCGCATCTGGCTGCGCGTCAACAATCGGCGAATTCAACTCTATCATTCCCAACTTCATACTAACTTCACATTTCATCAAGGTAGTTGGGAAAAGTATAAAAGGAAGGTACATCGCTCAATTTACTCATTCTTTCATCATGAAGCGCCATCGCTACACCATCGTCAACATTCTCCGTCGCTTCAGACTCTACACCAAAATCGATCTCACAACATTACGCCAACAGCTTCCAAACAGCAAGTATTACCCGGGCCGTCCTCAAATGTTAGTGGTGAAGATGAACAATTCACGGAATCTTCAACTCTTCCCAAATGGGACTGTACAGATTCTCGGCGCCCTTTCTCATTCATCGGCGCAGTCAATGCGCTTAGAGCTACAAAGACTACTACGTCGGATATGGAAGAGGGAGAGGTGTGTGATGTCGAATCTGACTGTGGACAATATGGTGATCTCTACTCAATTGAGTGACAGTCTATCATTTTTGAAGATTCGTACCAGCAGTTACAGTTTGTGTTATGAACCCGAACTTTTTCCTGCAGCTCTCATTAGTTGTTGGTTGCCTGTGCATGTGGCAATCTTTCATAATAGTAAAGTGATCATTACTGGACTAAAATCTCATGAACAAGCAAATATGATCCTAGACTATCTCATTGAGTATGTACGTACCCAGCGGATTGTAAAATAAAAAACAATTTTTCCAACATGATGTTTTTATTTCAAATCATGATAGAACTTACAAATCATTTTTTCATTAGAGGATGGATTACATGAAAAGTTTTGAATAACAGATGCAAATCGAGATACATGTAAACGTTTTAAGATGAAGTACAGTACAAAAGCACCACACGTTGATGAAAGTGGATGTTGTAGTATGCGTTCATTTCGCTGATATTGACGCGTATGTTTTCTCAACCACTGCTGTGTTGGTATATTTGGAGGTTGAGCAAGAGAGTCAAATAGTTCACCACGTCGGTCTTCTCCAATAAAGATCGCTTTCCAATGCTCACCGCCTAAATTCTGTGAATGAGTGTTTAGCACAATAAAGATGGGATAGTGATTTACTGCAGGTGGTAAGGTATCGAGTGAATAGACATTATCGAAAGCTTTCAACGTCGCTTCGTCTGCATTATGCTGCACTTTAGTCTTAATATCGTCAGCAGTCAACCAACTCATTAACGATTATACTGAAGAATCACGTCACGATACTTTGTAATTTAAATATTTGAATCGAAGACTGCATAAATTAATACATTGATCGTCTCAGGTAGTGTTCTTTTGAACGTCAAATCCAAACGAATATTATGAGGCACGTTCGCTTGACGATAGGGTGCACTAATATCGCTGTCAGCAGTCAAATCAAATGCATAAATAGTATATCCACTCTTAAACTCTTTCATAGTCAGTCCGTTGGTATCATCCGTATTGTAAAAGCCAAAGACATCCATAAAATCAACATAACTGCGCATAAATTGATCCGAAGCAAAATCTGGTTTGTAGGGTGGACCAGGATGACTCACACCATTAACACGTAAAGCAATTTCACTTAACTGATTGTGTTTAAAATTGAAAGGATTCTTCTTTATATTACCATTAAATGCATCATTTTCAACCATTGCCACCATGAGGAGCTTCGGTGCTTCCGATGGAAAGAGGCCATCTTTCATGAAACTCTTTTGATCTTTCGGAATTGTAAAGGTGAGAAGCTTTGTATGCTGAACGGGGTAAATGGCATTTTGGCAGTTAAGACCTTCAGCATGCCCTCTAATGACACTTGGATTCGGTACTACTCGACGAATGTAAAGTGCAATATCTTCCACATGAATTCTAAAATTGTCAACTTTAGCAAATGCATTCAGCGCAAATTCAGGCTTATTCAATGTCAGCTTGAGTCGCATGCTGGTATTACAGAGTAAAAACTTTGACTGTCTAAAGAAGTCTAAATTCAGCGGACCATATAGCTGACATACTCTACTATCTTTAATCATAGCAGATCGCTTTACAAAGCCACTGTTTGTTTCAACATCAAATTTTCCTGCTTCATCTCTGTACCATCCCATGGCTTCCATATGACTTTTTTGTGCTGCTGGATGAAACTGCGATACATGAGTGAAATATGATTTATAGGGATAATCGCTTTGACCACCTTCCACCTGCTGCTCTCCAATCGTTAGAGAAACATCGCGAAGTAATGTAGTCAATGGTAAATTGTTCAGTCCAACTTTATGTGCATCGTCAATAGCAGTTCCATCTGCTTGCTGAATTCTAAACCTCAAATCAAGCATCGCATAACTCAAATCTATGTAGTCATCACTACCACCAGGAATAACAAATTCAATGGGGCCAGCATTCTCAGCTGTTCGAGGATGATAATCTACAATACTTGAACTAAGAATATCTGTCTGTATGGCTTGTTGATCGAACAAACAAAAACCGGAAGTTTTACACTCCATGATTAGAAGTTATAGCAGCGTCGTCGTTTAGCGCCTGATGAATGATTAGAGCCTCTGCGACGTTTGCGTGAATGCCTTTTGACTGAAGATTGCACCTTACCAGCTCCGCGATGTTTCCTCCTTCCTTTTCTCATTCGTTTAGGTGATTTCTTTCCTTGAGTAACACCAGCAATGGTCTGCTTCAATGTTTTTAAACCGCGTTCCTTCCCACGATTCAACAAACTGCTCTTGAAACTTCTACCTCTGGAAAGATCACTAGCAACATCACCAGCAAAGCCAACGGCATTACTTAAAACATTTCGTTTTAAAGATCTACCGACATTGGATATGAGAGGTGCTACAACAGATTTCAGTGCACCAAGTATGCTACCTCCACGTTGGCGGCGAGCGCCGATGTAAATTTGTCCTCCACCACTTACGTAGGAGGGTCGTGAATAAAATGAGGCAGTTGGATTCATAGCTCAAACCCTAAACATTGTTAGTTACAACTTTGCATGAATCACTGTCGATCACTTAGATGAAAGATGTCGGCACGACGCATCCAAGAGTTCATACTTGAAGGATAACCAGTCCATTTAACAAGACACCATTCTTCACCTTGCCGTTTTTTACATCGAATGATTTTCTCTACCAAATATGTTTCACTTTCAGTGACTACCTCAATCTCATCGCGGTAAAAGCTACCCTCAATTTCTTCATTATCGTAATCTTTCAACTTGTAGGTGGTCGGAGAGTCTTTTTGATTAATCCTTGATACTGTAAATACCTCCTCTGTCCAATTCGGGAGGTACCCTTTAGCAAAAACACTTTTCACTTTTGAGATACGAACTTTATCGCCAATTTTCACATCACTTTTCACATGAGTGCGTTTACGTTGGAATGATTCGCGCACTTTATCTACATTGTTAGCATTTACATCTACTGGTCTGAGTCCAATAGAACGATGGATAGAGTGATTGTAGGCATGGAGTGTATCTTGTAGAACCTTTGTCCAATTTTGTGTCAAGTTGGCAGTAAAATGTCGCCACAAACGATTTTTCAATGTGCGATTAAAACGTTCAACGAGTGCAGCTTTATAAGCGCTCTTTACACTAAACAACTCAATGTCATGCCTCTCAAATAATCTTGTCACATGCTGATTTTCAAACTCTTTTCCTTGATCACTCTGAATTCTTTTTGGAATGCGACCTTCTCGAAAAATTGTTTGGAATGCTTTTGCTACTCCTTTCCCTTCTTTAGTTTTTAAAGGTTGAGCCCACGCATAACGCGAGAAAATATCAATGACGGTTAAAATAAAATTATTGCCCGAGTTATGTTTTGAAATGGAGGCAACATCGCACAAATCTGCTTGCCACTGTTCATCGATGTTATGAACAATATAATGGCGGGTGCGGTACTTCTTTTTCGCTTGTTTGTGGAGTGTATAGGTAGCCTGACCCTTTAACCATCGTTTCACTTGTGATTGTGGAAGACCACTCGCTTTTGATAATTTCTTGATAGATGCAAATCCTGCCGGATGTTTTACATCATAATAGATTGACTTCAAACGTTCAGTCGATGACGACTGACTCTTTTTCCTCCTTCTCATCTTTTTGTTTTCTTCCCTTTCTACATTTACAACAACTGCAGCATTTAGCTTTAGCGGTTTTGCGATCGTGTTCACATTGCTTAGGGGTTTCATTATGAGAGCTGGCGCAGCAAGTGCAAGTGACAACGACATTCACCTCTGGCGGCTCATTACATGGCAAGCAACACATCTGCTTCATATTAATAATCTGAGAACATGTATTTCCTGGGAGGAGCTGTTTTACGTTTTCCTTTTACCAGTTTTAGTGGCGATGTAGATCTACGTCGAGTTCTTCCTCTTGTTTGCTTAGTGAGTGTGGGAGGGGATGTAGCAGGTGACGCCTTAAACCAATTTGTTGGCATTTTCATCGTCTGAAGCATTGGAGTAGTAGCCACTGTTGAATCAAGTTCTTTCAATGTCTCATTATTCAAAGCAAATTTTGGCACATTATGCTTTTTCAATAGTTTAAGAAAGTATGACCAACCAGGTGGAACATAGCCCTGACGGCGCTTTCTACGTGTCGCATACTGAATCAAGTCTTCATAACGTGAAGCATCAATCACTTTATTTTCATCTGTAATGATTTCTCCTCTATCATTTACATTGAGATGGGGCTCAATACTATTGAAAAGAGATATGGCATGTGCGCGAGATGCTAAAGGTGTAGCAGTCGATACAGAGTCACGCATCTTATTCTTCAAGTTTTTCAATTGCTCAACAGTTTCCGATTGTAATAATACAGCACGATGTGGATCTTTGATGTGAACATTTTGCTGATAATCTATTTCTTTCCTATACATTTGATTTGCAAGAGGTTGCTTTACTTGCTGCATGGCAGTCAATTGTACATATTCATCCTGAGGAATAACAATCATGCGAGAATAAGAACTCATAGTTTGTAGATAATCATGGGAGTTTTCAAAATATCACTTCGAAATCTAAATTCTTCCGGACACTCTTGCGTAAAGTCAATGAATAAGTAACCGTATGGTTTTTCAGTAGCTGCTTGAAAAATTTCAATTAAGGCTTTTGATCCTCTGGGTGCAACTTGTCGCGCTAAAATTTCAAATTGACTTTTATCTCGCGGATTCTTGAAAATAGCATAATAGTGTGTATTCAGGTTTCGTGTACGAGTTTCTTTTCCATCAGGAAACAAATTTTGTGTAATATAGATGATAAAGCACCTTTTATGGTGTGCTGCGCGAGTAAACATATCTGTAACATCTTTTGAATTCTTACTTTCTTTTAATAAATCATCCAATACAACAACATCATTAGACTGAAGTTTATCCACTGGAATAATTCCTTCATGTCGAATAAAGTTGCGACTTTGCAATTCCTGAAACAGCGACGGTTGATAAATACCATAACACCAAATCACTCGATTGATAGGTTCCTTAAACAACTCCCTTCTTTTATCCAATAAATTCAGCGTGAAAACAGTTTTACCTGCATGAGATGGACCTGATACAGTCAGAACTTTATCACATTGAAGTCTGAAATCCATTTTATTACTTTGAGACTCAACATTTGCATAATTAACGCTTAGAGCCAAAGATATTTCCCAATAGGTTGCCCACGGCAGGAGCTATCATTGGAAGTATTGCTGAAAGGAAACCACCCTTTTGTGTTAGAGTTTTCCTCTTTCTTTGAAGGGCGACTTTAGGATTGGAGATGAAACGCAATTTTGTAGCATATCGCTTAAGTAACTTTCGTTGTTTTGGCGCTAATTTCTTCGTCCTCAACTTCCTCACATGAGAAATAATTTCACAAATGAATTTATCGTTAGCATGTCGTATAGCATTGTATCGCTGATTTGCTTTCATTCGTCGGAGAGCTTGAATGGCTGAAGAAAACTTTTGACTTTTACGTTTCGTCATTTTACGTTTCGCCATTTTCCGTGTTAGTCTTTGCTAAAACCTATCTTTACCACATTTGCATAGGTACTAACTATTGCGACATAAGTGACACTCGAAATGAGCAATATCACAGTGGTAACATTGGCAAAGTTGAATGCAATTACGTATGAAACAGCGTTGACAAAAAGCATGCTTACATCTCTTGAAGATGCGCTTTTCATTTCCATCCTTTCGCTTACATACATCACAACACATAGTTTCACCGTTACTGATGTCTATAGCAAGTCTTTTTGAAGATATGAATTTGCTAGCCTTTTCTAAATAATAGACGCATGTACAGAAGGAATATACTTCGAGAGTGAGCAGACATAGCTCGAAAACCAGTTGTGCTACAATCAAGTACCACTGCATTTTCAATTTTTCTTTATGGAAAGTTGAATGTGAATATCTGAAATCGCTTCAATCACTAGACTGCTACCATGATGGTTAAATGCGTTAAGACGTTCAGCAATTTTTATCATATGTCTTTTAAAAAATTCTTGGGGGTGATCTACCACTTCCATTGAATAAGAAGCAAAATGGAAAGAGCGACTTTCCACCTCTTCCTTTCCAAAATGACTAAACTTAATTTTCGCAACTAATCGCGCCATGATAATGCTATCAGAGAATGTATTCATTAACTCTAGAAATAGAGTGCTAGCATCATCGACCACTGCTTCGATGTCGGTCTCATCTTTATGAAATTTTATCACATAATCTTGAACAGCTCCTTTTAAACTTTGCCTATGAAAACGTAATGTTCCGCAGTCGTTTGAGAAAGACATGATCGCCCTTTATCTAACCCATCCATTGCATGAAAACAACAACTCTTCTCATAGTAACATTTATTGAATAACGGTAACAAGCATGCATTATAAATCAATGGTTTGAAAGAGATAAAATAGATACAGCTGGTAACTATCATACAGCGAGCAATGATAACCATACAGGACTTTGGCAGTGTTGAGGTAAGGAGGAAAGAAGCATTGGTTATGAACGTAGCTACTACAACGAACAGACAAAATAGGAACACACAAATCCTTAAAACGTTTTGTGACTTCATGATAATGTTGATTCACTCTACTATCCCAAGGTGGGAGCAAAATATCATCAATGATTAGATTGGGAAATACTTTCCTCTCCTTACCAGGATTATTACAAAAGATGCGTATAACATTGAAAGCAGCTAACCATCGTTTAAAGTCAATAAGAAGAGCACTCTCACAAGAAAAGCCATAGTCTTGCAAATATTTCAGATTAAGTCCATGAATGTGTTTTCTCGCCCATTGATCAACATTGGGATCGCAGTTGGCATGTTGATGATAGACACTAACAATCTGATATGTCCAATTGTTCATAGCAATAGCACTGAGCTCCTGTACAGGTTCACCCTCACAATCCATAAAAATGATGATAGAAGCCTAAAACGGAAATTTACACATCTAAGGAAACGTTCTATAACATATTACAAAATGAAGAATTACATCGATGCTTTTCACGACAAAATACACAAATGATATGATGGCAACGAAGAAGTAAAATGTATCTAATAAGACCACGTCTACGACACTCAAAGCACATAAGCGAATTGTCATAGGGAAGAGTTAGGAAAGGACTAGTAATTCTCCTTCTTTGATTTGCGTTTTGATGTAGCATTCTTCTCCGACTTGCGCTTCGTACCACTGCTGTTAAGGATTTGATCAATTATGTCGTCCACGTTGGGTGGTTTCGGAATATATAGGATGGATTCCATATGCATGGAGAGAGAGGCTATTTTATTATCCTTGTGTCGACCATAATATAGCCCATTCACTTTGAAAAGGATATCCCAAGTACCTTCTCCGAGCTCATCACATCTGATGGGTATTGAATGATCTCCATCCTTCTTATAGTAAGTACACCAATGTGATACCGGTAGGCAAATGTGATTACCATCCCAAATCTTTCTATAGGGAGTATCCTTGTCATCTCTAGCCTTCCACTCTTGAGCAAGAGGAGTAGGAATGTCCATATTTAATGTCACGTACTCCTCAATAGTATCAAGTTGGTGGCGAATGTACGGACTCACGGGGATCAGTATGTAGTCCCCATACTGATTGTGCATTATCTTGACATCCGTGGAAGGGAGCATTCCCGTTTGGAGTACTACGCTATGATCATCATAACGCAAGGCTTGTTTAAATTTACGCTGTAGCGGTGTAGGATTATGTACCTTGGTTGTTTCTTCCACTGGCCTCAGTTGTAGATGATCTGACCGTAGCGAACCTTGTAACGTTTGACCGCCATTTTGTCCTACTAGTGCAGTAGATGGAGTAGATGCCTGAAAATGAAAAAAGATTGTATTAAGTTTACGTTCAAGGGAGGAGAGGGAGGGAAGTAGCGACTTACCATTTTAGTTGGATAATAGAACAGGGAACTAGGGAGAGAGAAAATGTGCGTCCGTCACTCGTGTGATTCAACGATGGAATGATTCTCGCTGTGGAAGGCTCGCTATTTATAAAGAAATGCTTGATTCTCATTGGATGATGATCCTCATTGGACAATAACATCAAGTTGATTCCAAATCTGGCATCCGTTTACCAATCCGATAGTTCGTTTTGAAGCTACAGCCCAAAACGTCCCAAATTCTAACTCTGTCGTTTTTCACCAATGTCCCAAAATCTTAAATGGCGTCTCACATCTAAACGAAGGCAGATACGAACAAGCCGATTCTTTCACTGTATTTGTCTCACTCTTAGCTTTCAAACGAGCTATCGCACGACAAAATCCGTCCACTGGAAGCAAGCTGTCCAGGGGGAGGGGGGGGGACGTCAGCGAACATGTTGTGAACGTGGACCCACCTGGCCGGCACACCACGACAGACCACAACCTCTGTCGTTCCAGGGGGGGGGACGTCAGCGAACATGTTGTGAACGTGGACCCACCTGGCCGGCACACCACGACAGACCACAACCTCTGTCGTTCCAGAGGGGGGGGGGGACTCAGACACGAAGCACCACGGCGGCCGACCACGACACTCTGCCGTACCAGGGGGGGGACGCAGCGATGGCCGCCATCTTGCGCGGTCCAGAAGTGGAGTTTTGCTTACTACTAATACGGACAGTGACAATAACACGGACAATCTGTAAAATAACATCACTTCCTTCTGCATTATACTATCATGATCAGTCAATTCCGTTGTAATTTCTTCAAAACTGCTAAATGTGCATATCTCACATTTCGAAACAATTCCGACTGCATCCCCATCGAGTTCATTTAATAAAATCGAAAGTGTATACACATTGGGGATTTAATAAATGCTGAGTTACCACTCTACCTAAATATACTTACTCTTCGTCATAATGATAAGAGCAAGGTTTGATTAATTTGATTCCTCTAAGGATGTAGCAATCGGCTCATAGACGAACGCCTGAAAATGCCATTGACCACCATTTACAAACAGCTTCTGTCCATTCCAGTCTTAGCAGCTTAAAGAAAGTGAATGGTGGGATTTCTGTGGTTAATTCAATGATGTAGAAAAAATTGTTCCCTCTCCCTCTCTCAAAAACAGAAGAACACTCATAAAATCCATCATGCAGCATTCCAGGCCCCAATTTATCTCACAGCTGAAGGACTGGCATCTGAGGTAGGCTTGATTGGTTTCACACCTCGCCTTCAAATTATTCAATTAAATTACCATAGAGAGTGATTTATTGACAGCGATAGCAATCAGGCATGCGTTTTACATTGACATATGCTTCTAGAACTGAAAAGATATAGAACAAACAATTGCTGCAAATCAAAATAAAAGTGCTCTGCAGCAGATAGCTCGCAATGGATTATACAAGAAGGAATTTAATTTCAAAAGAGAACACTGGCACTTCTTCGGTTGAAATATGACCAAGAGCATGATGAGCTAGATGGAAATGATATCAGCTTACCTGAGGTTCATCATCAAACGGTGAAAGGACCTGAATCACAGGATTTACATGTTTTAATACACCTCCATGACCTGCGCGGGACACTCCGAAATGTAGTTCGTTCGAACACGTATACGGCTTCCAGATAAAATTTCGAAATATTTTCAGAGGCACCATCAACGCGTTCGAATGCATGCATTAAATTCCGAGAAAGAATAATGCTAAGTAGACAACTAAAACAAAGAATCAACATATTTTTCCTAAAGGTAAATTACCACCAACACAATGATCCCGAGAAGGTGTGGGCCGAGTTCGGTTGAGATTGATGCAGTATTGACAAAGTTTTGGCCCTCGGTGTAGCTGTCATTTTCATATGTAGATCCGCAGGTGGAACGACCTCGAGTGATGAATCCGGCCGATCAAGTACTTTTACTGGGAGGCCTGGTTCTCTGTTCAGAGTTGCCCGTTGGCTGTTGTGTTTTGAAGCGCTCTTGATAATGATCCTGAGCAGGTGTGGGCCAAGTTTGGTTGAGATTGAGTCAATATTGACAAAGTTTTGGCCCTCGGTGTAAAGTGTTGTTGCGAAAAAAATGTTCTGTAAAATTGGTGAAAACATGTGATAATTACTTGAGGTGTATCTCTGTCCAGAGTTGCCCTTTGGCTGTTGTGTTTTGAAGCGCTCTTGATAATGATCCTGAGAAGGTGTGGGCCGAGTTCTGTTGAGATTGAGGCAGTATTGACAAAGTTTTGGCCCTCGGTGTAGCTGTCATTTTCATATGTAGATCCGCAGGTGGAACGACCTCGAGTGATGAATCCGGCGGACCAAGTACTTTTACTGGGAGGCCTGGTTCTCTGTTCAGAGTTGCCCGTTGGCTGTTGTGTTTTGAAGCGCTCTTGATAATGATCCTGAGAAGGTTAAGGCCGACTTTTGTGGCGAGATGCTCTATAATCTGAAAGTTATGGCTATCGGTGGATTTATTTAATCAACTTTTTTTCATTATTATATTTCTCCTAGGAGTCAGCTGTAATGTTGATGTCAGTGTGCTTCTGAGGATTATTTAGCACGCTCTTTCCATTTATATCGGTTATTTGACCTGAAAATGCCTCCTTATGTGATATTTTGGGGTTCGGTGTATTTTAGCAATTTTCATTTTGGCCCTCTGTGTGTTTTAGTAATAGCCGTTTTGCCATTAAAAAAATGAGCAATTATATATGTATATACTCGAATATAACTACGGTATCGGACATGTGCTATTGTCTTCTGGTGTGTGAGTTGATAAGTCACAGGATGATTACAATTTAAGTAGATTTAAGTCTTATGGTGTAAATTGCTTTCAAGTCTTTAGATGGTTGCTAGAAAGTCGTTACTGGAAAATTAAGTTAAAAGGTTATAATTATATCGAAATTTTAAATCAAGAAATATAATTTTTCTATTGCCTTTAGCTTACTTAAAAAAGTGTTCAAATTTACACACGAACATTGAGTTACTGTTCACAGAAAAATACAATTGTGAAACGTTTTTCTTCGTATGTACACCAGATTTTGTCACAAAATTCTCGGAAAGTACTCTTCTCTCTTAATTATTTGCAGATTTTTTAATTGTTTATAAAATTTGACTTATTAATTCGAAAAGCAAGTCCATGTTAACATGGACTTGTTTACAAACATGGACCTACTGTAATAAAACGCAAAAATGACATGGATTTACGGTCTTCGTGCCCGCCGATAGACGTCTGTTGTTTGATCTTGAATGGGTTTGCTCAATTACGACTATTGTGAAAATTATTTTAAATGTAGCACTATTTAGATGTGAAACTTTAATGTGCAGTTATGATTTAGTTGCTCCCCAATAACAAAAGCGATTCCAGAACTATGTTTAAAGTGAAAAAGACAAGAGATTTACAATGTAAGTTTAATTTAAGCATTAAAAATAAATGATGGGTACAGATCACGTCCCTCAGGCGACTCCATGATCTTTAGGAAGTCATCACACCATTGATGAAATGTCTGATTGTTGGTGAAGTCATGCTCACTCTCGTGTACCGGACACTTCACTGGTAGTCCACTCTGCCTTTGAAGTGCTGTCACAGTTAAAGTTTTCTACAGGGCCACTTTGCAGCCGCAACAGAGATGCACGGTCATATCCAACTGACCTCCCATAATGACTTGGCTGTCATTTTGAAAATAGAATAAAGGTTTTGAGGACATGCTTCTTGTTATGGAACGTTGAGGATAAGTACTTGACAGTTTGGAACAATGACATCCTTTATATAGTTATATAGTCTTTAGGGAAGTTCGGTACCTCTCTGATTGGCTGTTAGGATTTCATTTGTTTAAAAAGTATATAAGTCCGAGGTTTGTACCAATTCTTATCAAAGGTTCTAATCCTCACGTTTGCAAGTTACAATTATTTTAAATCTAGAAGTCATTATGGATCGCAAACAGGAAGCTGCAGTTGAGAACGGTACTGCTGATCGTACCACTTCACCTCAATCGCCAATGGAACGTACCAATATACCTCCCCAATCTCCGATGGAGCGATCTACAACACCAAACGAGCCGGTGGTGTTCACCCAAGCCCCTGCATCGCCCGACTACTCGAGTGATGATAGTGACGTATCAATCGAGACCATGCGGCACATGAATAAAAAGTCCATGCGAACGCCATTATATGGAAGGGTCACTGTCAAAGTGAAGAACGCGCCAAAGAAGTACCACACCAAACGGGTCTTCATGTGAATGGAGCCGAACGAGCGGAACCTCACAACCGCTCTCGAATTTTCAATCATCGACCTTGACACACCACGTCGCTGTCCCTGTGCGCCCAAAAAGACGATGATCCATGTGCAAGTAGACTTGAAAAAACGTGTACCCTTTCCTTACCTTGATGACATTTAGTGTGTTTTTTTAATCTCTTCATTTAATATTCATTTGTATATATGAACAGACTTGTTTTATCATTTCAAAAATCGGTCTTCAATTAAGGTCTGAATGGGAAAGGGAAATAACTATCTACAATTAATGATGTTCAATAACTGAATTGCAACAAAAAAATCAAATATGAAGACTTCAACTTGAAATAAATAGGAACATATAACTTTTAAAGAAACAGGTATGTTGTTAATTTTAGAATGCTTGTAGCAGTCCAGGATGATATCATACATGTGTCATACACGACACCATAAGAATCATAATGAAAAGACCATTCGAATGATATAAGGCATGTACCTATTCGATGGGAAAATCCTTGTTGTATGCATCTTTATGCAAGCAGACAAACGTCAGATTTAAAAATTCACTAAGTTTTTAGCCCATTCTTTAAAGGTATGTAGCTCTCTAGTTATATGTCATACATGTGTCATAAAATACACCATAAGAATCAGAATGAAAATACCATTCGAATGATATAAGGTATGTACCTATTTGATGGGAAAATCCTAGTTGTATGCAACTGTATGCAAGCAGACAAATGTCAGATTTAAAAATTCACTAAGTTTTTAGCCCATTCTTTAAAGGTATGTAGCTCTCTAGTTATATGTCATACATGTGTCATCAATACACCACTAGAATCAGAATGAAAAGAGCATTCGAATGATATATTGTATGTACCCATTTGATGAAAAAATCCTAGTTGTATGCATCTGTATGCAACTTGAAAAATTCCAAGTGTTTTTACAAAAATGACTAAGTTTACAAATTTTCGAAGTTAAAGTTTTACAACTAAAAATGACCATAATATACAAACTTCTACACTTGACCTTGACCTTAGACCTGACCTTGACCTTTGACCTTCATACAATTTATACACGGCGGGGAGCCTCAAAATTTCTCGGGCGCTTCGCGCCCTTGAAATTTTTCGGATTATTGGGAAAATTTATTTACCCATTGGTTCCGGGTGCCATAGACACTCTTCTTGCTTCTCTAACCCTAACCTTAACCCTAACCCTAAACCTAATCCTTACCCTAACCCTAACCCTTACCCTAACCCTCATCATTAAATTTGATTATTTAAATTTTGGCGCGAAATTTGAATTTTCGAAATATGGCGCGCAATTTGAAATTTATAATTTCTTAAGCAATTCAAGCATCTGGTATCTTTAAATTCACGTCATTAAATTTGATTATTTAAATTTTGGCGCGAAATTTGAATTTTCGAAATTTGGCGCGCAATTTGAAATTGACAATTTCTTAAACAATTCAAGCATCTGGTATCTTTAAATTTAAATGATAATATGTCTTTAAATAATAGCATTTCAAGCAATATATCATTCCATCATTTTATAATATTTGGAATTGACTCCAATGCTTGTATGTAGAAATCTTTCAACACATTTGATGGCACTTCCATTTCTGAGTTTAAAAATAAACCAGCTGTTTAATTTCTTGTTTGAGTTATCAATTTTGTTTGACCGTACCAATTCCAGGATGTGATGTCATGAAGTCTTTGTTCATAGTTGCTTTGTCAATTTCATATATAAAGAAGTTGCAGACAACGAATTTTCACTCATTTTCAAATAATTCAGTGTCCATAGCAGACGTCGTTCTTCGCTCCTCCGTTCTCCGATTCATACTACAATTCTAAAGTGAGTATCACTACCATGTTGTGCTTATTTATAAGATATTCGGGAGTAGAAACATTATTAAGTTCTTATAACCAAATAGCTTTAAATATCGAAGCTTGGGTTTTAGGATAGGAACACTTCATGTTACATTATTAACCATGTTTTTTTTTAATTTTCATCCTAAATTAAATCATTGAGCGAAAGACATGAATATATCAGTTTAAATGTAAGTGTGTTTAAATCAACAAGATTTTCACAGTTTGTTTATAAATAAAAGATGCCTAAATAAAGCCTTCATCCATTTTAAATATTCAGTCTGTCATCTTCTAACAGATGTATAAAATTCAAGCTTGTTTAATTAAACAAATTTAGGATTGGTTGAAATTTTCGAAATTTCACTTTCATTCCATTAAATTAACTTCGAAATTAGATAATTTCAAGACAGCTACTTGCAAATTTCAACTCTTTCTATGAGCAAACCGTTTTCGAATGAAAATTAAACTTTCGACTTTCGGTTTCAATTTCAACTTCAGATTTCAATTATTTCTAAGATTTATTCAATATCAAGGTAGTACTTCATAGAGTTTTGTTGATGATATATAAATGAGTTCTCATTTAATAAGAGATAAAATTATCATCAAATTTTTTTCCTCTATAGAGATGGTCCGACGAGAGAGTCTTGCACGACAGCGCCTAATTTTTCACTTCTGTGAAACTTGTCAATTGCCCGTTCGTCATGCTAATAAGAGCGGTCACAAGAACTGCCACTTCAAAAGTGACTGTACGTATCTGTACTGCCTCACTTGCAAGTCCTACAAACGGAGCAATGAAGAGGTTAATACCGAAGCCTCTAAGGCATTCATTGAAAAGTACACACCATGTGCTCAGCAAAATGGGAGGAAGGGCATCAACCTCACCTCAAAGGCTGAAAAGAGGAGGTTGGAGCGATTATTCAACAAGGAGAGGCCGATGGAAGGTGTCCTTTCACAGGTTGATGAGCCTACGGCAATAAAGAAACCCGTCAAGTCCCGAGTCCCAAAGAAAGCCCCCAAGTCACAACAGTTCATCGATGACACCTTAAGTGATTTTGAGGTGAGTTCTATCAATCATACATAATACTTTCAAAGGATAGCTTCTTAAACCGAATAAATTAATTATTGGTCCATTATGCATAAAAACATATATCGTTTAAACATTTCAGGATAATGATGAGATGCCTCCTCCTAAGAAGACCAATTTACTCCGTTCATTATTCTACCATGTAAAAAGTATTTATACATTGTCACAACATTTCAGAGTGAGTGCCTCAACAGACTTGTGTCAGTTTTGAAGAGGAGAAAGCGGCTGAATGCTTGAGAAATGTAAGTATTAAAGTTATTCATTAGTTCTTTATGTGAAATTGAATATGATCTTTTCTTCAGCTGTTTACAGGTGTAAACAGTATACCCCGTTTGCCTACACCGGAGAAGGAGTGTCTTCCTAGTCCCGTAAGTGTCATTGTTTAGTTATTTGTCAATAATATTTCTCAATGCATGAAGTATTTCCAAGAACATGTATGCTTCTCAATGAGTTGCGAATATGTTATCTTATTTTTCGCTGCAGGTTGTGCGATCGCTGTCCCTCAGGAAACATCGAAGTTTCCTATCGACGCTAGCAACGAGTACGTCGGTGGAAGACAGTGAAGAAAAGCCTTATTCGATTCGCGAGTCTTCATCAGAGGACAATGAAACCTCGTCAGCGACTTCATCTGATGAGGAAACTTCGTCAGCGACTTCTTCCCCGACATTTTCTACCGATGAGGATGATGATCCTGTTACAAATGTTAGTATCAAAGTTGGTCAACTGCATGAGTACAGAATTTTCTATTAAAATATGTTTCGAAACTCACTTTACTACTAATGTTTTTTTGTTTGTAATAGATTTATTTATCTTTTAGAATGACTCGTTGCCCCTTGAGAGAGATTGGATCCGATCAGAAGGTCACAATCCAGCCGGAGGTAAGAGAACTTTACTTTTGTATCTCATCAATGGTAAAATGCTAAATAGATGATAAACAATTGTTTCTTTCGATTAAATGACTCCGCGATGTGTGCATCTCAGGAGGAGGTGTCATTCAGCCACATCCGGGATTCTCCGAGCTGGAGTGTCCGCCTTCCTTTATCACCGATGATGACACTGACTCCGTTATCTCCACTGCGTCCTTCCTCTTCGATCCCAGCCGCAGATCCTTCCCCTCACGCTGCTGTGCCCGCACCTCCAGCTCCTCTCCCTGTTCGGCAGTACAATGTCGATCTCGACGCGACAGTAGAAGATGACGTTGAGTTACAACTCCGTCTATGCCAAGAGCGCCTGAAGGAGGTTGAGGCCCGCGAGGTGAAGTTGAAGGAGGACGATAGAGGTTTGATTGAGTCTCTAAGAAATATTACTCAATCAAACCTCCTGTTGGCCTCCCAAGTAACCACCAGCCAACAGCATAATAAAGAAACGCTTGTGCACCTCGACTGTTCCCAAAATGGCATCAGAAGAGTGCGCCTTACGAGGATGGACGATTTGGGTGGCTGTAGTGACAGCTGCAGTCACCTAAAACTCTACCATAGTGGTATTGTCAAATGCGTCAAACTTTAACTTCATTACTTTGACTTCTATTTTCTTCTATTTTGAAAAAAAATTGTTGAAATTGTATGTGTTTTCTCTTTACAACAGATCGGAACATATGGTATTGGCTGGTGATGACGCCGACGTCATTAGATGGTAGATGTATATAAGGGCTTGCTAATTTCAATCCTCATCAATAATCATGGTTGTCTGTACCAAGTGTGGAAAAGTGTTCACTCTCATAGGCAATTTGCAACGTCATGAAAAATTTTGTAAGTTAGGAAAACGTATCAATGTAGCAAGTGTCTATATAAGACGAATAGGATAGATAATCTTAAGAGGCACAAACTTGTATGCAATAATAAACCGAATGATAGCATAACAGAGTCAAATTCAAATAATCAAAATAGATCTACTTCTAAGCCAACAACCAGCGCTTCAACTAACATACAAAACTTTATGCAATACTGCTCTCGGTGTGGCAAAACATATAACTCTATAAGTAGATTTCGACAGCATATGAATGTACATAATACAAATAGTGAGATGAATATGCATAATGACTATGGAACTGTTAGTCTCAGCGAAAGCGCACTCAATGGCCATGCACGTGTATATGATATCACGCCAACAACACCTACTTTGGACATAACATCATTCTTAGAAAGCATGCGTTCCATGTTAGGGAATTTAGTGTTTGACTTACTAAGGAGCTATCAATTGCGCGGTAGTCTGATTGCACAAATTCGTTATGTCCGTTCTAATCCTCAAGAAGAAGAAACTTTTCTCGCACACTTTACATCATCATCCTCAAACTATATTTATGACTATGATGCTTGGTTTCAGGATCATCTAAATAGTCTAATAAATCATATTGAAGCCTTCACAAAAAAGGGTAGCAATTGGATTATAGATGATGTACAAAATATAGAGTTCAATGTAATAACAAGTCCAATACTGTCAGGTGGACAATCATTTCCTCTACCAAAGAAGTTAAAAAAATCAAGAGCTGTCATTAATGTTGATTTAAATGCAAATGATTGCTTCCTATATGCAGTTTTATCAATATTGCATTATAATGAAGTACCTTATTCAAGAAATGAAGTAAAATCATATAGTAAGTGGACATCTGAGCTAAATATGGAAGGCATTTCCACACCAGTATCAATCAAAGATATTCCAAAATTTGAGAAAAATAATGATATTAAAATTAACATTCACTTTTATGAAAATGGACTCAAAGGTGTTCGTTACAATAGTAACTTTACTGGTAGGCAAACGGTTAATATTTTGCTAATTCTAAACAATGGAGCAGCACACTATTGTGGAATTCCAAAGCTGTCAAGATTGTATAGGAGAACTTTAAAAAGACATAAATACTTCTGCGAAAGATGCACTCAGTCATTCACATATAAGACAACACTAGAACGACTTTTCCAGTTTTGCATTCGACGAAAAGCACAAATAGAAAAAATGCCGTCAGACCTAAAAGTACTAACAAGTAGCATGGAATATCAACTAAGTCCTCCTTTAGTAATTTATGCTGATATAGAGTGCTACATTGATAAGAAAATACATAAACCTGCGGCCATTGGAGCTTATCATGTCTGGCATAATGCCCTTCAATCGAAATTTGAAAACAAGTATTACCTCTTTGAGGGAGAAAATTGCATTATTAGTTTCTTGCACCACTTAGAAACTGTAGCCCAAGACTTATATGACAACCAATGTGCAACAACTAGGCAGCCAATGACACTGTCAGCGGATGAAAAAGCACGCCATGAGAATGCAGAATGTTGCAACAAATGTAAATCGAAATGTCGCGTGAAGTCACAAAAGTTCGTGATCATGATCATATCACCGGACGATATAGCCAAACATTATGTAGGAAATGCAATCTCCGGTCAAGACTCAACAGACGGGAGCTCCCCATATTTTTCCACAACTTTAAAAATTATGATAGTCACATCGTTTGCTATAAAGCGATTGGAAGAATGAAATCTTGGAAATTAGATGTTGTAGCAGCAACTGCTGAAAAATATATAACTTTATCCGCCAGTGTCCCTGTAAATAAATACAAAGGAAAGACAGTATACTTTAAACTAAAATTCTTAGACTCATATCAATTTCTAAGTGCATCCTTGAGTGAATTAGCCAAGGGCTTGCAAACGTTTGAGCATGTAGAGACATTAAGGGTAGAATTTCCACAATTAAGTGATAATGTTTTATATCAGAAGGGAGTGTTTCCATATTCATACTTCAAAAACGTAGACACGTTGACGGAAGACTGTCTACTACCACAATTTGAATTCTATAATGATCTTACTGGTGATCACTGTTCCGATAGTGAATATGAACACGCTAACAAGGCATAGATTGAATTTATTTGTAGCACATTTGGTGATTACATGCTAGCATATCTGAAGTTAGATGTTTTATTGTTGGCAGACATATTTGAAGTGTTTAGAGCATTGAGTCAACGTGAGGATGAAGTCGACCCTGTACATTATGTCAGTCTCCCACATCTCACCTTTACCTCAGCACTAAATTTCTCTTCCAATGATCCCCCACACTACATACAAGATGAAAATATGTACAATCTATTTGAACGAGGAATTAGAGGGGGTATGACTTTCACCAACATTCACCGAGCGCGTGCACGCATTGAAGAATTAGGAAATAATACACATGAAAGTCGACATTTGACCTACTTAGATGTTAATAACCTTAACGATTCTTCACTCAGTAGGAATGTACCCCACTGAAATTTCAAATGGTTGAATGAAAGTGAATTAGATAATTTTCTAAATGATGAAAATGTTCAAAATATAGATGATGATGGTGAAATCGGCTACATTTTTATTTAGATTTAGAGTATCCTGCAGCCATTCATGATGACACTGCCGATTTCCCATTAGCTCCAGAAATGCAGATGATTGAAAAGAGAATGTTTTGACACTATATGAAAAATCTATATGAAAAAGTAAGACCAAATACACATTTTTCTGCTATTAAGAAACTTCTGCTCCATCAATTTGATAGGGAAAATTATGTAGTCCACTACTCAATTTTAAAATTTTACTTGACCATGGGCATGAGAATCAAGAAGATTCATAGTGGCATAAAATTCACACAAAAGCCTTGGTTAAAAACATACATTGATATGAACTCTCAAAAGAGGGCTCAATCAAGCACTGACTTCGAAAAGTCATTCTACAAATTGAAAAATAATTCTTTATATGGTAAAACAATGGAAAATGTAAGGAGAAGGAAAAAATTTAAACTAGTCAACAATGAGAAACAACTACTGAAATTGTCAAATCATCCTCTCTATGTTCAACACAAACTATTTGATGAAGATCTGGTTGGTATGGAAATGTACAAACATTCAATAGTTTTAAATAAATTAATATATGTTGGTCAAGCAGTACTTGACTATAGTAAGTTGGAAATGCATCAATTATATTACAATGATCTAAAAGGGTGTCCACTGATAAATAGAACGCGGCTTTGTGGAGGTGATACCGACAGTTTCTTCCTATGTTTATACACATCACCATCTGTCCGTCTGGAAGATATACTTCTATACTTCGGTGAAAAGTTTGACTCTTCAAACTATGACAGTCATCACCGACTATACTCAACTACAAACAAAGCTAGATTAGGTTGTTTTAAGGATGAGTGTGCTGGAAAGTTGCTTGAGGAAATGATCCTACTAAAACCGAAAATGTATTCAATGAAATATCTAGACTCCACGAAACATAGCATCAAACGTGCAAAAGGATTTCAGAGAGCAGCAGTTAAAAAATTGAAACATAATGACTATAGGAGTGTCTATTATAGTGAGAATGATACAACTGAAGATATGACAATTATAAATTCAAAAAATCACATAGTTAGCACACAATCATTTTGGAGCGAGGTCTTTCACTTTGGGAGGATAAGCGCTGTTGGCTGGATAAAAATTTATCATTACCATATGAACACTACAGCCTAAGTCTTCCCCCACCGTCGAAGAGAAGGAGATGCCTTCCTGTCACAGGTGATGTAGAATAAGTCTAAATAAAAACAATACAATATTCCACCTGTAATAGATCTTGCGATTGCTGCATCTTCCGACATGTAGCAACACTTACTAATACATCAGTAGTCTTACTAAAATTGATATTTCTACATCTTTCCGATATTGTATTTGTATCGATATTGTATTCCGAATTTGTACTCAACATCATTCCGATATGTTGAGCTAATATAATAACACACTTTAGGCAAACATCAAACTCAAATTTGAAACATAGCTTTCGGAACATGCCTCATTACATAAGAACATGGAAACTTAGTGACGTCCAAAACGTTCACATAACAAATTCTAAAAGAATAGCATTTCGTCATTCAATAGCAAATAGTGTTCGAAAACATCGTGGCGCTTGCATTAGTATTGACTCATTGCCTTCACTGAAAGACTTTGCTGATCTCATTGGGAACCATAAGACTCGGATCAAGATTCCTCTCGATGACAAGGTATGGACAAAGTGTGATTCATCAGTCAAACTATACGTGTGTTCACCAAAACGGGAAGATGTTGAATATCGATTTTTCCGTTTCAGTGACGTCACATGGGAAACCTTTACAAGGGAGATACTACCACAGATAACGTCATTCATTAAAGATGGAGGACATCAAACGGTTGGAAGTTGTAAATCGGATGTTAACTACAAAAGCAAAGTCAAAACTCAATCTACAAGAGATCGAGAGGAATATACCCAACCGAAAATAATGGTTACTAATAAAACGCAAATTGAAGCCGACAACGAGCCTACATCTTGGAAGACCCTCAATGAGAACATGGAGGATTCAGTGGAAGGATAAATCTCTCACTATCCTATTCTTTCCAAATGGAACAATCCAATGTATTGGAAGGGTCATGGAGGGTGATCTCTCATATCTACACTTTACTTTGGAACATTTACTTGGTGATTCATTATCTGATTGGAAAGTGAAGACAATGACCGTGTTATGTGAATTGCACTATCACTATGACTTCCGTAAAGTTACATCATCACATAATCTAACTTATGAAGTGGAGTTATTTCCAGCAGCTCAATTGACTAACTGGCATCCATATCATGTTCATGTGTTCCATAATGGAAAGATTGTGATAACCGGCATTAAAGACATAAGTGATGTGTCTCCCATCATATGTGATTTGAAAAAATGTTTCATGAAAACCAAATTGTAGATTTTGTATATATGTGAATAGATAATGAAATATAAACATGTTTTTGTTTTCCTTATAAACCCTTGTTTTGGAAAAAAAGAGAGCAAGTTAATGATACAACATAAAACTTTATTTCAAAACTGTTTCGACATATTTAGTAAGAATTACATTGTTTTTATCACAGTCTTTTGAAAATAGTTCTAAAGCACTTTTACAGTGATTTTTCAATGGTCTCTCGTTGACAAAATAGAGTACATAGCCACCGCACATTAGAGATGTATTACTTTGAAGTGGGAACGATGTCACTTTCCTAACAGTCCAGGAGAACCTGTTCATCCATAATGCGATATCATGTAAACGAGGTTGATTAAGAGAGTCAAAATATTCGGCCACTTTATAACGATTGATGTATACAGCAATCCAATGTTTTCCGGGAAGATTGTTGGTATCCGTATTGATGATAAGCAAACAAAACAAGGATAGAAAGGAAATGAATCAGGTAAATTATCTCTAGAAAAGACATTGAGAAATATTGTCTTGAAGTAGGGATGAGCTTTCCTCATTTTCCTTAAGATTTCTATGTTGCTTAAGTTACTCATCTCTGATAGCTGACAGTCACGTCTCTCATTCTTGTTATCTCAACTTTGCTATCATAGATAGCATAAATGAGACAAGTAATTGTTTTCCTCAAAGGTGACTCAAATGATACCTCCAGTCGTAGATTTCCAGGCTTTGTAACTCCTACGCTTTCACCACCTAGATCTGCATCTGCTGTGAGGTTGTACATAATGAAGAAGTAGCCATTCTTGTACATATCCATTGTAATTCCATTTGAATCATCTGTATTAAACATGTTGAGGGCGATGAAAGTAGAACCATATTCACGTGCGAATTTACCATCTTTGAAATTAGGCTCATATGCTTTGCAAGATACAAATTTCCCATCCTGGTAGAGTGCTAGTTTGCTAACATTAAAGTGTTGGAAATTGAATGGATTCTTTTCAAATGCACCACCAATGAATGCCTCATTTTCCACAAATGTGATATAGACCGCCTTTGGCATTGCAGTGGGAAAAAGATTTGGGTAGGCATGTGAGGATGATCCCGCACCAATTGTGAAGTTTGTTAACACACTGTGATTAACTGGATATATTGCATTGTTTTTCCTCAATCCTGTCGCATGCTCGTTGATGACTGACGGGTTCATTGTTACTCGCCTTACATTGAGCACGGCATTACTTACGTTGACTTGATAGTTTGTAGCTCCAAAAGCCATTAACGCGAACTCAGGATTTGCACGAATAAATTTTATTTGCATTTTAACCTGTGATAGCAGATATCTAGATTGACGAAGGAAATCAAGATAGACAGGTCCTTTCAAGTATAATTCCTTTGAATCCGCTGTTAAATCCATTCGTCTTTTTAACCCTGTATTTGAGACATCATCAAATTTCCCTTGCTGATCATCATACCACCCAGAAACTTGCAAGTGTGACTGTTTAGCTTGCCTTTGAAATTACGTCAATGTATGTATATATGCTCTATATGGATATACTCGATCCCCTCCTTCAATCTGTTTGTCATTCAATATTAGATACACATCTGAGAACAGACTGGCAATAGGAATATTTGCCAATCCCACTTTATCCTTGGATGAATCAATATTTGTACCATCAGTCTTCTTAATTTGTATACACAACTCTAAATCAATGGATTGACAGTCAATATAATCTTGAGGATTGGCAGGTATATCAAACTGAATAGGCTGTTGGTTACCATCGATATTTGTTGTGGGGACTATGTCTACAATTGTTGAGGAGATGATGTCTGTCTGATGAGGGGGAGAACCGAAGAAGCACAAAGCCGAATTGATACTCTGCATCGTGTTAGCTCTACAAATATGTTGTCTTCCTTCGTTTTGACTTGTTTCTAGTCGCTGTGGAATTTCGTTTGCGCTTTCTTGTTTTCACTCGACGTCTAGATTTAGAACGTGCTGCTCTAGTCGGCTTTTTACTTTTCCTGCGTCTTTGCTTAGTAACTCGACCGGATCCAACTTGTCATGACTTCCTACGCTCCTTCCGAACTGTACGTCTCGTCTTTGTTAAATCATCTAATGCGTCTATGGCAGATTGCTGCGCGCGCATTTTCATAGATTCACCGATATCCTCACCTTGAAGCGCATCAGCTGCAACATTTGCACCAAAATCTAAAGCCCTGCTTCCAACACGCTTCATGATCGGTACGCCATACTTTTTGAGTGTTGGAAGAACCATACGTCTTAGTGCACCAAATATGCCTCCTCCAACTTGTCGTCTACCTCCAACAAACACGGGATAATCGCTCTGATATGATGGTCTACTGTAAATGCCTGTCATTATGACTATTGAATAACTATGGAAGACACAATAGCGTAAAGCCTTATTCTCGTGACCTAATATGTAGGGTCAAAACAGTAACACCACCCCAGAACGGCACTACTTCTCCTGCGTCATCATGAATTGATATGTCAATTCTATTGATGTAATTTCGGCTGATTGGTAGATACATTGTGTTAAAAAATTCTCGATTGATTAGTTGCTTCCTTACGGATGAGAGAGGAAATGTGCGCAGAAGTGGGGCCTCAATGTCGCCAACCCTTGTATATTCAATAATGTTACAATAGACGTATAAGTTACTTATATCACGCTCTTGTGATGAGGCTGTATCGCCTATTGATGTGCCTTCATAAATAGTTGATTTTGAGAATCCCAATGTGGTCGTTAACACGCTATCCAGCTTGATAAGAGAGTTCTTCCCTACCTTTAGAATCATGCGTTTCTTATATGGATCATAAGAAAAGTGATATTCATCTGCATCAAGGTAATCTACACCAAACTCATTTAACTTTGTACACAATGCAGATGGCGTTTTCAAGCTTTCAATGTTCAAATTAACTCTTTTTACAAGTTCACTGGAAGTAGACAAATCATCACCTAATATGTCTTCGTTGTACATGGATATCCCATGAAGCATTTGTTGATGCTTTGAGTTTAGAAGAGGACAATTGAACCTTGAATGTATCATTTAATTCTGTCAACCAAGGTGCGCTTTCAAGGCCCTTAAACATCCCAATCATTTCAGATCCGAATTCAATAACAGCGGAATCAGACTTTTCCAATGGTGTCTTTTTAGTAGAGCATGGTGTCTTCCATGCAGCCTCGTGTTGTTTTGTCCCGTCTCCACCTTCCGTCCTCTCCTTCCCCGCCCGCTCCGAGCCCTATCCCCGTGACTGCTGCTCCCTCTTCCATGCAGCCTCGGGTTGTTCTGTCCCGTCTCCCTGCGTCTGCCCTCCCCCCTGTCTCCTCCTCTGTCCTGCCTCCCCCACCTCCTCCTCCCGCTCCTTACCCTTCCTCAGCCTTTTCTTTGCCATGTCCTCCCTCGCCCAGCCCACCTTCACCCGTAAGACCCCTCCGTCCTATTCGCTCTTCCCCCCGATCTTCAACCAACGAGCTGAAGATCCTTCAGTGGAACGCAAACGGAGTGCGGGCCCGCCGCTTGGAGCTCACTCACTTTCTATCTTCAAATCCTTACGACATCATTCTTATCCAGGAAACGAAACTTCTCCCATCCACTATTTTTCGTATTCCTGGATATAAGTGCTACCGCCAGGATCGGACGATTCAGCCCCGCCGCGGCAGTGGTGGAGGCGTGATGACTCTGGTACGGGATGGTCTTGCACATTCTCCTTGGTCCATCCCCTCGCTCGCTTCGTCTAATTCTCATTGTAGCTTCCTTGGCATTCACGTACACCTCCGCTCCAACACTATCTCTTTACTTAATGCCTACGTCCCCCCAGCTAGCTCCACCCCTACCGAGGCCCGCTCGCGCCGTACCTTCTCTCCTTCCTCATTCCCCTCTTCCCCGTCCACCTTCATCTTTGGGGATCTTAATGCACACCACCCCTCCTGGGATTCTCGGGGCCATCCTAACTCTCTCGGCTCCGAAATCTACTCCTGGCTTCTCGCTTCAGATCTTGAATCACTTAATGACCCTGATACTCCCACTCTCTTGCAGCAGTCTTCTGGATGGCGTACCTCCCCAGACCTCAGTCTGGTACCTTCGTCTCTTGCTCCTAGATGTGGCTGGTCCGTCCTTCCTGATCTTGGATCTGACCACCTCCCCATCTCTATTAAGATTCCTCTCTCCCCACACTATTCTCCCAACGAGCGCAAACCCTCTTACAACTTTAAAAAAGCTCGCTGGGATGACTACAGGACTCATGTAACTTCTCATTGTCCCGACTCTGACTCGTACTCTTCTCTTACTCTTACTAAAGCCGCTGCTTCTTTCTCCTCTATCATCCTCGAAGCGGCAAAATCTTCAATTCCTTTCGGTCGTACCCGCCAGTCCCCGAAAGCTTGGTGGTCCGCGGAACTAGATCAGCTCGTCCATGCTCGCCGCAAGGCATTCAGACGAAGTGAAGCGGATCGTCAGGCTTATGTTTCTGCATCCCGTTCCGCCTCCAGAGCCATTGCTAAAGCGAAAGCTGATGCTTGGCAACGGACAGTGTCCAATCTTCGCCTTTCCTCCAACCCCCGTAAGGTCTTCTCCCTCCTCCGCTCAGTAGCTGGTACTCCCAAATCCTCCAGTTCTGATCCAACCTTTCCCTGGTGTAGCTCTGCTAAGGCTACAGCAACCCGTTACGCTTCTTTTCTCAAGAGCCACTTCTCTAGATCCCTTCCTTCTAATCGCCGTCCTGAAAACCGCCGCTTCCTTCGTGAGCTCCGCTCCTCTACCTGTACCTGCCCATCCTTTTGCTCTCCTTTTAGCCTGTTGGAGCTCACCACAGCTATTAGTTCTCTCTCCTCGTCGACTGCAGCCGGTCCTGACCACGTCTCGTACCCTCTCCTCCAAAATCTTCCTCCTTCTGCCCTTGCTTTTCTTTTGTTTATCTTCAACCTCTCTTGGTCCACCCACTCCTTTCCCTCCGCCTGGAAATCTTCCACCATCTACCCGGTGCACAAATCTGGCAAACCCACAGACGCTCCGTCTTCGTTTCGTCCTATCTGCCTTACATCTTGTATCTCGAAACTCTTTGAGCGTCTCGTGCTAGCCCGTCTGTCTTTTCTCCTCGAATCTAAGGATCTTCTGACCCCTCTTCAGGCCGGTTTTCGCCCAGGCCGTTCTACCACTGACCAGATAGTTCTTCTTACTCAGTCAATCTCCGATGGCTTTCACAACTCCAAGCCTTGTGCAAGGACTTTGTTAGGCACCGTTGATTTCTCTCGTGCCTTCGACTCGGTCTGGCATTCAGCTCTCTACCACAAGCTTCTGGCCTCTGGCCTGCCTCCTTGCTTTGTTCGCTGGACCCAGTCTTTCTTATCGGACCGTCGTGCACAAGTGGCCTTTCGAAACTTTTCCAGTAACTCTTTCCGAGTTCGATGGGGAGTCCCTCAAGGGTCAGTGCTCGGCCCAGTCCTCTTCAACCTCTTCATTGACGTTTCTTCCGTGCTCCCTCCCTCAGTCCGCTTTTCACTTTATGCAGACGATCTTGCTATTTGGGCGTCTTCTCACATTCATCTCGCCACTGCCACCGTCCAAGAAGCTCTGTCTGAGCTCGAGGCTTGGTGTTTAAAGAGGCAGCTTCCTCTAAATCCCGCTAAATGCGAAGTCTCCTTCTTCAGCACCGCCACCCGTGAAGCTTCCGTTCAGCCCTCCCTGTCTCTTTTGGGCCGCCCCCTCTCATTCAACGCTTCCCCCAAGTTCCTCGGAGTAACTTTAGACCGAACACTTTCCTTCTTCCCCCATAGCTCTGCCCTGAGATCCACTCTTTTCCCTCGTTTAAGATCTCTCAGGGCTGTTTCATCCGCTTCTTGGGGCCCTTCCAAAGAGTCCCTTGCTTCTCTCTACAAGACCTTTCTTCTCCCCGTCCTCACTTATGCTTCCCCTGGTTGGTTCCCCTTCATTTACGCTAAACATCTTCAACACCTAGAAGCTACCCACCGCTCCGCGTGCCGTGCGATCACTGGCTGCTGTTTGACCACTCCTATTCCTCTTCTTTTGTTGGAAGCTGTACTTCCTCCCCTCTCCGTGACCCTCACCGCTCAGTCGCTCTACTCTTATGAGCGCGCTCTTCGCCTCCCACCCTCGTTTCCCTTGTCCTCTCTAACGACCCTTTCTGTCCCCAAGCGCGTCCGTTCCTCTTCGTGGCGCTTCTTCTGTACTTCTCATCCACTTTCTCCACCTGTTTCTTCTCCGCGTGAGCCCCTGGTCTCCTGCCCTCCCTTCCCCCCGTGGTCCCCTCCTCTGTTCTCCGTGTCACTAGCCCTGTCCTCCCCCTGCTCCCGTTCCGACCCAGTCCCTCTTCGCACCGCTTTGGTCCGAGACCACCTTTCCTCCCTCCCCGTTGCTGACCTGACCATCTGGACTGACGGTTCCGTTATTGGACGACTTGGACCAGGTGGCTCGGGTGTTTTCATAAACTGTTCTTCATGCTCTTCCACTTTCTCTCTTTCCTTTCATGCTGGTGCGCACTGTTCAAGCTTCACAGCTGAAATGGTTGCAATCCAGCATGCTCTCTCTTGGTCCGTTTCCCATCAATCCTCATGTCTCTTTTCCTCTCTTCTTCTCTTGTCCGACTCTCTCTCGGCTCTGACCGTGCTCTCTTCACCCCCGTCGCCCCTCTTGTCCACGTCTGTCCACTCTGTCTGGTCCTCTTTGTCGTCCCTCTGCTCTTCCTCGATCTCAGTGTCATTGCAGTGGCTTCCTGGTCACTCGAACATCAGTGGCAATGATACTGCAGATGCGCTTGCCAAAAGTGGCACTTCTCTCCCCTCTGCAGCTCCTCAGTGTCTGTCTTCTCTGAAGTCCTTCATTCATCATTCCCTGTTCAACTCCTGGAGGACTTCCGTTCGTTCGTCTTTGATTTCTTCACAAGTCCCTAGCGTAGCAACTGAGGAGCTGTCCCTCCCTCGCGCTGTCCGTTGTGCGCTCTCACGTCTTCGTTGCAACGGCCACAGCCTTCTTCTCAACTCCTATCTTCACAGGATTGGCAGGTCCACTTCTCCTGACTGCCCTGTTTGTGGTGTAAACCACGATGTACCTCACTTACTGTGCTCTTGTCCCTCCCTCTCTTCTACCCGAGCGGCTATCTTCGGGTCCTCGGGCTCTGTTTTTGATCTTTGGCATCGCCCGTGGGGGGTTGCCCGCCTCCTCGGTCTCCGTGGCGTTCCTATCCGCGGGACGGGGTCGGGTAATCCAGCCAGCCAGCCAGCCTTATTCTCGTGACCTAATATGTAGGGTCAAAACAGTAACACCACCCCAGAACGGCACTACTTCTCCTGCGTCATCATGAATTGATATGTCAATTCTATTGATGTAATTTCGGCTGATTGGTAGATACATTGTGTTAAAAAATTCTCGATTGATTAGTTGCTTCCTTACGGATGAGAGAGGAAATGTGCGCAGAAGTGGGGCCTCAATGTCGCCAACCCTTGTATATTCAATAATGTTACAATAGACGTATAAGTTACTTATATCACGCTCTAGTGATGAGGCTGTATCGCCTATTGATGTGCCTTCATAAATAGTTGATTTTGAGAATCCCAATGTGGTCGTTAACACGCTATCCAGCTTGATAAGAGAGTTCTTCCCTACCTTTAGAATCATGCGTTTCTTATATGGATCATAAGAAAAGTGATATTCATCTGCATCAAGGTAATCTACACCAAACTCATTTAACTTTGTACACAATGCAGATGGCGTTTTCAAGCTTTCAATGTTCAAATTAACTCTTTTTACAAGTTCACTGGAAGTAGACAAATCATCACCTAATATGTCTTCGTTGTACATGGATATCCCATGAAGCATTTGTTGATGCTTTGAGTTTAGAAGAGGACAATTGAACCTTGAATGTATCATTTAATTCTGTCAACCAAGGTGCGCTTTCAAGGCCCTTAAACATCACAATCATTTCAGATCCGAATTCAATAACAGCGGAATCAGACTTTTCCAATGGTGTCTTTTTAGTAGAAACAATAAATTCTGCCTCCGTTTCAACAGTAAATAAAGTTACTTTCTCTTTCTTATATTCACAAGTCATTAACGTTTCTGGCACTGATCCTTGAAACTTTCTTGCAAAGTCTTCAACACTTGTAATGACCTCAAATTGATTTTTTACTCGAATGCTCCTTTTTTGTAAGGCATACAATGGCACAATTCTACATTGAAAATCAGTGACTTTCCTCTCCGAATTCCACCCACGTACATTGTACTAATACCTTGATGAGAAAGTTGTTCTGGAATACCCAAAAGTATGACTCAAATCCTTACGCAATACAAGAAGAACATGCTTCCCTTCCTTCATCAATTTTGTTGACCCCTTTATGACTGGTTTGTAGAATTTATTCAAAGTCAGCTTGAAGAGATCATTTATTCGTTCAAACATTCCACCGATCTCCTTTTCTGTATCTTGCAAGCTCATTGTGGGAACCTTAGAATCAAAAGTTGACGTTGCAAATGCCTTTTGAATTTTAATCATGTTTTGGACAGATGGTAAAGATGTTGAAAAAGGATGTAAAGTTAGATGATGAAAAGCCCATGTACCATGTAGACTATTGTGAAATATGCGAAAGCAATCATCTTTCTCTCGCACTTCTTTATGTAATTCAAAATAGTTGTTCTTTAGCAAACTGATATCGTTGTAATAAGTAACTTCAGTTAGAGCAACTTCATGGGGTCCATGCTGAGTAATTGGATTAGCGAATTCAACAGAGTATAGAGATGGTTTGTTACTTGGGAATATCTTGGGGTTGCTATTGCTTGGAAGAATGATGTTGAAGTTAGTAGACATGTTAAACTCATATATGGAAGTCACATGCTATATTAGCTTAAAAGTTACGAGTGTCTCCCACCTCCACATTTTGTAGATCCTGGTGCGTTATCCAGCTATTGAATGAATCAGGATATCCTTTCCATTTAACTAGATATTTCCTTTGATTGCCATGACCTTTTCTCCTAATTATTTTGTCAATCATATACACCTCTTCACTTCTGCCTACTATTTGCAATTCATAAGAGTAAAATTTTCCTTTAATTGGATTGCCATGGTAATCTATTAATTTATACATGGTGGGTCTAAATTTTGTATTTACTTCATCTACAAAAAACTCTTCTTCAGTCCAATTAGGTAGATACCCCTTCTCAAAGGTAGACTTAACCTTTGAAATCCGAACTCTATCACCAACATTAATTTTCTTTTCATTGGAAATGTGTTTCGCTTTCTTATCATACAATCGAAGCCATACATCAATCGCATTATCTGGGGTAACATCAACTGGTTTCATCTAAATGATTCGATGGTAACTTTCATTGTAATTCTTAACAAATTTCTGCAGCTCACCTACCCAAATATGTGTATTTTTTGCAGTGAAATAGCGCCATATATTTTTTCAGTGTGCGATTGAACCTCTCAACCATGGCAAATTTATAAGCACTTTTGACACTAAACAATTCCACATTATGACTTTTAAGGAGACTTCGAACATGAGAGTTTTCGAATTCCTTCCCTTGATCGGTCTGTATTCTTTGCGGAACACGCCCCTCATCGAAAATGCTCTGAAAAGCCGCTTCAACTTCTGGTCTTCGTTTAGATTTCAGCGGACGTGCCCAAGCATAGCGAGATAAAATATCTATTACGGTTAAGATGTATTTATAGCCATCATTGTACTGTGATATCTGTTGCATGTCAGCCAAGTCCGCTTGCCATTGACTATATATATTGTTAACAACATATTTTCTCGTTGGAAACCGCTTTCTCGCATTTTTGTGAAGTGTCGGTTGACTCCTTAACCACTTCTTGACTTTCTCTATTCCCACACCTGCTGCACGAGCTAGAACCTCCGGACGACTGAAACTTGCGGGGTGATTTAAGTCGTAATAAATCTTTCTGAGTTTCACTGCTGTACTCATCGTCTTTGTTCTGATTTGCACGCGTATTACTCGCACAGCAACTGCTAACACAATTGATGTCAACCTCTATGCCCTCTTCTCCTTTACCTTCGAGCGCAGATTTCAAAAAACAGCAAAATTTTTGTAACGACATGATATGAGAGAGGCAAGGCTTAATTCATATTTGCTTAATATTTATTATACTCCTTCGCTACACGCATTGAGCGCCTAGTAGCTCTTTTTGGTTGCAGATCATCGGGATCATGACGCTCTCGCTTGACCGCCATCGTGGGTGTTTTACTTTTTGATCCATCTTGTAAGTGACCCTTATCCAACTCATTCACAGTCGGTCCTCCAATAATATTGTGAGGTACATTTTGATCAGATAAAATTTTCTGAAAATATGTCCACCCTTGTGGTGCACCTAGTTTTCGCCTTAATCTCTGACAGCATATTGTAGAAGGCCATCTATGTGACTATTTCTAATAACATCACCAGTTGTTTCATCTATTATCTCCCCTCTCTCATTGAACTTCACATGTGGATCAATGAAGTCAAATAATCGCTCAGCGCGCACACGATATGGTCGAGGTGTTGATAAGGTTATAAATCGTCGCAACTTGTCACGAATCTGTCGCCTCTCATCAATGTTTTCAGCTGCTAACTGCATTCGTCGATAGAGATCCTTAATCTTCTGAATTTCCATATACTTTTGTGTTAGTTCCTTAAGTTGATTCGTAATAGGTTGATCTATATTTTTGACTTCCTGTGCACTTTGTAATGTAGTCAATTGTACATACTCCTCCTGAGGAATGACTACCATCTTTGAATACGACATGTTTGAAAATAATAAGGCAAGAAAGTACATTGCTTAAAACTGACTGTGAACCGAGAAAACTGTCATTGGTTCAGCGGAATTAGGTATGATATTTGTTCGAAATCGAAGTCGTTCCGGACATTCCTGGGTAAGATCAATAAATAGATAGCCATGTGGTTTCTTTGTTACATCTTCATATATTCTTGAAAGTACTTTAGGTTGTTGAGGTAATATCTGTCTACTGAGATGATGTATCTGACTGCTATCTCTTGGATTTTTAAATATTGCCAAATAATGTGTATTCAAACTTCTAGTTCTTTGCTCTTTCCCTCCATCGAAGATGTTTTGGGTGATGTAGATAATAAAAGCTTCCCTATGATGTGCAGTTTGAATGAACATTTCAGTTACATCCTTTGAAGATTTGCTTTCACGTAATAGATCATTTAATACTAGTAAGTCACCTGCTTTGATATCCTCAGTTGATGGCAACCCTTGCTTCACCTCATAACCTTTCTGGCGAAGTACAGAATGTGGTTGTGGTTGAAATATTCCATAATACCATTTGACTCTCTTAATTTCCTTGTTTAACATTTCATTTCTATACTGTAGCAATTGAGTTACAAATGTAGTTTTACCGGACTGACTTGGTCCAGCGACACACATTGTGCGATCAGTGAATAGACGAAAATCTGTCATCTTATAATTCCATTAACATTAAACTCATCATCCCGCTAATTTTGCTTAGAACAACAAAACAGACACATGTTCCAGATCACGTTTATTTACATTCAGAATAGAAACTTTCAAGTTACGTTTACAAATTAAAACATTCGTGTTTCCTCATCACAATTAGGATTATAGAAAGTTTTCAAGTCAGCATCTTGGCGCTTCAACTTCAATTTAGGATTACCATCTTTAGATTTCCGCCCTCGCTTTTTGCTCTCTTCCTTCCCATCACTTGAAGCAGTCTTATCAATGTTAATTAAGCATTTATCAATTGGTAGTGGTTCATAGACTAGTTGAAGAACCTTCATTTGTAAAGATGCGACTTTACCAGTCGAACCATGTGAGCCAATATAAAGTCCGGTAACGTGCACTAAGCAGTATAGCGGCCCCGTTTGAGATCCTCACATTCCATCGCGTTTGTAAAGAGATCGAATGCTTGAAAATGATCCAATAGTTTTAAAAACAGTGTATCGAATTCCGGCAATTCCTTGTAACCAACTCCTTCCTCTAATGCCTTTCTCCAATGAGTGGGAGCACTTTCAGGCAGCTCAACACATTCTTTCGCGAAAGAGTCAATAGTTTTAAGAATCACCTGTTGCCATTTTCGAAAAGTCACTCGCATTTGTCTCATATTGCTATACCCTGATGTAGACATGCCATTACTGTGGAAGAATGGAACTTGAAGATAAAAGCCATCACCACCATAATTCAAGGTTTGAAAGTAGAATGTATTTCCAATCCCTTGCACCTTTCGTGTCGGACGAAGCTTCAAGAGATCTTGCTCAAAAGCATCACCTTCCTCTCTGATTGTCTACATTTTCTGAGTCATGTTTCAACAAGTACTAATTCGGAGCTTTCAACCAGCGCAAATGAATTGTCACTTGAAAGTGATAAAATATCATTAAAGCGTCTTCCTTATATACACCTGTATATGACTCATCAATCAAAGTGATGACGTGTCACTTTATGATTCGTTAACGTTATATTAACATTGCAGCAGTTGCTGCAATCCTTCCAAGCGGACTATTGATTGCACCATTAATACTGTTTCCAATATCATTTAACATACTTAGAAACCCACCACCACCGCGCTGAATTAATTTTCGCCTTATCACTACTCCTTGGATTTGAAAACTTTTTTATGCTATTCAAAGAGCCAGCATTCAATAGAGGCTTGTAAATAGGTAGACATTTGTGTATTGCAAAAGCTAAATCGCGAATGAAATCATCACTTGAATTTTGAATTAATTTACACTCCTTATTATCATGTATCCTGTTTAGCTTTCGCAACGCCTTTTTAAACTGACTTGAAGGTTTGAAGGACCGTTTCGATTGACGAGAAGATGCCTTCCGTTTTACATTTTTATTCTAATATGGAAATAGATAATACGATTACAATTTTTGCTTAGTACTTACAACATTATACACAAAAGTTTACAAGCATTCACATATCACGCAGAGTTTGTTGCTGGTACTTATAAAATTACACAAAACACTTAACAAGTTGTAGAGGGAAACTGTTACACACTCACATCGGCTAGAGTCTGATTTGTAGCAGTTATGAGTTGCTCAATGTCTTTCATTAGATGTTTTGAAATAGGAGAGCACATACAGCAGGGCTTTGAATGGAAAGTCTTTAAAATATTGGCATAGTATGCCCGCAAACTGATCACCTCAGAATGTCTTTGAGCAGCCACATTGATGCTTACTGATGGCGGTCCACTGAACAAGTCCAGTTTACATTTCTCACCTTCTCGTCAAAGTAGCTGGAGGTGATTATGTCATGGAGACATGTGTTGTGTTTCCGTTGGATACTGCTGCAGCAACAGCGAGAGTATTCCGGTACAATCTCAGTTTGAGCTAGTGGGCGAAATACTTCATTGAGCCAAAATCCTGCAACTCGTGTAAGAGCGTTGTTCACGACTCTCATTAACATTCTCTGCACCACAACGTCCTCTCCGCAGCGGAAATACTTCACTATTTCCTCCATCAGATCCACCAAATCCGCTTTATAGCCACTTATATTTACGGCAGAATAAAATATATTGCCGGTGAAGAGTTGACTTCGGTAAATTATTGAAATGGGAATGTTGGTAGTGAACGACATGCTGATTGACATTGTATTAGCCTCAAATTATGCGTGAAATAGAACGGTACAATGTCCTCCTTATATAGAAAAGCCACACAAAGACACAATAGTGACCAATCACAGACGTGCATGATGACTCATCATGCACGATATACAGTGACTGTTGAAGATATTTCTTGATCACAAAGGGGACAAGATGAAGTTTCAAAGGGTACATAACATGTAGAACACATAACGCTATGAGAACATGGTAAAAAGAGAAGGGATCGTTCCTGTTTAAAACATTTAACGCAGTTCCGTTCACATAATAATTTAAATGTCTCTTCTTCTAATTTCCTTCTGAAGTCACTTTTATTGGGAGAACTTTTTACTAAAACACTGTCAAATGTCTCCTTCTTTCCATATCGTTCCAATTTGATCCTCCAAATTTCACTATCATTGCAGTGTAGCATGGAGAAATCCTCTATCCACCTACGATCCAAATTGTGATTCATAGCATGCTCATCTAGATCCATTAGTCGATCAACTAAATCACCAGCGTTGATATTTTCACTGAGATTTGTTACAGTTTCTATAGCTTTGAATGAATATCCAAGGTCTCTTGCGACAACCCACGACGTTGGGATACTAATCATCATTATGTATGTCATCAAACAACTATCTCATATTTATAGCATAGTTTGTCTACGTAAAAAGGAAAATCAATGTGACTGTCATCTTGATTACAATGGTTGCAATAGTCACAATAGTCGCAATTGAGCAAACCCATTCAAAATCAAACAACGGACGTCTATCGGTACGTACCCAAGTGCTCAGAACCAAGTCACACAAGTTCGATCATAGACGTTCCACAGTACATGTGTTTCACAGTGTACTCAACCGAGTGCACCGAACACATGTACCTATCCAGTAAAACAGATGTCAAACATGTTCCTATTCATAACACTGAATTATACATGTACCTATCCATGTTCCTATTGATAACACTAAATTTTACATGTACCCATCCATGTACCTATCCCTCGCAAGTAGGGCACAGTTTTCACTATTATGGAAAGCTAAAAAAAAAAAACAAGCACCATGATCGCCGTTGTATTCGTAGAGATGTTGATGGTAGGAATGAGTCTGAAAATAGTCTGCTAAAGTTTTTATATGTAATGTTAACGAACGTAATGAATTATAAGACAATGAAATAAAATGTTATGTCACATTCAGGAGGAGAAGAGACAAAGCATGTATAAAAATTGTTGATTATTTCTTTTAGAACTGTTTCATTTTTATTTGTTATTAATTTTATTTAGTGATTTTATTTACTCATCACACCCAGCAGCAGATTATTAACCCTATTAGTAATCCTATTAATAATCGGAGGCGGTTAATTAATTATATGTATGATCAATGATTTTGAAACTGCAACCATGGTACGTACCTGAAATGTGATTGAGAAATGATGATTAACTTGTTGATTAGCTGTCTTGACAACCGTCCTCCGATATAGACTTTCAGCGAGTGACAGATTTAATCATCTTGTCCGCTGTCTACGCCTATGAGTGATTTTTACGATCATTCAACAATGCAACAGTGCATTTCAACTATCCTTTGTTATATTTCATCGTTTCATTCATTGATTGTAACTACTTTATCAATAGAAATCTTATCAACCAGCAGTACGTGTTTCATTTCATTCATAGTTCGTCATTTGACCACAATATTGATTAGAAAAGTCTAGGTAAGGAAGATTGTATGACTAAATAGAAATTAATAATACCATAGAAAGTGTTATTGTCTATTTATGTTAGACTACAAGTTGACAAGTAGACTACAATGTTTATTATTCGCTCTCTGTGAAATTATTCATCATATTTGGTGACATCTCAGATCCTAGATATCTAGCAGAATGAATGGCAATATTTCTATTGTATCAGATATCTTCGTTTGCCAACTATCTTGTTCAAAGTAAAAATCATGCTGAATGTGTCGTAATCACATTTGTAGACGTCAACTCAGTCACTGTTCGTTATCTACGCATTTTTATTTCCATTGCTCTATCAATATATTCGTTGATTGATCTTATTTGTCCAATTGTCAATGAGTTCATCAAATCATAGAAGTCTGATCTTGCCATATCTTTCAGATATGGAATTAAAGTATTTCTCTCATTGCCGTAGCTTGGACAAATAACAAAGAAATGATAGATGTCTTCGATCTGATCTAGATTACACAATTTACAAACACAGTCTTTATAGGTATTACGATTTTGATGCGTTCCAATTTCTGCTGCTAGTGTGTGATTTCCTACTCTGATTTTGATGATATTATTGATTTCAGTTTTGTCACTGCTGAGTGTAAGATGATGTCTTAATTCACACTGAAATCTACATAGCTGTAAATAATTTGATCCTTTATTGCTTTGTTTGGCACTGCATATCCATTCCTTTCTGAAATATTCCGTTAGCACGTTATTTATCATCTTTTTAGATTTTCCACTGTAATTCATGTTTTGCATTTCCCTGAATTTGATTTTGTCACATAAATTACTTATTCTTATGTACCATGTATTGCGGAAAGAGTTCTGGTCTATATTATTTTTTATGTTTTTGAATACTAGTTTGATTAATCGCATATTATCGCTGTTATTTAACTTAAGAAAATAGTTAATTGCTGATTTATAGCAATAAAATTCCATTGGTTTTATACCAAATTCTCCTATGATACAATAGTTAGGTGTAGTCATTCGTAAATGGTGAAATCGTTTATAAAATTGCACAATCACACGATTTAAATCATTTAAATTTTTATCGAAAAATAGTTCACTGCCATATTTCATTTTTGAAATCTTTAACATCTCAAATGCTTCTGTTAGTATTTTACCATCAACATTGCAGAATTCCTTCAAGGTTTTGGCAGTTACATATGCTGAGGTATTTCCTTTTTTGGTTAATTCTTCTATCTGCTTTCGATCACTTTTTGCAATCCAATTACCTAAATACTTATATTCCTCTACAACGTCAATTGAAGAAGAATAAAAGTTTTCATTTATAACAAGCTTTTCATATTTTTGTTTTTCATTAAAAATCATTATTTTTGTCCTTTCGTAATTTATTTTTAAACTATTATCTACGCAAAATTTTTGTAGTTGCTTAATTTGTTTGATTAGACCAGCTTGTGTTTCGCTCAGTAACAAAATATCATCTGCATAGATGAGTGTCAATATATGAATATCTATTATTTTTACAGGATCAAGTTTATTGATGTTTCTATACAAGTCATTCATATATATGCAAAATAGAGTTGGAGACAAGCTGTCTCCCTGAGGAACACCACTTTCTAGCTGAAATTCTTCACTTCCCTTTCCATTGAATAGAATTTTATATTTTTGTCGTTTATAATGTGTTCTATTAATGATGAAAAGTTATCTTTAGGAATAATGCATTTTATTTTAGCCATCAATCTACTTTTTAAGACAGAATCAAATGCTTTCTTAAGGTCAACAAAGCATGTGTACAGTGGTTTCTTATCATTTTTATATATTTGTATCGTTTCTTTTAAGATCCATATGTTGTCAATCGTAGAGTTGTTTTTCCTAAAACCTGTTTGTGATTCATGTAATATTTTGTATTTATCCATCCAAACATTTAATCTATCATTTAATATTCTTGTCATTAGCTTTTCAATACATGAAGATAAATTCAAGCACCGATATGAATTAGCATCATCTTTCTTGCCTTTTTTATAAATGGGAGTGATTCAACTGCTATGCCAAGGAGTATCATGGTCTATCATAATCTTATTAAAAAGTGTGTGCAAAATTTCAACTTGATTAGGATCATTCTTTATCATTTCATTGACTATTTCATCTGGACCACTGGATTTTGAAGATTTTGAGTACTTTATAGCATTTTCAACTTCTTTTATTGTGATACTTTGATTTAGAAAGTCATCATTTTCGACGGAGGTTATTTGAATTTCTATATTTTCTAAATTTTTCTTATGTGTTAGATTTTTGATATCAGCATCACTTTTGTCTATATTTTCTTTAAAATCTTGAGCATTTAAGGAGGTCGCATGTCCTGTACATTTCTTGCGTTTATTCTTATTTAATATCGCCCAGTATTTTTTTGTGTCATTGTTTGCTCTCGCTACTTGTAGTTCGTTTAGCTTTTTTGTTGCAAATTCCTTTTTTCCTTTTTTAAGCTTTTGTTGAGTTCTCTTTTTGTTTGTAGCAACACGCTTAGATTTTGCTCAGATTGATCGGCTTTAAATCTTCCAACATTTTGTTTATACGTTTTTCTAAGAAATCTTACGTCTTTAGAAAACATTATTTGATTACTTGAATTCATGGACTCCAATGATTCCTTGTTGGCCTCAATTAGTTTATTGTAAATTTCTGACTTATTCAATTGCTTTTCATTAATTTCTTTCATTAGGTTTGATCCCTTAATCAAAACATTTTGACGATATTTTTCAATGTCATGCTTAAGTGTCCACTTGAAAGGGATAATGCGTTTATCATAATTTATTTGTGTTTTAAAATTCTTTTTTGGTAATTTGTATGCTGTTGATTTTAAGTAAATTCTTATATTAATCTTCATTGGTCTATGATCAGTGAATATTTTAGGTTCCATAATTTTGAGGGCTTCTAAATTATTTAGCAATGATTCCGAAATTATAAAGTAATCAATCACTGATTTATAGCATTTGTCATTTTGAAGCCTACAGAATGTATGTTCCCTATTTTCATGTCTTCCGTTGGTAAATATAAGAGATGCTTCATTGCAAAAGTTAATTAGTTCTCTTCCCAGTTTGTTTACAATCAAATCTTCAGAATTTCTCAGTGGCAGATTTAAGTGGTTGTTATCATTTAGTTTACCTATTCTACTATTCAGATCTCCCAACATTATGATATTTTTCATTTTAAACTTTTCTATGTGACATTTTATTCTGTCAAGGTAATCTTTATCAGCATATTTAGATTCTCTGCTTTCTCTATAGCACAAAATGATATGAATTTTTCTCATTTTATCCCATTGTTCGTTGGCTATTTCAATTATCATTGTATCTCCATTTTCAGATACTAATTTCTTTGTGCAAAAATTATCAGTTTTATAATACAGATTCATTCTCTCTCTCTCTCTCTCTCTCTCTCTCTCTCTCTCTCTCTCTCTCTCTCTCTCTCTCTCTCTCTCTCTCTCTCTCTCTCTCTCTCTCTCTCTCTCTCTCTCTCTCTCTCTCTCTCTCTCTCTCTCTCTCTCTCTCTCTCTCTCTATCCATAAATTTCCTTCTTTCATCGAAAGTGAAACTATTCGAAATTGGCTTTTTGACTTCAACATAAACAGGTTTCAGCGCTTGCATTGGAATAATAAGTTCTATTCATTTCAGCCAATCAATTTGGGCTGTTCTCAAGGAACGGTTGGTGGCCCTAACATATTCTCCATCATGACAGACGATCTTCGTGCCAAGCATGATATTGCTAAAATCATAAAATATTCGGATGATAGTACAATTATTGTGCCATGCTACAAAAATCCAGATAATCAACAACAAAGCCATCTACAGAGTGAATTCAACAACATACTAAATTGGTCAGAAATCAACTTCTTCAAGATAAATATGGCAAAAAGCAAGCAAATGCGATTTTCATTGAATTATTTGAATGACTGCCAATGCAATGATGTGTCTCTAGCTAATACTAATAGCATGAATATTCTTGGGATAAAATTCCAAGCAAATTGCAATTTTACTAATCATGTGCATGAGTTAATAGGACGCTTAAAATCATCTTTGTATGTCTTGAAGGATCTCCGCTTACAAAACGTGCCCACAAAGCATGTCAATCGGATGTTTGACTCCATTATTCTGTCCAGAATCCGATATGGAATTTCTGTATATGGAAGTGATGATGGAGCCATCACTCGAGTTGATAAATTTTTAGACAGCTGTTTCCGCTACCATTTTACAACTTGTCAGTATTCTGCGAGAAACCTTCTAGCAGAAGAAGATACAAGAATTGGAAAATCCATAATGAAGAATACCATTCATCCTCTACATGCCGCCCTAGACCAAAATAGAAAAAAGTATCAAACACGTCATAACTACAAATTTTCAAGACCAATGACAAATACTATAAAATTTCAAAGATCCTTTTGTAACCGTGTTTTGTGTCTTCCGATAACTTAAACATATCTTTCTGAGAAAGATGAAAATCCTGTATTTGGTTTTTCAATATAAATTTTCATAGTTCATAGTTCATAGTTCTCTCTCTCTCTCTCTCTCTCTCTATTTTTTTCTCTCTATTTCTCTATCTATAAATTTCCTTCTTTAATCGAAAGTGAAACTATTCGAAATTGGCTTTTTGACTTCAACATAAACAGGTTTCAGCGCTTGCATTGGAATAATAAGTTCTATTCATTTCAGCCAATCAATTTGGGCTGTTCTCAAGGAACGGTTGGTGGCCCTAACATATTCTCCATCATGACAGACGATCTTCGTGCCAAGCATGATATTGCTAAAATCATAAAATATTCGGATGATAGTACAATTATTGTGCCATGCTACAAAAATCCAGATAATCAACAACAAAGCCATCTACAGAGTGAATTCAACAACATACTAAATTGGTCAGAAATCAACTTCTTCAAGATAAATACACTGTAAGCCAGCACCTCCTAAAATCGAAGAAACCTGCATCCTAAAGCTCCAAATACTAGAATTTTAGGAGGTTTCGTGAAATAGAATGTTGACATACTAAAGAGAACAATAACCCTAGTGCGCTAGCCTCCTAAAACGCTTTGCTTTAGGAAAATTTTATTAGTTACGAATAGTGTCTTGCTTTAGTGTGTGATTTAGGAGGTGCTGGTTTAGAGTGTATGGCAAAAAGCAAGCAAATGCGATTTTCATTGAATTATTTGAATGACTGCCAATGCAATGATGTGTCTCTAGCTAATACTAATAGCATGAATATTCTTGGGATAAAATTCCAAGCAAATTGCAATTTTACTAATCATGTGCATGAGTTAATAGGACGCTTAAAATCATCTTTGTATGTCTTGAAGGATCTCCGCTTACAAAACGTGCCCACAAAGCATGTCAATCGGATGTTTGACTCCATTATTCTGTCCAGAATCCGATATGGAATTTCTGTATATGGAAGTGATGATGGAGCCATCACTCGAGTTGATAAATTTTTAGACAGCTGTTTCCGCTACCATTTTACAACTTGTCAGTATTCTGCGAGAAACCTTCTAGCAGAAGAAGATACAAGAATTGGAAAATCCATAATGAAGAATACCATTCATCCTCTACATGCCGTCCTAGACCAAAATAGAAAAAGTATCAAACACGTCATAACTACAAATTTTCAAGACCAATGACAAATACTATAAAATTTCAAAGATCCTTTTGTAACCGTGTTTTGTGTCTTCCGATAACTTAAACATATCTTTGTGAGAAAGATGAAAATCCTGTATTTGGTTTTTCAATATAAATTTTCATAGTTCATAGTTCATAGTTCTCTCTCTCTCTCTCTCTATTTTTTTCTCTCTATTTCTCTATCTATAAATTTCCTTCTTTCATCGAAAGTGAAACTATTCGAAATTGGCTTTTTGACTTCAACATAAACAGGTTTCAGCGCTTGCATTGGAATAATAAGTTCTATTCATTTCAGCCAATCAATTTGGGCTGTTCTCAAGGAACGGTTGGTGGCCCTAACATATTCTCCATCATGACAGACGATCTTCGTGCCAAGCATGATATTGCTAAAATCATAAAATATTCGGATGATAGTACAATTATTGTGCCATGCTACAAAAATCCAGATAATCAACAACAAAGCCATCTACAGAGTGAATTCAACAACATACTAAATTGGTCAGAAATCAACTTCTTCAAGATAAATATGGCAAAAAGCAAGCAAATGCGATTTTCATTGAATTATTTGAATGACTGCCAATGCAATGATGTGTCTCTAGCTAATACTAATAGCATGAATATTCTTGGGATAAAATTCCAAGCAAATTGCAATTTTACTAATCATGTGCATGAGTTAATAGGACGCTTAAAATCATCTTTGTATGTCTTGAAGGATCTCCGCTTACAAAACGTGCCCACAAAGCATGTCAATCGGATGTTTGACTCCATTATACTGTCCAGAATCGATATGGAATTTCTGTATATGGAAGTGATGATGGAGCCATCACTCGAGTTGATAAATTTTTAGACAGCTGTTTCCGCTACCATTTTACAACTTGTCAGTATTCTGCGAGAAACCTTCTAGCAGAAGAAGATACAAGAATTGGAAAATCCATAATGAAGAATACCATTCATCCTCTACATCCCGTCCTAGACCAAAATAGAAAAAAGTATCAAACACGTCATAACTACAAATTTTCAAGACCAATGACAAATACTATAAAATTTCAAAGATCCTTTTGTAACCGTGTTTTGTGTCTTCCGATAACTTAAACATATCTTTGTGAGAAAGATGAAAATCCTGTATTTGGTTTTTCAATATAAATTTTCATAGTTCATAGTTCATAGTTCTCTCTCTCTCTCTATTTTTTCTCTCTATTTCTCTATCTATAAATTTCCTTCTTTCATCGAAAGTGAAACTATTCGAAATTGGCTTTTTGACTTCAACATAAACAGGTTTCAGCGCTTGCATTGGAATAATAAGTTCTATTCATTTCAGCCAATCAATTTGGGCTGTTCTCAAGGAACGGTTGGTGGCCCTAACATATTCTCCATCATGACAGACGATCTTCGTGCCAAGCATGATATTGCTAAAATCATAAAATATTCGGATGATAGTACAATTATTGTGCCATGCTACAAAAATCCAGATAATCAACAACAAAGCCATCTACAGAGTGAATTCAACAACATACTAAATTGGTCAGAAATCAACTTCTTCAAGATAAATATGGCAAAAAGCAAGCAAATGCGATTTTCATTGAATTATTTGAATGACTGCCAATGCAATGATGTGTCTCTAGCTAATACTAATAGCATGAATATTCTTGGGATAAAATTCCAAGCAAAGTGCAATTTTACTAATCATGTGCATGAGTTAATAGGACGCTTAAAATCATCTTTGTATGTCTTGAAGGATCTCCGCTTACAAAACGTGCCCACAAAGCATGTCAATCGGATGTTTGACTCCATTATTCTGTCCAGAATCCGATATGGAATTTCTGTATATGGAAGTGATGATGGAGCCATCACTCGAGTTGATAAATTTTTAGACAGCTGTTTCCGCTACCATTTTACAACTTGTCAGTATTCTGCGAGAAACCTTCTAGCAGAAGAAGATACAAGAATTGGAAAATCCATAATGAAGAATACCATTCATCATCTACATGCCGTCCTAGACCAAAATAGAAAAAAGTATCAAACACGTCATAACTACAAATTTTCAAGACCAATGACAAATACTATAAAATTTCAAAGATCCTTTTGTAACCGTGTTTTGTGTCTTCCGATAACTTAAACATATCTTTGTGAGAAAGATGAAAATCCTGTATTTGGTTTTTCAATATAAATTTTCATAGTTCATAGTTCATAGTTCTCTCTCTCTCTCTCTCTATTTTTTTCTCTCTATTTCTCTATCTATAAATTTCCTTCTTTCATCGAAAGTGAAACTATTCGAAATTGGCTTTTTGACTTCAACATAAACAGGTTTCAGCGCTTGCATTGGAATAATAAGTTCTATTCATTTCAGCCAATCAATTTGGGCTGTTCTCAAGGAACGGTTGGTGGCCCTAACATATTCTCCATCATGACAGACGATCTTCGTGCCAAGCATGATATTGCTAAAATCATAAAATATTCGGATGATAGTACAATTATTGTGCCATGCTACAAAAATCCAGATAATCAACAACAAAGCCATCTACAGAGTGAATTCAACAACATACTAAATTGGTCAGAAATCAACTTCTTCAAGATAAATATGGCAAAAAGCAAGCAAATGCGATTTTCATTGAATTATTTGAATGACTGCCAATGCAATGATGTGTCTCTAGCTAATACTAATAGCATGAATATTCTTGGGATAAAATTCCAAGCAAAGTGCAATTTTACTAATCATGTGCATGAGTTAATAGGACGCTTAAAATCATCTTTGTATGTCTTGAAGGATCTCCGCTTACAAAACGTGCCCACAAAGCATGTCAATCGGATGTTTGACTCCATTATTCTGTCCAGAATCCGATATGGAATTTCTGTATATGGAAGTGATGATGGAGCCATCACTCGAGTTGATAAATTTTTAGACAGCTGTTTCCGCTACCATTTTACAACTTGTCAGTATTCTGCGAGAAACCTTCTAGCAGAAGAAGATACAAGAATTGGAAAATCCATAATGAAGAATACCATTCATCCTCTACATCCCGTCCTAGACCAAAATAGAAAAAAGTATCAAACACGTCATAACTACAAATTTTCAAGACCAATGACAAATACTATAAAATTTCAAAGATCCTTTTGTAACCGTGTTTTGTGTCTTCCGATAACTTAAACATATCTTTGTGAGAAAGATGAAAATCCTGTATTTGGTTTTTCAATATAAATTTTCATAGTTCATAGTTCATAGTTCTCTCTCTCTCTCTCTCTCTATTTTTTTCTCTCTATTTCTCTATCTATAAATTTCCTTCTTTCATCGAAAGTGAAACTATTCGAAATTGGCTTTTTGACTTCAACATAAACAGGTTTCAGCGCTTGCATTGGAATAATAAGTTCTATTCATTTCAGCCAATCAATTTGGGCTGTTCTCAAGGAACGGTTGGTGGCCCTAACATATTCTCCATCATGACAGACGATCTTCGTGCCAAGCATGATATTGCTAAAATCATAAAATATTCGGATGATAGTACAATTATTGTGCCATGCTACTAAAAATCCAGATAATCAACAACAAAGCCATCTACAGATGTGAATTCAACAACATACTAAATTGGTCAGAAATCAACTTCTTCAAGATAAATATGGCAAAAAGCAAGCAAATGCGATTTTCATTGAATTATTTGAATGACTGCCAATGCAATGATGTGTCTCTAGCTAATACTAATAGCATGAATATTCTTGGGATAAAATTCCAAGCAAATTGCAATTTTACTAATCATGTGCATGAGTTAATAGGACGCTTAAAATCATCTTTGTATGTCTTGAAAGATCTCCGCTTACAAAACGTGCCCACAAAGCATGTCAATCGGATGTTTGACTCCATTATTCTGTCCAGAATCCGATATGGAATTTCTGTATATGGAAGTGATGATGGAGCCATCACTCGAGTTGATAAATTTTTAGACAGCTGTTTCCGCTACCATTTTACAACTTGTCAGTATTCTGCGAGAAACCTTCTAGCAGAAGAAGATACAAGAATTGGAAAATCCATAATGAATAAAAACATTCATCAACTACATGCCGTCCTAGACCAAAATAGAAAAAAGTATCAAACACGTCATAACTACAAATTTTCAAGACCAATGACAAATACTATAAAATTTCAAAGATCCTTTTGTAACCGTGTTTTGTGTCTTCCGATAACTTAAACATATCTTTGTGAGAAAGATGAAAATCCTGTATTTGGTTTTTCAATATAAATTTTCATAGTTCATAGTTCATAGTTCTCTCTCTCTCTCTCTCTATTTTTTTCTCTCTATTTCTCTATCTATAAATTTCCTTCTTTCATCGAAAGTGAAACTATTCGAAATTGGCTTTTTGACTTCAACATAAACAGGTTTCAGCGCTTGCATTGGAATAATAAGTTCTATTCATTTCAGCCAATCAATTTGGGCTGTTCTCAAGGAACGGTTGGTGGCCCTAACATATTCTGCATCATGACAGACGATCTTCGTGCCAAGCATGATATTGCTAAAATCATAAAATATTCGGATGATAGTACAATTATTGTGCCATGCTACAAAAATCCAGATAATCAACAACAAAGCCATCTACAGAGTGAATTCAACAACATACTAAATTGGTCAGAAATCAACTTCTTCAAGATAAATATGGCAAAAAGCAAGCAAATGCGATTTCATTGAATTATTTGAATGACTGCCAATGCAATGATGTGTCTCTAGCTAATACTAATAGCATGAATATTCTTGGGATAAAATTCCAAGCAAATTGCAATTTTACTAATCATGTGCATGAGTTAATAGGACGCTTAAAATCATCTTTGTATGTCTTGAAAGATCTCCGCTTACAAAACGTGCCCACAAAGCATGTCAATCGGATGTTTGACTCCATTATTCTGTCCAGAATCCGAATGGAATTTCTGTATATGGAAGTGATGATGGAGCCATCACTCGAGTTGATAAATTTTTAGACAGCTGTTTCCGCTACCATTTTACAACTTGTCAGTATTCTGCGAGAAACCTTCTAGCAGAAGAAGATACAAGAATTGGAAAATCCATAATGAAGAATACCATTCATCCTCTACATGCCGTCCTAGACCAAAATAGAAAAAAGTATCAAACACGTCATAACTACAAATTTTCAAGACCAATGACAAATACTATAAAATTTCAAAGATCCTTTTGTAACCGTGTTTTGTGTCTTCCGTAACTTAAACATATCTTTCTGAGAAAGATGAAAATCCTGTATTTGGTTTTTCAATATAAATTTTCATAGTTCATAGTTCATAGTTCTCTCTCTCTCTCTCTCTCTATTTTTTTCTCTCTATTTCTCTATCTATAAATTTCCTTCTTTCATCGAAAGTGAAACTATTCGAAATTGGCTTTTTGACTTCAACATAAACAGGTTTCAGCGCTTGCATTGGAATAATAAGTTCTATTCATTTCAGCCAATCAATTTGGGCTGTTCTCAAGGAACGGTTGGTGGCCCTAACATATTCTCCATCATGACAGACGATCTTTCGTGCCAAGCATGATATTGCTAAAATCATAAAAAATTCGGAAGATAGTACAATTATTGAGCCATGCTACAAAAATCCAGATAATCAACAACAAACCCAACTACAGAGAGAATTCAACAACATACTAAATTGTTCAGAAATCAACTACATCAACATAAATAATGGCAAAAAGCAAGCTAATGTGATTTTCATTGAATTATTTGAATGACTGCCAATGCAATGATGTGTCTCTAGCTAATACTAATAGCATGAATATTCTTGGGATAAAATTCCAAGCAAAGTGCAATTTTACTAATCATGTGCAGAGTTAATAGGACGCTTAAAATCATCTTTGTATGTCTTGAAGGATATCCGCTTACAAAACGTGCCCACAAAGCATGTCAATCGGATGTTTGACTCCATTATTCTGTCCAGAATCCGATATGGAATTTTCTGTATATGGAAGTGATGATGGGTACACTTCCGCAGACGACAAAATGAACAAGACACGAACAGATAGTGGCGAAAAACCTTATGATAGCGTGGGGTGACTGCACCAAGGCCACCCTGCCCAAAAGAAATGCACAGTAAAAACTGTTCATCATGATTGACAAACACATGACCTCTATGATCGCGCTCCACAGACCTGATCTCCTGCGACAATGATCAATGTCAACGTAAAAAAGACAAAAAGGCAAAAAAAAAAATCATGTAATAAAAAATTGGGAGAACATTGAATGTTGAAAAATGAACATGGAAAAAACAAAACTGCGACGAACCACTACAAAAGAAACGGAAAAATGACAATGTGTAGAAATAACAGCCATAAAGAGAATGAATGCATTAAACATAGAATATGCTTCTGAAACCCACTATGACTTATACGCATGGACTGACGCCTTCACACGGTCAAAATACTTATGCACAACTGATCCACTATGAAAAACTGACAAAACGAGAAAAGAAATATGGTACTTGAGAAAAGCTGAAAACATAAAAGAACATTGGAAAAAAGAACAACTGACTAATACATCCCAATGGCTACACAATGTAGCAATGAGGGATCCATATAAATGAAAATAAACACAAAATTATTCTCAATGAATTGAAAATGTTACTGGGACTAAAAACAAGACTCTAAGAATATGACGCAACAATGGCCAAACAAAGCGACCATGCCACACCAAACCATGCCACAACTGACAGTGCTCGCGACCGACTTATAATGAACAACACCAACCCGCTCACTCCCTGAATGCACTTGAACAATTGAAACAGTCCCCTACAATGCACGCATGCAAACACAATGGACACATTAGCACATTTAAATAAAATGACTTAACTGAAAGCACAGCTCAACTTCAATATAAAAATGCCAACCTGCGATTGGAACAAATTCCTCCACCCCTATTGCTCGCAGTGACAAACTGCACAAAGCAATACACTTTACCTAACCCCTGACATACAACATCTCCTGAAAAATGATGAGCACCCTTCCCCCTGCGCACGCACCAACCTTGGATCTCCAACACGTTGGCGCCCCAATCCCCCCTCCGCGTCCCCACCACCCTCCTTATCTGCCATCCCTCCCCACCCCTCCCAACACCCCCACCCACTCCACATTACCCCCACCACTCCCACATCCCCCCCTTTCTTCCAAACCTTTTTCACCGTCCCTTCCCATTCCCCAATCCTCGAGTTGATAAATTTTTAGACAGCTGTTTCCGCTAACCATTTTACAACTTGTCAGTATTCTGCGAGAAACCCTTCTAGCAGAAGAAGATACAAGAATTGGAAAATCCATAATGAAGAATACCATTCATCCTCTACATCCCGTCCTAGACCAAAATAGAAAAAAGTATCAAACACGTCATAACTACAAATTTTCAAGACCAATGACAAATACTATAAAATTTCAAAGATCCTTTTGTAACCGTGTTTTGTGTCTTCAGATAAATTAAACATATCTTTGTGAGAAAGATGAAAATCCTGTATTTGGTTTTTCAATATAAATTTTCATAGTTAATAGTTCATAGTTCTCTCTCTCTCTCTCTCTCTCACTCTATTTTTTCTCTCTATTTCTCTATATATAAATTTCCTTCTTTCATCGAAAGTGAAACTATTCGAAATTGGCTTTTTGACTTCAACATAAACAGGTTTCAGCGCTTGCATTGGAATAATAAGTTCTATTCATTTCAGCCAATCAATTTGGGCTGTTCTCAAGGAACGGTTGGTGGCCCTAACATATTCTCCATCATGACAGACGATCTTCGTGCCAAGCATGATATTGCTAAAATCATAAAATATTCGATGATAGTACAATTATTGTGCCATGCTACAAAAATCCAGATAATCAACCAACAAAGCCATCTACAGAGTGAATTCAACAACATACTAAATTGGTCAAAATCAACTTCTTCAAGATAAATATGGCAAAAAGCAAGCAAATGCGATTTTCATTGAATTATTTGAATGACTGCCAATGCAATGATGTGTCCTCTAGCTAATACTAATAGCATGAATATTCTTGGGATTAAAATTCCAAGCAAATTGCAATTTTACTAATCATGTGCATGAGTTAATAGGACGCTTAAAATCATCTTTGTATGTCTTGAAGGATCTCCGCTTACAAAACGTGCCCACAAAGCATTGTCAATCGGCTGTTTGACTCCATTATTCTGTCCAGAATCCATATGGAATTTCTGTATATGGAAGTGATGATGGAGCCATCACTCGAGTTGATAAATTTTTAGAACAGCTGTTTCCGCTACCATTTTACAACTTGTCAGTATTCTGCGAGAAACCTTCTAGCAGAAGAAGATACAAGAATTGGGAAAATCCATAATGAAGAATACCAGTCAGCCTCTACATGCCGTCCTAGACCAAAATAGAAAAAAGTATCAAACACGTCATAACTACAAATTTTCAAGACCCCAAAAAATGGACAAATACTATAAAATTTCAAAGATCCTTTTGTAACCGTGTTTTGTGTCTTCCGATAACTTAAACATATCTTTGTGAGAAAGATGAAAATCCTGTATTTGGTTTTTCAATATAAATTTTCATAGTTCATAGTTCATGGTTCTCTCTCTCTCTCTCTCTATTTTTTTCTCTCTAATTTTCTCTATCTATAAATTTCCTTCTTTCATCGAAAGTGAAACTATTCGAAATTGGCTTTTTGACTTCAACATAAACAGGTTTCAGCGCTTGCATTGGAATAATAAGTTCTATTCATTTCAGCCATCAATTTTGGGGCTGTTCTCAAGGAACGGTTGGTGGCCCTGACAATCTATTCTCCATCATGACAGACCGGATCTTCGTGCCAAGCATGATATTGCTAAAATCATAAAATATTCGGATGATAGTTACAAATTATTGGTGCCACCGCTACAAAAATCCAGATAATCAACAACAAAGCCATCTACAGAGTGAATTCAACAACATACTAAATATGGTCAGAAATCAACTTCTTCAAGATAAATATGGCAAAAAGCAAGCAAATGCGATTTTCATTGAATTAATTTGAATGAAGCGTGCCAATGCAATGATGTGTCTCTAGCTAATACTATTATATGCATGAATATTCTTGGGATAAAATTCAAGCAAATTGCTGACGGAATTTTTTACTAATCATGTGCATGAGTTAAATAGGACGCTTAAAATCATCTTTGTATGTCTTGAAGGATCTCCCGCGTTACAAAACGTGCCCACAAAGCATGGTCAATCGGATGTTTGACTCCATTATTCTGTCCAGAATCCGATATGGAATTTCTGTATATGGAAGTGATGATGGAGCCATCACTCGAGTTGATAAAATTGTTTTAGACAGCGGTTTCCGCTACCATTTTACAACTGTCAGTATTCTGCGAGAAACCTTCTAGCAGAAGAAGATACCAAGAATTGGAAAATCCATAATGGAAGAATACCATTCATCCTCTACAATGTCCCCGTCCTAGACCAAAATAGAAAAAGTATCAAACACGTCATAACTACAAATTTTCAAGACCAATGACAAATAATTATCTATAAAATTTCAAAGATCCTTTGTGTAACCGTGTTTTGTGTCTTCCGATAACTTAAACATAGACTTTGTGAGTAAAGAGTGAAAATCCGGTATTTGTGTTTTTCAATATAAATTTCATAGTCATGTTCATAGTTCATAGTTCTCTCAGCTCCGTCTCTATTTTTTTCTCTCTATTTCTCTATCTATAAATTTTCCCTTCCTTCTTTCATCGAAAGTGAAACTATTCGAAATTGGCTTTTTGACTTCAACATAAACAGGTTTCAGCGCTTGCATTGGAATAATAACGTTCTATTACATTTCAGCCAATCAATTTGGGCTGTTCTCAGGAACGGTTGGTGGCCCTAACATAATCTCCATCATGACAGACGATCTTCGTGCCAAGCATGATATTGCTAAAATCATAAAATAATTCGGATGATAGTACAATTATTGTGCCATGCTACAAAAATCCAGATAATCAACAACAAAGCCATCTACAGAGTGAATTCAACAACATACTAAATTGGTCAGAAATCAACTTCTTCAAGATAAATATGGCAAAAAGCAAGCAAATGCGATTTTCATTGAATTATTTGAATGACTGCCAATGCAATGATGTGTCTCTAGCTAATACTAATAGCATGAATATTCTTGGGATAAAATTCCAAGCAAATTGCAATTTTACTAATCATGTGCATGAGTTAATAGGACGCTTAAAATCATCTTTGTATGTCTTGAAGGATCTCCGCTTACAAAACGTGCCCACAAAGCATGTCAATCGGATGTTTGACTCCATTATTCTGTCCAGAATCCGATATGGAATTTCTGTATATGGAAGTGATGATGGAGCCATCACTCGAGTTGATAAATTTTTAGACAGCTGTTTCCGCTACCATTTTACAACTTGTCAGTATTCTGCGAGAAACCTTCTAGCAGAAGAGAGATACAAGAATTGGAAAATCCATAATGAAGAATACCATTCATCCTCTACATGCCGTCCTAGACCAAAATAGAAAAAAGTATCCAAACACGTCATAACTACAAATTTTCAAGACCAATGACAAATACTATAAAATTTCAAAGATCCTTTTGTAACCGTGTTTTTGTGTCTTCCGATAACTTAAACATATCTTTGTGAGAAAGATGAAAAATCCTGTATTTGGGTTTTCAATATAAATTTTCATAGTTCATAGTTCCATTAGTTCTCTCTCTCTCTCTCTCTCTATATTTTTCTCTCTATATATCTATCTATAAATTTCCTTCTTTCATCGAAAGTGAAACTATTCGAAATTGGCTTTTTGACTTCAACATAAACAGGTTTCAGCGCTTGCATTGGAATAATAAGTTCTATTCATTTCAGCCAATCAATTTGGGCTGTTCTCAAGGAACGGTTGGTGGCCCTAACATATTCTCCATCATGACAGACGATCTTCGTGCCAAGCATGATATTGCTAAAATCATAAAATATTCGGATGATAGTACAATTATTGTTCCAATGCTAAAAAAAAATCCAGATAATCAACAACAAAGCCATCTACAGAGTGAATTCAACAACATACTAAATTGGTCAGAAATCAACTTCTTCAAGATAAATATGGCAAAAAGCAAGCAAATGCGATTTTCATTGAATTATTTGAATGACTGCCAATGCAATGATGTGTCTCTAGCTAATACTAATAGCATGAATATTCTTGGGATAAAATTCCAAGCAAATTGCAATTTTACTAATCATGTGCATGAGTTAATAGGACGCTTAAAATCATCTTTGTATGTCTTGAAGGATCTCCGCTTACAAAACGTGCCCACAAAGCATGTCAATCGGATGTTTGACTCCATTATTCTGTCCAGAATCCGATATGGAATTTCTGTATATGGAAGTGATGATGGAGCCATCACTCGAGTTGATAAATTTTTAGACAGCTGTTTCCGCTACCATTTTACAACTTGTCAGTATTCTGCGAGAAACCTTCTAGCAGAAGAAGATACAAGAATTGGAAAATCCATAATGAAGAATACCATTCATCCTCTACATGCCGTCCTAGACCAAAATAGAAAAAAGTATCGAACACGTCATAACTACAAATTTTCAAGACCAATGACAAATACTATAAAATTTCAAAGATCCTTTTGTAACCGTGTTTTGTGTCTTCCGATAACTTCAACATATCTTTGTGAGAAAGATGAAAATCCTGTATTTGGTTTTTCAATATAAATTTTCATAGTTCATAGTTCATAGTTCTCTCTCTCTCTCTCTCTATTTTTTTCTCTCTATTTCTCTATCTATAAATTTCCTTCTTTCATCGAAAGTGAAACTATTCGAAATTGGCTTTTTGACTTCAACATAAACAGGTTTCAGCGCTTGCATTGGAATAATAAGTTCTATTCATTTCAGCCAATCAATTTGGGCTGTTCTCAAGGAACGGTTGGTGGCCCTAACATATTCTCCATCATGACAGACGATCTTCGTGCCAAGCATGATATTGCTAAAATCATAAAATATTCGGATGATAGTACAATTATTGTGCCATGCTACAAAAATCCAGATAATCAACAACAAAGCCATCTACAGAGTGAATTCAACAACATACTAAATTGGTCAGAAATCAACTTCTTCAAGATAAATATGGCAAAAAGCAAGCAAATGCGATTTTCATTGAATTATTTGAATGACTGCCAATGCAATGATGTGTCTCTAGCTAATACTAATAGCATGAATATTCTTGGGATAAAATTCCAAGCAAATTGCAATTTTACTAATCATGTGCATGAGTTAATAGGACGCTTAAAATCATCTTTGTATGTCTTGAAGGATCTCCGCTTACAAAACGTGCCCACAAAGCATGTCAATCGGATGTTTGACTCCATTATTCTGTCCAGAATCCGATATGGAATTTCTGTATATGGAAGTGATGATGGAGCCATCACTCGAGTTGATAAATTTTTAGACAGCTGTTTCCGCTACCATTTTACAACTTGTCAGTATTCTGCGAGAAACCTTCTAGCAGAAGAAGATACAAGAATTGGAAAATCCATAATGAAGAATACCATTCATCCTCTACATGCCGTCCTAGACCAAAATAGAAAAAAGTATCAAACACGTCATAACTACAAATTTTCAAGACCAATGACAAATACTATAAAATTTCAAAGATCCTTTTGTAACCGTGTTTTGTGTCTTCCGATAACTTAAACATATCTTTGTGAGAAAGATGAAAATCCTGTATTTGGTTTTTCAATATAAATTTTCATAGTTCATAGTTCATAGTTCTCTCTCTCTCTCTCTCTATTTTTTTCTCTCTATTTCTCTATCTATAAATTTCCTTCTTTCATCGAAAGTGAAACTATTCGAAATTGGCTTTTTGACTTCAACATAAACAGGTTTCAGCGCTTGCATTGGAATAATAAGTTCTATTCATTTCAGCCAATCAATTTGGGCTGTTCTCAAGGAACGGTTGGTGGCCCTAACATATTCTCCATCATGACAGACGATCTTCGTGCCAAGCATGATATTGCTAAAATCATAAAATATTCGGATGATAGTACAATTATTGTGCCATGCTACAAAAATCCAGATAATCAACAACAAAGCCATCTACAGAGTGAATTCAACAACATACTAAATTGGTCAGAAATCAACTTCTTCAAGATAAATATGGCAAAAAGCAAGCAAATGCGATTTTCATTGAATTATTTGAATGACTGCCAATGCAATGATGTGTCTCTAGCTAATACTAATAGCATGAATATTCTTGGGATAAAATTCCAAGCAAATTGCAATTTTACTAATCATGTGCATGAGTTAATAGGACGTTTAAAATCATCTCTGTATGTCTTGAAGGATCTCCGCTTACAAAACGTACCCCAAAAGCATGTCAATCGGATGTTTGACTCCATTATTCTGTCCAGAATCCGATATGGAATTTCTGTATATGGAAGTGATGATGGAGCCATCACTCGAGTTGATAAATTTTTAGACAGCTGTTTCCGCTACCATTTTACAACTTGTCAGTATTCTGCGAGAAACCTTCTAGCAGAAGAAGATACAAGAATTGGAAAATCCATAATGAAGAATACCATTCATCCTCTACATGCCGTCCTAGACCAAAATAGAAAAAAGTATCAAACACGTCATAACTACAAATTTTCAAGACCAATGACAAATACTATAAAATTTCAAAGATCCTTTTGTAACCGTGTTTTGTGTCTTCCGATAACTTAAACATATCTTTGTGAGAAAGATGAAAATCCTGTATTTGGTTTTTCAATATAAATTTTCATAGTTCATAGTTCATAGTTCTCTCTCTCTCTCTCTCTCTATTTTTTTCTCTCTATTTCTCTATCTATAAATTTCCTTCTTTCATCGAAAGTGAAAACTATTCGAAATTGGCTTTTTGACTTCAACATAAACAGGTTTCAGCGCTTGCATTGGAATAATAAGTTCTATTCATTTCAGCCAATCAATTTGGCTGTTCTCAAGGAACGGTTGGTGGCCCTAACATATTCTCCATCATGACAGACGATCTTCGTGCCAAGCATGATATTGCTAAAATCATAAAATATTCGGATGATAGTACAATTATTGTGCCATGCTACAAAAATCCAGATAATCAACAACAAAGCCATCTACAGAGTGAATTCAACAACATACTAAATTGGTCAGAAATCAACTTCTTCAAGATAAATATGGCAAAAAGCAAGCAAATGCGATTTTCATTGAATTATTTGAATGACTGCCAATGCAATGATGTGTCTCTAGCTAATACTAATAGCATGAATATTCTTGGGATAAAATTCCAAGCAAATTGCAATTTTACTAATCATGTGCATGAGTTAATAGGACGCTTAAAATCATCTTTGTATGTCTTGAAGGATCTCCGCTTACAAAACGTGCCCACAAAGCATGTCAATCGGATGTTTGACTCCATTATTCTGTCCAGAATCCGATATGGAATTTCTGTATATGGAAGTGATGATGGAGCCATCACTCGAGTTGATAAATTTTTAGACAGCTGTTTCCGCTACCATTTTACAACTTTGTCAGTATTCTGCGAGAAACCTTCTAGCAGAAGAAGATACAAGAATTGGAAAATCCATAATGAAGAATACCATTCATCCTCTACATGCCGTCCTAGACCAAAATAGAAAAAAGTATCAAACACGTCATAACTACAAATTTTCAAGACCAATGACAAATACTATAAAATTTCAAAGATCCTTTTGTAACCGTGTTTTGTGTCTTCCGATAACTTAAACATATCTTTGTGAGAAAGATGAAAATCCTGTATTTGGTTTTTCAATATAAATTTTCATAGTTCATAGTTCATAGTTCTCTCTCTCTCTCTCTCTATTTTTTTCTCTCTATTTCTCTATCTATAAATTTCCTTCTTTCATCGAAAGTGAAACTATTCGAAATTGGCTATTTGACTTCAACATAAACAGGTTTCAGCGCTTGCATTGGAATAATAAGTTCTATTCATTTCAGCCAATCAATTTGGGCTGTTCTCAAGGAACGGTTGGTGGCCCTAACATATTCTCCATCATGACAGACGATCTTCGTGCCAAGCATGATATTGCTAAAATCATAAAATATTCGGATGATAGTACAATTATTGTGCCATGCTACAAAAATCCAGATAATCAACAACAAAGCCATCTACAGAGTGAATTCAACAACATACTAAATTGGTCAGAAATCAACTTCTTCAAGATAAATATGGCAAAAAGCAAGCAAATGCGATTTTCATTGAATTATTTGAATGACTGCCAATGCAATGATGTGTCTCTAGCTAATACTAATAGCATGAATATTCTTGGGATAAAATTCCAAGCAAATTGCAATTTTACTAATCATGTGCATGAGTTAATAGGACGCTTAAAATCATCTTTGTATGTCTTGAAGGATCTCCGCTTACAAAACGTGCCCACAAAGCATGTCAATCGGATGTTTGACTCCATTATTCTGTCCAGAATCCGATATGGAATTTCTGTATATGGAAGTGATGATGGAGCCATCACTCGAGTTGATAAATTTTTAGACAGCTGTTTCCGCTACCATTTTACAACTTGTCAGTATTCTGCGAGAAACCTTCTAGCAGAAGAAGATACAAGAATTGGAAAATCCATAATGAAGAATACCATTCATCCTCTACATGCCGTCCTAGACCAAAATAGAAAAAAGTATCAAACACGTCATAACTACAAATTTTCAAGACCAATGACAAATACTATAAAATTTCAAAGATCCTTTTGTAACCGTGTTTTGTGTCTTCCGATAACTTAAACATATCTTTGTGAGAAAGATGAAAATCCTGTATTTGGTTTTTCAATATAAATTTTCATAGTTCATAGTTCATAGTTCTCTCTCTCTCTATTTTTTTCTCTCTATTTCTCTATCTATAAATTTCCTTCTTTCATCGAAAGTGAAACTATTCGAAATTGGCTTTTTGACTTCAACATAAACAGGTTTCAGCGCTTGCATTGGAATAATAAGTTCTATTCATTTCAGCCAATCAATTTGGGCTGTTCTCAAGGAACGGTTGGTGGCCCTAACATATTCTCCATCATGACAGACGATCTTCGTGCCAAGCATGATATTGCTAAAATCATAAAATATTCGGATGATAGTACAATTATTGTGCCATGCTACAAAAATCCAGATAATCAACAACAAAGCCATCTACAGAGTGAATTCAACAACATACTAAATTGGTCAGAAATCAACTTCTTCAAGATAAATATGGCAAAAAGCAAGCAAATGCGATTTTCATTGAATTATTTGAATGACTGCCAATGCAATGATGTGTCTCTAGCTAATACTAATAGCATGAATATTCTTGGGATAAAATTCCAAGCAAATTGCAATTTTACTAATCATGTGCATGAGTTAATAGGACGCTTAAAATCATCTTTGTATGTCTTGAAGGATCTCCGCTTACAAAACGTGCCCACAAAGCATGTCAATCGGATGTTTGACTCCATTATTCTGTCCAGAATCCGATATGGAATTTCTGTATATGGAAGTGATGATGGAGCCATCACTCGAGTTGATAAATTTTTAGACAGCTGTTTCCGCTACCATTTTACAACTTGTCAGTATTCTGCGAGAAACCTTCTAGCAGAAGAAGATACAAGAATTGGAAAATCCATAATGAAGAATACCATTCATCCTCTACATGCCGTCCTAGACCAAAATAGAAAAAAGTATCAAACACGTCATAACTACAAATTTTCAAGACCAATGACAAATACTATAAAATTTCAAAGATCCTTTTGTAACCGTGTTTTGTGTCTTCCGATAACTTAAACATATCTTTGTGAGAAAGATGAAAATCCTGTATTTGGTTTTTCAATATAAATTTTCATAGTTCATAGTTCATAGTTCTCTCTCTCTCTCTCTCTCTATTTTTTTCTCTCTATTTCTCTATCTATAAATTTCCTTCTTTCATCGAAAGTGAAACTATTCGAAATTGGCTTTTTGACTTCAACATAAACAGGTTTCAGCGCTTGCATTGGAATAATAAGTTCTATTCATTTCAGCCAATCAATTTGGGCTGTTCTCAAGGAACGGTTGGTGGCCCTAACATATTCTCCATCATGACAGACGATCTTCGTGCCAAGCATGATATTGCTAAAATCATAAAATATTCGGATGATAGTACAATTATTGTGCCATGCTACAAAAATCCAGATAATCAACAACAAAGCCATCTACAGAGTGAATTCAACAACATACTAAATTGGTCAGAAATCAACTTCTTCAAGATAAATATGGCAAAAAGCAAGCAAATGCGATTTTCATTGAATTATTTGAATGACTGCCAATGCAATGATGTGTCTCTAGCTAATACTAATAGCATGAATATTCTTGGGATAAAATTCCAAGCAAATTGCAATTTTACTAATCATGTGCATGAGTTAATAGGACGCTTAAAATCATCTTTGTATGTCTTGAAGGATCTCCGCTTACAAAACGTGCCCACAAAGCATGTCAATCGGATGTTTGACTCCATTATTCTGTCCAGAATCCGATATGGAATTTCTGTATATGGAAGTGATGATGGAGCCATCACTCGAGTTGATAAATTTTTAGACAGCTGTTTCCGCTACCATTTTACAACTTGTCAGTATTCTGCGAGAAACCTTCTAGCAGAAGAAGATACAAGAATTGGAAAATCCATAATGAAGAATACCATTCATCCTCTACATGCCGTCCTAGACCAAAATAGAAAAAAGTATCAAACACGTCATAACTACAAATTTTCAAGACCAATGACAAATACTATAAAATTTCAAAGATCCTTTTGTAACCGTGTTTTGTGTCTTCCGATAACTTAAACATATCTTTGTGAGAAAGATGAAAATCCTGTATTTGGTTTTTCAATATAAATTTTCATAGTTCATAGTTCATAGTTCTCTCTCTCTCTCTCTCTATTTTTTTCTCTCTATTTCTCTATCTATAAATTTCCTTCTTTCATCGAAAGTGAAACTATTCGAAATTGGCTTTTTGACTTCAACATAAACAGGTTTCAGCGCTTGCATTGGAATAATAAGTTCTATTCATTTCAGCCAATCAATTTGGGCTGTTCTCAAGGAACGGTTGGTGGCCCTAACATATTCTCCATCATGACAGACGATCTTCGTGCCAAGCATGATATTGCTAAAATCATAAAATATTCGGATGATAGTACAATTATTGTGCCATGCTACAAAAATCCAGATAATCAACAACAAAGCCATCTACAGAGTGAATTCAACAACATACTAAATTGGTCAGAAATCAACTTCTTCAAGATAAATATGGCAAAAAGCAAGCAAATGCGATTTTCATTGAATTATTTGAATGACTGCCAATGCAATGATGTGTCTCTAGCTAATACTAATAGCATGAATATTCTTGGGATAAAATTCCAAGCAAATTGCAATTTTACTAATCATGTGCATGAGTTAATAGGACGCTTAAAATCATCTTTGTATGTCTTGAAGGATCTCCGCTTACAAAACGTGCCCACAAAGCATGTCAATCGGATGTTTGACTCCATTATTCTGTCCAGAATCCGATATGGAATTTCTGTATATGGAAGTGATGATGGAGCCATCACTCGAGTTGATAAATTTTTAGACAGCTGTTTCCGCTACCATTTTACAACTTGTCAGTATTCTGCGAGAAACCTTCTAGCAGAAGAAGATACAAGAATTGGAAAATCCATAATGAAGAATACCATTCATCCTCTACATGCCGTCCTAGACCAAAATAGAAAAAAGTATCAAACACGTCATAACTACAAATTTTCAAGACCAATGACAAATACTATAAAATTTCAAAGATCCTTTTGTAACCGTGTTTTGTGTCTTCCGATAACTTAAACATATCTTTGTGAGAAAGATGAAAATCCTGTATTTGGTTTTTCAATATAAATTTTCATAGTTCATAGTTCATAGTTCTCTCTCTCTCTCTCTCTATTTTTTTCTCTCTATTTCTCTATCTATAAATTTCCTTCTTTCATCGAAAGTGAAACTATTCGAAATTGGCTTTTTGACTTCAACATAAACAGGTTTCAGCGCTTGCATTGGAATAATAAGTTCTATTCATTTCAGCCAATCAATTTGGGCTGTTCTCAAGGAACGGTTGGTGGCCCTAACATATTCTCCATCATGACAGACGATCTTCGTGCCAAGCATGATATTGCTAAAATCATAAAATATTCGGATGATAGTACAATTATTGTGCCATGCTACAAAAATCCAGATAATCAACAACAAAGCCATCTACAGAGTGAATTCAACAACATACTAAATTGGTCAGAAATCAACTTCTTCAAGATAAATATGGCAAAAAGCAAGCAAATGCGATTTTCATTGAATTATTTGAATGACTGCCAATGCAATGATGTGTCTCTAGCTAATACTAATAGCATGAATATTCTTGGGATAAAATTCCAAGCAAATTGCAATTTTACTAATCATGTGCATGAGTTAATAGGACGCTTAAAATCATCTTTGTATGTCTTGAAGGATCTCCGCTTACAAAACGTGCCCACAAAGCATGTCAATCGGATGTTTGACTCCATTATTCTGTCCAGAATCCGATATGGAATTTCTGTATATGGAAGTGATGATGGAGCCATCACTCGAGTTGATAAATTTTTAGACAGCTGTTTCCGCTACCATTTTACAACTTGTCAGTATTCTGCGAGAAACCTTCTAGCAGAAGAAGATACAAGAATTGGAAAATCCATAATGAAGAATACCATTCATCCTCTACATGCCGTCCTAGACCAAAATAGAAAAAAGTATCAAACACGTCATAACTACAAATTTTCAAGACCAATGACAAATACTATAAAATTTCAAAGATCCTTTTGTAACCGTGTTTTGTGTCTTCCGATAACTTAAACATATCTTTGTGAGAAAGATGAAAATCCTGTATTTGGTTTTTCAATATAAATTTTCATAGTTCATAGTTCATAGTTCTCTCTCTCTCTCTCTCTATTTTTTTCTCTCTATTTCTCTATCTATAAATTTCCTTCTTTCATCGAAAGTGAAACTATTCGAAATTGGCTTTTTGACTTCAACATAAACAGGTTTCAGCGCTTGCATTGGAATAATAAGTTCTATTCATTTCAGCCAATCAATTTGGGCTGTTCTCAAGGAACGGTTGGTGGCCCTAACATATTCTCCATCATGACAGACGATCTTCGTGCCAAGCATGATATTGCTAAAATCATAAAATATTCGGATGATAGTACAATTATTGTGCCATGCTACAAAAATCCAGATAATCAACAACAAAGCCATCTACAGAGTGAATTCAACAACATACTAAATTGGTCAGAAATCAACTTCTTCAAGATAAATATGGCAAAAAGCAAGCAAATGCGATTTTCATTGAATTATTTGAATGACTGCCAATGCAATGATGTGTCTCTAGCTAATACTAATAGCATGAATATTCTTGGGATAAAATTCCAAGCAAATTGCAATTTTACTAATCATGTGCATGAGTTAATAGGACGCTTAAAATCATCTTTGTATGTCTTGAAGGATCTCCGCTTACAAAACGTGCCCACAAAGCATGTCAATCGGATGTTTGACTCCATTATTCTGTCCAGAATCCGATATGGAATTTCTGTATATGGAAGTGATGATGGAGCCATCACTCGAGTTGATAAATTTTTAGACAGCTGTTTCCGCTACCATTTTACAACTTGTCAGTATTCTGCGAGAAACCTTCTAGCAGAAGAAGATACAAGAATTGGAAAATCCATAATGAAGAATACCATTCATCCTCTACATGCCGTCCTAGACCAAAATAGAAAAAAGTATCAAACACGTCATAACTACAAATTTTCAAGACCAATGACAAATACTATAAAATTTCAAAGATCCTTTTGTAACCGTGTTTTGTGTCTTCCGATAACTTAAACATATCTTTGTGAGAAAGATGAAAATCCTGTATTTGGTTTTTCAATATAAATTTTCATAGTTCATAGTTCATAGTTCTCTCTCTCTCTCTCTATTTTTTTCTCTCTATTTCTCTATCTATAAATTTCCTTCTTTCATCGAAAGTGAAACTATTCGAAATTGGCTTTTTGACTTCAACATAAACAGGTTTCAGCGCTTGCATTGGAATAATAAGTTCTATTCATTTCAGCCAATCAATTTGGGCTGTTCTCAAGGAACGGTTGGTGGCCCTAACATATTCTCCATCATGACAGACGATCTTCGTGCCAAGCATGATATTGCTAAAATCATAAAATATTCGGATGATAGTACAATTATTGTGCCATGCTACAAAAATCCAGATAATCAACAACAAAGCCATCTACAGAGTGAATTCAACAACATACTAAATTGGTCAGAAATCAACTTCTTCAAGATAAATATGGCAAAAAGCAAGCAAATGCGATTTTCATTGAATTATTTGAATGACTGCCAATGCAATGATGTGTCTCTAGCTAATACTAATAGCATGAATATTCTTGGGATAAAATTCCAAGCAAATTGCAATTTTACTAATCATGTGCATGAGTTAATAGGACGCTTAAAATCATCTTTGTATGTCTTGAAGGATCTCCGCTTACAAAACGTGCCCACAAAGCATGTCAATCGGATGTTTGACTCCATTATTCTGTCCAGAATCCGATATGGAATTTCTGTATATGGAAGTGATGATGGAGCCATCACTCGAGTTGATAAATTTTTAGACAGCTGTTTCCGCTACCATTTTACAACTTGTCAGTATTCTGCGAGAAACCTTCTAGCAGAAGAAGATACAAGAATTGGAAAATCCATAATGAAGAATACCATTCATCCTCTACATGCCGTCCTAGACCAAAATAGAAAAAAGTATCAAACACGTCATAACTACAAATTTTCAAGACCAATGACAAATACTATAAAATTTCAAAGATCCTTTTGTAACCGTGTTTTGTGTCTTCCGATAACTTAAACATATCTTTGTGAGAAAGATGAAAATCCTGTATTTGGTTTTTCAATATAAATTTTCATAGTTCATAGTTCATAGTTCTCTCTCTCTCTCTCTCTATTTTTTTCTCTCTATTTCTCTATCTATAAATTTCCTTCTTTCATCGAAAGTGAAACTATTCGAAATTGGCTTTTTGACTTCAACATAAACAGGTTTCAGCGCTTGCATTGGAATAATAAGTTCTATTCATTTCAGCCAATCAATTTGGGCTGTTCTCAAGGAACGGTTGGTGGCCCTAACATATTCTCCATCATGACAGACGATCTTCGTGCCAAGCATGATATTGCTAAAATCATAAAATATTCGGATGATAGTACAATTATTGTGCCATGCTACAAAAATCCAGATAATCAACAACAAAGCCATCTACAGAGTGAATTCAACAACATACTAAATTGGTCAGAAATCAACTTCTTCAAGATAAATATGGCAAAAAGCAAGCAAATGCGATTTTCATTGAATTATTTGAATGACTGCCAATGCAATGATGTGTCTCTAGCTAATACTAATAGCATGAATATTCTTGGGATAAAATTCCAAGCAAATTGCAATTTTACTAATCATGTGCATGAGTTAATAGGACGCTTAAAATCATCTTTGTATGTCTTGAAGGATCTCCGCTTACAAAACGTGCCCACAAAGCATGTCAATCGGATGTTTGACTCCATTATTCTGTCCAGAATCCGATATGGAATTTCTGTATATGGAAGTGATGATGGAGCCATCACTCGAGTTGATAAATTTTTAGACAGCTGTTTCCGCTACCATTTTACAACTTGTCAGTATTCTGCGAGAAACCTTCTAGCAGAAGAAGATACAAGAATTGGAAAATCCATAATGAAGAATACCATTCATCCTCTACATGCCGTCCTAGACCAAAATAGAAAAAAGTATCAAACACGTCATAACTACAAATTTTCAAGACCAATGACAAATACTATAAAATTTCAAAGATCCTTTTGTAACCGTGTTTTGTGTCTTCCGATAACTTAAACATATCTTTGTGAGAAAGATGAAAATCCTGTATTTGGTTTTTCAATATAAATTTTCATAGTTCATAGTTCATAGTTCTCTCTCTCTCTCTCTCTATTTTTTTCTCTCTATTTCTCTATCTATAAATTTCCTTCTTTCATCGAAAGTGAAACTATTCGAAATTGGCTTTTTGACTTCAACATAAACAGGTTTCAGCGCTTGCATTGGAATAATAAGTTCTATTCATTTCAGCCAATCAATTTGGGCTGTTCTCAAGGAACGGTTGGTGGCCCTAACATATTCTCCATCATGACAGACGATCTTCGTGCCAAGCATGATATTGCTAAAATCATAAAATATTCGGATGATAGTACAATTATTGTGCCATGCTACAAAAATCCAGATAATCAACAACAAAGCCATCTACAGAGTGAATTCAACAACATACTAAATTGGTCAGAAATCAACTTCTTCAAGATAAATATGGCAAAAAGCAAGCAAATGCGATTTTCATTGAATTATTTGAATGACTGCCAATGCAATGATGTGTCTCTAGCTAATACTAATAGCATGAATATTCTTGGGATAAAATTCCAAGCAAATTGCAATTTTACTAATCATGTGCATGAGTTAATAGGACGCTTAAAATCATCTTTGTATGTCTTGAAGGATCTCCGCTTACAAAACGTGCCCACAAAGCATGTCAATCGGATGTTTGACTCCATTATTCTGTCCAGAATCCGATATGGAATTTCTGTATATGGAAGTGATGATGGAGCCATCACTCGAGTTGATAAATTTTTAGACAGCTGTTTCCGCTACCATTTTACAACTTGTCAGTATTCTGCGAGAAACCTTCTAGCAGAAGAAGATACAAGAATTGGAAAATCCATAATGAAGAATACCATTCATCCTCTACATGCCGTCCTAGACCAAAATAGAAAAAAGTATCAAACACGTCATAACTACAAATTTTCAAGACCAATGACAAATACTATAAAATTTCAAAGATCCTTTTGTAACCGTGTTTTGTGTCTTCCGATAACTTAAACATATCTTTGTGAGAAAGATGAAAATCCTGTATTTGGTTTTTCAATATAAATTTTCATAGTTCATAGTTCATAGTTCTCTCTCTCTCTCTCTCTATTTTTTTCTCTCTATTTCTCTATCTATAAATTTCCTTCTTTCATCGAAAGTGAAACTATTCGAAATTGGCTTTTTGACTTCAACATAAACAGGTTTCAGCGCTTGCATTGGAATAATAAGTTCTATTCATTTCAGCCAATCAATTTGGGCTGTTCTCAAGGAACGGTTGGTGGCCCTAACATATTCTCCATCATGACAGACGATCTTCGTGCCAAGCATGATATTGCTAAAATCATAAAATATTCGGATGATAGTACAATTATTGTGCCATGCTACAAAAATCCAGATAATCAACAACAAAGCCATCTACAGAGTGAATTCAACAACATACTAAATTGGTCAGAAATCAACTTCTTCAAGATAAATATGGCAAAAAGCAAGCAAATGCGATTTTCATTGAATTATTTGAATGACTGCCAATGCAATGATGTGTCTCTAGCTAATACTAATAGCATGAATATTCTTGGGATAAAATTCCAAGCAAATTGCAATTTTACTAATCATGTGCATGAGTTAATAGGACGCTTAAAATCATCTTTGTATGTCTTGAAGGATCTCCGCTTACAAAACGTGCCCACAAAGCATGTCAATCGGATGTTTGACTCCATTATTCTGTCCAGAATCCGATATGGAATTTCTGTATATGGAAGTGATGATGGAGCCATCACTCGAGTTGATAAATTTTTAGACAGCTGTTTCCGCTACCATTTTACAACTTGTCAGTATTCTGCGAGAAACCTTCTAGCAGAAGAAGATACAAGAATTGGAAAATCCATAATGAAGAATACCATTCATCCTCTACATGCCGTCCTAGACCAAAATAGAAAAAAGTATCAAACACGTCATAACTACAAATTTTCAAGACCAATGACAAATACTATAAAATTTCAAAGATCCTTTTGTAACCGTGTTTTGTGTCTTCCGATAACTTAAACATATCTTTGTGAGAAAGATGAAAATCCTGTATTTGGTTTTTCAATATAAATTTTCATAGTTCATAGTTCATAGTTCTCTCTCTCTCTCTCTATTTTTTTCTCTCTATTTCTCTATCTATAAATTTCCTTCTTTCATCGAAAGTGAAACTATTCGAAATTGGCTTTTTGACTTCAACATAAACAGGTTTCAGCGCTTGCATTGGAATAATAAGTTCTATTCATTTCAGCCAATCAATTTGGGCTGTTCTCAAGGAACGGTTGGTGGCCCTAACATATTCTCCATCATGACAGACGATCTTCGTGCCAAGCATGATATTGCTAAAATCATAAAATATTCGGATGATAGTACAATTATTGTGCCATGCTACAAAAATCCAGATAATCAACAACAAAGCCATCTACAGAGTGAATTCAACAACATACTAAATTGGTCAGAAATCAACTTCTTCAAGATAAATATGGCAAAAAGCAAGCAAATGCGATTTTCATTGAATTATTTGAATGACTGCCAATGCAATGATGTGTCTCTAGCTAATACTAATAGCATGAATATTCTTGGGATAAAATTCCAAGCAAATTGCAATTTTACTAATCATGTGCATGAGTTAATAGGACGCTTAAAATCATCTTTGTATGTCTTGAAGGATCTCCGCTTACAAAACGTGCCCACAAAGCATGTCAATCGGATGTTTGACTCCATTATTCTGTCCAGAATCCGATATGGAATTTCTGTATATGGAAGTGATGATGGAGCCATCACTCGAGTTGATAAATTTTTAGACAGCTGTTTCCGCTACCATTTTACAACTTGTCAGTATTCTGCGAGAAACCTTCTAGCAGAAGAAGATACAAGAATTGGAAAATCCATAATGAAGAATACCATTCATCCTCTACATGCCGTCCTAGACCAAAATAGAAAAAAGTATCAAACACGTCATAACTACAAATTTTCAAGACCAATGACAAATACTATAAAATTTCAAAGATCCTTTTGTAACCGTGTTTTGTGTCTTCCGATAACTTAAACATATCTTTGTGAGAAAGATGAAAATCCTGTATTTGGTTTTTCAATATAAATTTTCATAGTTCATAGTTCATAGTTCTCTCTCTCTCTCTCTCTATTTTTTTCTCTCTATTTCTCTATCTATAAATTTCCTTCTTTCATCGAAAGTGAAACTATTCGAAATTGGCTTTTTGACTTCAACATAAACAGGTTTCAGCGCTTGCATTGGAATAATAAGTTCTATTCATTTCAGCCAATCAATTTGGGCTGTTCTCAAGGAACGGTTGGTGGCCCTAACATATTCTCCATCATGACAGACGATCTTCGTGCCAAGCATGATATTGCTAAAATCATAAAATATTCGGATGATAGTACAATTATTGTGCCATGCTACAAAAATCCAGATAATCAACAACAAAGCCATCTACAGAGTGAATTCAACAACATACTAAATTGGTCAGAAATCAACTTCTTCAAGATAAATATGGCAAAAAGCAAGCAAATGCGATTTTCATTGAATTATTTGAATGACTGCCAATGCAATGATGTGTCTCTAGCTAATACTAATAGCATGAATATTCTTGGGATAAAATTCCAAGCAAATTGCAATTTTACTAATCATGTGCATGAGTTAATAGGACGCTTAAAATCATCTTTGTATGTCTTGAAGGATCTCCGCTTACAAAACGTGCCCACAAAGCATGTCAATCGGATGTTTGACTCCATTATTCTGTCCAGAATCCGATATGGAATTTCTGTATATGGAAGTGATGATGGAGCCATCACTCGAGTTGATAAATTTTTAGACAGCTGTTTCCGCTACAATTACAACTTGTCAGTATTCTGCGAGAAACCTTCTAGCAGAAGAAGATACAAGAATTGGAAAATCCATAATGAAGAATACCATTCATCCTCTACATGCCGTCCTAGACCAAAATAGAAAAAAGTATCAAACACGTCATAACTACAAATTTTCAAGACCAATGACAAATACTATAAAATTTCAAAGATCCTTTTGTAACCGTGTTTTGTGTCTTCCGATAACTTAAACATATCTTTGTGAGAAAGATGAAAATCCTGTATTTGGTTTTTCAATATAAATTTTCATAGTTCATAGTTCATAGTTCTCTCTCTCTCTCTCTCTATTTTTTTCTCTCTATTTCTCTATCTATAAATTTCCTTCTTTCATCGAAAGTGAAACTATTCGAAATTGGCTTTTTGACTTCAACATAAACAGGTTTCAGCGCTTGCATTGGAATAATAAGTTCTATTCATTTCAGCCAATCAATTTGGGCTGTTCTCAAGGAACGGTTGGTGGCCCTAACATATTCTCCATCATGACAGACGATCTTCGTGCCAAGCATGATATTGCTAAAATCATAAAATATTCGGATGATAGTACAATTATTGTGCCATGCTACAAAAATCCAGATAATCAACAACAAAGCCATCTACAGAGTGAATTCAACAACATACTAAATTGGTCAGAAATCAACTTCTTCAAGATAAATATGGCAAAAAGCAAGCAAATGCGATTTTCATTGAATTATTTGAATGACTGCCAATGCAATGATGTGTCTCTAGCTAATACTAATAGCATGAATATTCTTGGGATAAAATTCCAAGCAAATTGCAATTTTACTAATCATGTGCATGAGTTAATAGGACGCTTAAAATCATCTTTGTATGTCTTGAAGGATCTCCGCTTACAAAACGTGCCCACAAAGCATGTCAATCGGATGTTTGACTCCATTATTCTGTCCAGAATCCGATATGGAATTTCTGTATATGGAAGTGATGATGGAGCCATCACTCGAGTTGATAAATTTTTAGACAGCTGTTTCCGCTACCATTTTACAACTTGTCAGTATTCTGCGAGAAACCTTCTAGCAGAAGAAGATACAAGAATTGGAAAATCCATAATGAAGAATACCATTCATCCTCTACATGCCGTCCTAGACCAAAATAGAAAAAAGTATCAAACACGTCATAACTACAAATTTTCAAGACCAATGACAAATACTATAAAATTTCAAAGATCCTTTTGTAACCGTGTTTTGTGTCTTCCGATAACTTAAACATATCTTTGTGAGAAAGATGAAAATCCTGTATTTGGTTTTTCAATATAAATTTTCATAGTTCATAGTTCATAGTTCTCTCTCTCTCTCTCTCTATTTTTTTCTCTCTATTTCTCTATCTATAAATTTCCTTCTTTCATCGAAAGTGAAACTATTCGAAATTGGCTTTTTGACTTCAACATAAACAGGTTTCAGCGCTTGCATTGGAATAATAAGTTCTATTCATTTCAGCCAATCAATTTGGGCTGTTCTCAAGGAACGGTTGGTGGCCCTAACATATTCTCCATCATGACAGACGATCTTCGTGCCAAGCATGATATTGCTAAAATCATAAAATATTCGGATGATAGTACAATTATTGTGCCATGCTACAAAAATCCAGATAATCAACAACAAAGCCATCTACAGAGTGAATTCAACAACATACTAAATTGGTCAGAAATCAACTTCTTCAAGATAAATATGGCAAAAAGCAAGCAAATGCGATTTTCATTGAATTATTTGAATGACTGCCAATGCAATGATGTGTCTCTAGCTAATACTAATAGCATGAATATTCTTGGGATAAAATTCCAAGCAAATTGCAATTTTACTAATCATGTGCATGAGTTAATAGGACGCTTAAAATCATCTTTGTATGTCTTGAAGGATCTCCGCTTACAAAACGTGCCCACAAAGCATGTCAATCGGATGTTTGACTCCATTATTCTGTCCAGAATCCGATATGGAATTTCTGTATATGGAAGTGATGATGGAGCCATCACTCGAGTTGATAAATTTTTAGACAGCTGTTTCCGCTACCATTTTACAACTTGTCAGTATTCTGCGAGAAACCTTCTAGCAGAAGAAGATACAAGAATTGGAAAATCCATAATGAAGAATACCATTCATCCTCTACATGCCGTCCTAGACCAAAATAGAAAAAAGTATCAAACACGTCATAACTACAAATTTTCAAGACCAATGACAAATACTATAAAATTTCAAAGATCCTTTTGTAACCGTGTTTTGTGTCTTCCGATAACTTAAACATATCTTTGTGAGAAAGATGAAAATCCTGTATTTGGTTTTTCAATATAAATTTTCATAGTTCATAGTTCATAGTTCTCTCTCTCTCTCTCTCTATTTTTTTCTCTCTATTTCTCTATCTATAAATTTCCTTCTTTCATCGAAAGTGAAACTATTCGAAATTGGCTTTTTGACTTCAACATAAACAGGTTTCAGCGCTTGCATTGGAATAATAAGTTCTATTCATTTCAGCCAATCAATTTGGGCTGTTCTCAAGGAACGGTTGGTGGCCCTAACATATTCTCCATCATGACAGACGATCTTCGTGCCAAGCATGATATTGCTAAAATCATAAAATATTCGGATGATAGTACAATTATTGTGCCATGCTACAAAAATCCAGATAATCAACAACAAAGCCATCTACAGAGTGAATTCAACAACATACTAAATTGGTCAGAAATCAACTTCTTCAAGATAAATATGGCAAAAAGCAAGCAAATGCGATTTTCATTGAATTATTTGAATGACTGCCAATGCAATGATGTGTCTCTAGCTAATACTAATAGCATGAATATTCTTGGGATAAAATTCCAAGCAAATTGCAATTTTACTAATCATGTGCATGAGTTAATAGGACGCTTAAAATCATCTTTGTATGTCTTGAAGGATCTCCGCTTACAAAACGTGCCCACAAAGCATGTCAATCGGATGTTTGACTCCATTATTCTGTCCAGAATCCGATATGGAATTTCTGTATATGGAAGTGATGATGGAGCCATCACTCGAGTTGATAAATTTTTAGACAGCTGTTTCCGCTACCATTTTACAACTTGTCAGTATTCTGCGAGAAACCTTCTAGCAGAAGAAGATACAAGAATTGGAAAATCCATAATGAAGAATACCATTCATCCTCTACATGCCGTCCTAGACCAAAATAGAAAAAAGTATCAAACACGTCATAACTACAAATTTTCAAGACCAATGACAAATACTATAAAATTTCAAAGATCCTTTTGTAACCGTGTTTTGTGTCTTCCGATAACTTAAACATATCTTTGTGAGAAAGATGAAAATCCTGTATTTGGTTTTTCAATATAAATTTTCATAGTTCATAGTTCATAGTTCTCTCTCTCTCTCTCTCTATTTTTTTCTCTCTATTTCTCTATCTATAAATTTCCTTCTTTCATCGAAAGTGAAACTATTCGAAATTGGCTTTTTGACTTCAACATAAACAGGTTTCAGCGCTTGCATTGGAATAATAAGTTCTATTCATTTCAGCCAATCAATTTGGGCTGTTTCTCAAGGAACGGTTGGTGGCCCTAACATATTCTCCATCATGACAGACGATCTTCGTGCCAAGCATGATATTGCTAAAATCATAAAATATTCGGATGATAGTACAATTATTGTGCCATGCTACAAAAATCCAGATAATCAACAACAAAGCCATCTACAGAGTGAATTCAACAACATACTAAATTGGTCAGAAATCAACTTCTTCAAGATAAATATGGCAAAAAGCAAGCAAATGCGATTTTCATTGAATTATTTGAATGACTGCCAATGCAATGATGTGTCTCTAGCTAATACTAATAGCATGAATATTCTTGGGATAAAATTCCAAGCAAATTGCAATTTTACTAATCATGTGCATGAGTTAATAGGACGCTTAAAATCATCTTTGTATGTCTTGAAGGATCTCCGCTTACAAAACGTGCCCACAAAGCATGTCAATCGGATGTTTGACTCCATTATTCTGTCCAGAATCCGATATGGAATTTCTGTATATGGAAGTGATGATGGAGCCATCACTCGAGTTGATAAATTTTTAGACAGCTGTTTCCGCTACCATTTTACAACTTGTCAGTATTCTGCGAGAAACCTTCTAGCAGAAGAAGATACAAGAATTGGAAAATCCATAATGAAGAATACCATTCATCCTCTACATGCCGTCCTAGACCAAAATAGAAAAAAGTATCAAACACGTCATAACTACAAATTTTCAAGACCAATGACAAATACTATAAAATTTCAAAGATCCTTTTGTAACCGTGTTTTGTGTCTTCCGATAACTTAAACATATCTTTGTGAGAAAGATGAAAATCCTGTATTTGGTTTTTCAATATAAATTTTCATAGTTCATAGTTCATAGTTATCTCTCTCTCTCTCTCTCTCTATTTTTTTCTCTCTATTTCTCTATCTATAAATTTCCTTCTTTCATCGAAAGTGAAACTATTCGAAATTGGCTTTTTGACTTCAACATAAACAGGTTTCAGCGCTTGCATTGGAATAATAAGTTCTATTCATTTCAGCCAATCAATTTGGGCTGTTCTCAAGGAACGGTTGGTGGCCCTAACATATTCTCCATCATGACAGACGATCTTCGTGCCAAGCATGATATTGCTAAAATCATAAAATATTCGGATGATAGTACAATTATTGTGCCATGCTACAAAAATCCAGATAATCAACAACAAAGCCATCTACAGAGTGAATTCAACAACATACTAAATTGGTCAGAAATCAACTTCTTCAAGATAAATATGGCAAAAAGCAAGCAAATGCGATTTTCATTGAATTATTTGAATGACTGCCAATGCAATGATGTGTCTCTAGCTAATACTAATAGCATGAATATTCTTGGGATAAAATTCCAAGCAAATTGCAATTTTACTAATCATGTGCATGAGTTAATAGGACGCTTAAAATCATCTTTGTATGTCTTGAAGGATCTCCGCTTACAAAACGTGCCCACAAAGCATGTCAATCGGATGTTTGACTCCATTATTCTGTCCAGAATCCGATATGGAATTTCTGTATATGGAAGTGATGATGGAGCCATCACTCGAGTTGATAAATTTTTAGACAGCTGTTTCCGCTACCATTTTACAACTTGTCAGTATTCTGCGAGAAACCTTCTAGCAGAAGAAGATACAAGAATTGGAAAATCCATAATGAAGAATACCATTCATCCTCTACATGCCGTCCTAGACCAAAATAGAAAAAAGTATCAAACACGTCATAACTACAAATTTTCAAGACCAATGACAAATACTATAAATTTCAAAGATCCTTTTGTAACCGTGTTTTGTGTCTTCCGATAACTTAAACATATCTTTGTGAGAAAGATGAAAATCCTGTATTTGGTTTTTCAATATAAATTTTCATAGTTCATAGTTCATAGTTCTCTCTCTCTCTCTCTCTATTTTTTTCTCTCTATTTCTCTATCTATAAATTTCCTTCTTTCATCGAAAGTGAAACTATTCGAAATTGGCTTTTTGACTTCAACATAAACAGGTTTCAGCGCTTGCATTGGAATAATAAGTTCTATTCATTTCAGCCAATCAATTTGGGCTGTTCTCAAGGAACGGTTGGTGGCCCTAACATATTCTCCATCATGACAGACGATCTTCGTGCCAAGCATGATATTGCTAAAATCATAAAATATTCGGATGATAGTACAATTATTGTGCCATGCTACAAAAATCCAGATAATCAACAACAAAGCCATCTACAGAGTGAATTCAACAACATACTAAATTGGTCAGAAATCAACTTCTTCAAGATAAATATGGCAAAAAGCAAGCAAATGCGATTTTCATTGAATTATTTGAATGACTGCCAATGCAATGATGTGTCTCTAGCTAATACTAATAGCATGAATATTCTTGGGATAAAATTCCAAGCAAATTGCAATTTTACTAATCATGTGCATGAGTTAATAGGACGCTTAAAATCATCTTTGTATGTCTTGAAGGATCTCCGCTTACAAAACGTGCCCACAAAGCATGTCAATCGATGTTTGACTCCATTATTCTGTCCAGAATCCGATATGGAATTTCTGTATATGGAAGTGATGATGGAGCCATCACTCGAGTTGATAAATTTTTAGACAGCTGTTTCCGCTACCATTTTACAACTTGTCAGTATTCTGCGAGAAACCTTCTAGCAGAAGAAGATACAAGAATTGGAAAATCCATAATGAAGAATACCATTCATCCTCTACATCGTCCTAGACCAAAATAGAAAAAAGTATCAAACACGTCATAACTACAAATTTTCAAGACCAATGACAAATACTATAAAATTTCAAAGATCCTTTTGTAACCGTGTTTTGTGTCTTCCGATAACTTAAACATATCTTTGTGAGAAAGATGAAAATCCTGTATTTGGTTTTTCAATATAAATTTTCATAGTTAATAGTTCATAGTTCTCTCTCTCTCTCACTCTATTTTTTTCTCTCTATTTCTCTATCTATAAATTTCCTTCTTTCATCGAAAGTGAAACTATTCGAAATTGGCTTTTTGACTTCAACATAAACAGGTTTCAGCGCTTGCATTGGAATAATAAGTTCTATTCATTTCAGCCAATCAATTTGGGCTGTTCTCAAGGAACGGTTGGTGGCCCTAACATATTCTCCATCATGACAGACGATCTTCGTGCCAAGCATGATATTGCTAAAATCATAAAATATTCGGATGATAGTACAATTATTGTGCCATGCTACAAAAATCCAGATAATCAACAACAAAGCCATCTACAGAGTGAATTCAACAACATACTAAATTGGTCAGAAATCAACTTCTTCAAGATAAATATGGCAAAAGCAAATGCGATTTTAGCCAATGCAATGATGTTCTCTATCATGAAATTCTTGGATAAATTTAAATTTTTACTGCCAATGCAATGATAATAGTTATTCTGTCCAAATAGCATGAATTTCTGTGAGAAAGATGAAAAGCCATCACTTGTAAATTTTTAGACAGCTGTTTTCCCTACCATTTAAATCTCACTTTGTCAGTATTTCATCTCTATTTCTCTATATTCTCTCATCGAGAAGTGAAAAATGAAATTGGATCCATTACTCTACATAGACATAAAAAATAGAAAAAAGTATCAAACACGTCATAACTACAAATTTTCAAGACCAATGACAAATACTATAAAATTTCAAAGATCCTTTTGTAAAGATCCGATAACTAAAATAAATTTCTGAAAAGTGAAAGGAACGGTTGGTTTTGGCTATAAACAGGAACTAGTTGACAGACGATCTTCGTAACAAGCATTTCAGATATTGGGTGCCAAAATATTGCTAAAATCATAAAATATTCGGATGATAGTACAATTATTGTGCCATGCTACAAAAATCCAGATAATCAACAACAAAGCCATCTACAGAGTGAATTCAACAACATACTAAATTGGTCAGAAATCAACTTCTTCAAGATAAATATGGCAAAAAGCAAGCAAATGCGATTTTCATTGAATTATTTGAATGACTGCCAATGCAATGATGTGTCTCTAGCTAATACTAATAGCATGAATATTCTTGGGATAAAATTCCAAGCAAATTGCAATTTTACTAATCATGTGCATGAGTTAATAGGACGCTTAAAATCATCTTTGTATGTCTTGAAGGATCTCCGCTTACAAAACGTGCCCACAAAGCATGTCAATCGGATGTTTGACTCCATTATTCTGTCCAGAATCCGATATGGAATTTCTGTATATGGAAGTGATGATGGAGCCATCACTCGAGTTGATAAATTTTTAGACAGCTGTTTCCGCTACCATTTTACAACTTGTCAGTATTCTGCGAGAAACCTTCTAGCAGAAGAAGATACAAGAATTGGAAAATCCATAATGAAGAATACCATTCATCCTCTACATGCCGTCCTAGACCAAAATAGAAAAAAGTATCAAACACGTCATAACTACAAATTTTCAAGACCAATGACAAATACTATAAAATTTCAAAGATCCTTTTGTAACCGTGTTTTGTGTCTTCCGATAACTTAAACATATCTTTGTGAGAAAGATGAAAATCCTGTATTTGGTTTTTCAATATAAATTTTCATAGTTCATAGTTCATAGTTCTCTCTCTCTCTCTCTCTATTTTTTTCTCTCTATTTCTCTATCTATAAATTTCCTTCTTTCATCGAAAGTGAAACTATTCGAAATTGGCTTTTTGACTTCAACATAAACAGGTTTCAGCGCTTGCATTGGAATAATAAGTTCTATTCATTTCAGCCAATCAATTTGGGCTGTTCTCAAGGAACGGTTGGTGGCCCTAACATATTCTCCATCATGACAGACGATCTTCGTGCCAAGCATGATATTGCTAAAATCATAAAATATTCGGATGATAGTACAATTATTGTGCCATGCTACAAAAATCCAGATAATCAACAACAAAGCCATCTACAGAGTGAATTCAACAACATACTAAATTGGTCAGAAATCAACTTCTTCAAGATAAATATGGCAAAAAGCAAGCAAATGCGATTTTCATTGAATTATTTGAATGACTGCCAATGCAATGATGTGTCTCTAGCTAATACTAATAGCATGAATATTCTTGGGATAAAATTCCAAGCAAATTGCAATTTTACTAATCATGTGCATGAGTTAATAGGACGCTTAAAATCATCTTTGTATGTCTTGAAGGATCTCCGCTTACAAAACGTGCCCACAAAGCATGTCAATCGGATGTTTGACTCCATTATTCTGTCCAGAATCCGATATGGAATTTCTGTATATGGAAGTGATGATGGAGCCATCACTCGAGTTGATAAATTTTTAGACAGCTGTTTCCGCTACCATTTTACAACTTGTCAGTATTCTGCGAGAAACCTTCTAGCAGAAGAAGATACAAGAATTGGAAAATCCATAATGAAGAATACCATTCATCCTCTACATGCCGTCCTAGACCAAAATAGAAAAAAGTATCAAACACGTCATAACTACAAATTTTCAAGACCAATGACAAATACTATAAAATTTCAAAGATCCTTTTGTAACCGTGTTTTGTGTCTTCCGATAACTTAAACATATCTTTGTGAGAAAGATGAAAATCCTGTATTTGGTTTTTCAATATAAATTTTCATAGTTCATAGTTCATAGTTCTCTCTCTCTCTCTCTCTATTTTTTTCTCTCTATTTCTCTATCTATAAATTTCCTTCTTTCATCGAAAGTGAAACTATTCGAAATTGGCTTTTTGACTTCAACATAAACAGGTTTCAGCGCTTGCATTGGAATAATAAGTTCTATTCATTTCAGCCAATCAATTTGGGCTGTTCTCAAGGAACGGTTGGTGGCCCTAACATATTCTCCATCATGACAGACGATCTTCGTGCCAAGCATGATATTGCTAAAATCATAAAATATTCGGATGATAGTACAATTATTGTGCCATGCTACAAAAATCCAGATAATCAACAACAAAGCCATCTACAGAGTGAATTCAACAACATACTAAATTGGTCAGAAATCAACTTCTTCAAGATAAATATGGCAAAAAGCAAGCAAATGCGATTTTCATTGAATTATTTGAATGACTGCCAATGCAATGATGTGTCTCTAGCTAATACTAATAGCATGAATATTCTTGGGATAAAATTCCAAGCAAATTGCAATTTTACTAATCATGTGCATGAGTTAATAGGACGCTTAAAATCATCTTTGTATGTCTTGAAGGATCTCCGCTTACAAAACGTGCCCACAAAGCATGTCAATCGGATGTTTGACTCCATTATTCTGTCCAGAATCCGATATGGAATTTCTGTATATGGAAGTGATGATGGAGCCATCACTCGAGTTGATAAATTTTTAGACAGCTGTTTCCGCTACCATTTTACAACTTGTCAGTATTCTGCGAGAAACCTTCTAGCAGAAGAAGATACAAGAATTGGAAAATCCATAATGAAGAATACCATTCATCCTCTACATGCCGTCCTAGACCAAAATAGAAAAAAGTATCAAACACGTCATAACTACAAATTTTCAAGACCAATGACAAATACTATAAAATTTCAAAGATCCTTTTGTAACCGTGTTTTGTGTCTTCCGATAACTTAAACATATCTTTGTGAGAAAGATGAAAATCCTGTATTTGGTTTTTCAATATAAATTTTCATAGTTCATAGTTCATAGTTCTCTCTCTCTCTCTCTCTATTTTTTTCTCTCTATTTCTCTATCTATAAATTTCCTTCTTTCATCGAAAGTGAAACTATTCGAAATTGGCTTTTTGACTTCAACATAAACAGGTTTCAGCGCTTGCATTGGAATAATAAGTTCTATTCATTTCAGCCAATCAATTTGGGCTGTTCTCAAGGAACGGTTGGTGGCCCTAACATATTCTCCATCATGACAGACGATCTTCGTGCCAAGCATGATATTGCTAAAATCATAAAATATTCGGATGATAGTACAATTATTGTGCCATGCTACAAAAATCCAGATAATCAACAACAAAGCCATCTACAGAGTGAATTCAACAACATACTAAATTGGTCAGAAATCAACTTCTTCAAGATAAATATGGCAAAAAGCAAGCAAATGCGATTTTCATTGAATTATTTGAATGACTGCCAATGCAATGATGTGTCTCTAGCTAATACTAATAGCATGAATATTCTTGGGATAAAATTCCAAGCAAATTGCAATTTTACTAATCATGTGCATGAGTTAATAGGACGCTTAAAATCATCTTTGTATGTCTTGAAGGATCTCCGCTTACAAAACGTGCCCACAAAGCATGTCAATCGGATGTTTGACTCCATTATTCTGTCCAGAATCCGATATGGAATTTCTGTATATGGAAGTGATGATGGAGCCATCACTCGAGTTGATAAATTTTTAGACAGCTGTTTCCGCTACCATTTTACAACTTGTCAGTATTCTGCGAGAAACCTTCTAGCAGAAGAAGATACAAGAATTGGAAAATCCATAATGAAGAATACCATTCATCCTCTACATGCCGTCCTAGACCAAAATAGAAAAAAGTATCAAACACGTCATAACTACAAATTTTCAAGACCAATGACAAATACTATAAAATTTCAAAGATCCTTTTGTAACCGTGTTTTGTGTCTTCCGATAACTTAAACATATCTTTGTGAGAAAGATGAAAATCCTGTATTTGGTTTTTCAATATAAATTTTCATAGTTCATAGTTCATAGTTCTCTCTCTCTCTCTCTCTATTTTTTTCTCTCTATTTCTCTATCTATAAATTTCCTTCTTTCATCGAAAGTGAAACTATTCGAAATTGGCTTTTTGACTTCAACATAAACAGGTTTCAGCGCTTGCATTGGAATAATAAGTTCTATTCATTTCAGCCAATCAATTTGGGCTGTTCTCAAGGAACGGTTGGTGGCCCTAACATATTCTCCATCATGACAGACGATCTTCGTGCCAAGCATGATATTGCTAAAATCATAAAATATTCGGATGATAGTACAATTATTGTGCCATGCTACAAAAATCCAGATAATCAACAACAAAGCCATCTACAGAGTGAATTCAACAACATACTAAATTGGTCAGAAATCAACTTCTTCAAGATAAATATGGCAAAAAGCAAGCAAATGCGATTTTCATTGAATTATTTGAATGACTGCCAATGCAATGATGTGTCTCTAGCTAATACTAATAGCATGAATATTCTTGGGATAAAATTCCAAGCAAATTGCAATTTTACTAATCATGTGCATGAGTTAATAGGACGCTTAAAATCATCTTTGTATGTCTTGAAGGATCTCCGCTTACAAAACGTGCCCACAAAGCATGTCAATCGGATGTTTGACTCCATTATTCTGTCCAGAATCCGATATGGAATTTCTGTATATGGAAGTGATGATGGAGCCATCACTCGAGTTGATAAATTTTTAGACAGCTGTTTCCGCTACCATTTTACAACTTGTCAGTATTCTGCGAGAAACCTTCTAGCAGAAGAAGATACAAGAATTGGAAAATCCATAATGAAGAATACCATTCATCCTCTACATGCCGTCCTAGACCAAAATAGAAAAAAGTATCAAACACGTCATAACTACAAATTTTCAAGACCAATGACAAATACTATAAAATTTCAAAGATCCTTTTGTAACCGTGTTTTGTGTCTTCCGATAACTTAAACATATCTTTGTGAGAAAGATGAAAATCCTGTATTTGGTTTTTCAATATAAATTTTCATAGTTCATAGTTCATAGTTCTCTCTCTCTCTCTCTCTCTATTTTTTTCTCTCTATTTCTCTATCTATAAATTTCCTTCTTTCATCGAAAGTGAAACTATTCGAAATTGGCTTTTTGACTTCAACATAAACAGGTTTCAGCGCTTGCATTGGAATAATAAGTTCTATTCATTTCAGCCAATCAATTTGGGCTGTTCTCAAGGAACGGTTGGTGGCCCTAACATATTCTCCATCATGACAGACGATCTTCGTGCCAAGCATGATATTGCTAAAATCATAAAATATTCGGATGATAGTACAATTATTGTGCCATGCTACAAAAATCCAGATAATCAACAACAAAGCCATCTACAGAGTGAATTCAACAACATACTAAATTGGTCAGAAATCAACTTCTTCAAGATAAATATGGCAAAAAGCAAGCAAATGCGATTTTCATTGAATTATTTGAATGACTGCCAATGCAATGATGTGTCTCTAGCTAATACTAATAGCATGAATATTCTTGGGATAAAATTCCAAGCAAATTGCAATTTTACTAATCATGTGCATGAGTTAATAGGACGCTTAAAATCATCTTTGTATGTCTTGAAGGATCTCCGCTTACAAAACGTGCCCACAAAGCATGTCAATCGGATGTTTGACTCCATTATTCTGTCCAGAATCCGATATGGAATTTCTGTATATGGAAGTGATGATGGAGCCATCACTCGAGTTGATAAATTTTTAGACAGCTGTTTCCGCTACCATTTTACAACTTGTCAGTATTCTGCGAGAAACCTTCTAGCAGAAGAAGATACAAGAATTGGAAAATCCATAATGAAGAATACCATTCATCCTCTACATGCCGTCCTAGACCAAAATAGAAAAAAGTATCAAACACGTCATAACTACAAATTTTCAAGACCAATGACAAATACTATAAAATTTCAAAGATCCTTTTGTAACCGTGTTTTGTGTCTTCCGATAACTTAAACATATCTTTGTGAGAAAGATGAAAATCCTGTATTTGGTTTTTCAATATAAATTTTCATAGTTCATAGTTCATAGTTCTCTCTCTCTCTCTCTCTCTCTCTCTCTCTCTCTCTCTCTCTCTCTCTCTCTCTCTCTCTCTCTCTCTCTCTCTCTCTCTCTCTTCTCTCTCTTCTCTCTCTTCTCTCTCTTCTCTCTCTCTCTCTCTCTCTCTCTCTCTCTCTCTCTCTCTCTCTCTCTCTCTCTCTCTCTCTCTCTCTCTATTTTTTTCTCTCTATTTCTCTATCTATAAATTTCCTTCTTTCATCGAAAGTGAAACTATTCGAAATTGGCTTTTTGACTTCAACATAAACAGGTTTCAGCGCTTGCATTGGAATAATAAGTTCTATTCATTTCAGCCAATCAATTTGGGCTGTTCTCAAGGAACGGTTGGTGGCCCTAACATATTCTCCATCATGACAGACGATCTTCGTGCCAAGCATGATATTGCTAAAATCATAAAATATTCGGATGATAGTACAATTATTGTGCCATGCTACAAAAATCCAGATAATCAACAACAAAGCCATCTACAGAGTGAATTCAACAACATACTAAATTGGTCAGAAATCAACTTCTTCAAGATAAATATGGCAAAAAGCAAGCAAATGCGATTTTCATTGAATTATTTGAATGACTGCCAATGCAATGATGTGTCTCTAGCTAATACTAATAGCATGAATATTCTTGGGATAAAATTCCAAGCAAATTGCAATTTTACTAATCATGTGCATGAGTTAATAGGACGCTTAAAATCATCTTTGTATGTCTTGAAGGATCTCCGCTTACAAAACGTGCCCACAAAGCATGTCAATCGGATGTTTGACTCCATTATTCTGTCCAGAATCCGATATGGAATTTCTGTATATGGAAGTGATGATGGAGCCATCACTCGAGTTGATAAATTTTTAGACAGCTGTTTCCGCTACCATTTTACAACTTGTCAGTATTCTGCGAGAAACCTTCTAGCAGAAGAAGATACAAGAATTGGAAAATCCATAATGAAGAATACCATTCATCCTCTACATGCCGTCCTAGACCAAAATAGAAAAAAGTATCAAACACGTCATAACTACAAATTTTCAAGACCAATGACAAATACTATAAAATTTCAAAGATCCTTTTGTAACCGTGTTTTGTGTCTTCCGATAACTTAAACATATCTTTGTGAGAAAGATGAAAATCCTGTATTTGGTTTTTCAATATAAATTTTCATAGTTCATAGTTCATAGTTCTCTCTCTCTCTCTCTCTCTATTTTTTTCTCTCTATTTCTCTATCTATAAATTTCCTTCTTTCATCGAAAGTGAAACTATTCGAAATTGGCTTTTTGACTTCAACATAAACAGGTTTCAGCGCTTGCATTGGAATAATAAGTTCTATTCATTTCAGCCAATCAATTTGGGCTGTTCTCAAGGAACGGTTGGTGGCCCTAACATATTCTCCATCATGACAGACGATCTTCGTGCCAAGCATGATATTGCTAAAATCATAAAATATTCGGATGATAGTACAATTATTGTGCCATGCTACAAAAATCCAGATAATCAACAACAAAGCCATCTACAGAGTGAATTCAACAACATACTAAATTGGTCAGAAATCAACTTCTTCAAGATAAATATGGCAAAAAGCAAGCAAATGCGATTTTCATTGAATTATTTGAATGACTGCCAATGCAATGATGTGTCTCTAGCTAATACTAATAGCATGAATATTCTTGGGATAAAATTCCAAGCAAATTGCAATTTTACTAATCATGTGCATGAGTTAATAGGACGCTTAAAATCATCTTTGTATGTCTTGAAGGATCTCCGCTTACAAAACGTGCCCACAAAGCATGTCAATCGGATGTTTGACTCCATTATTCTGTCCAGAATCCGATATGGAATTTCTGTATATGGAAGTGATGATGGAGCCATCACTCGAGTTGATAAATTTTTAGACAGCTGTTTCCGCTACCATTTTACAACTTGTCAGTATTCTGCGAGAAACCTTCTAGCAGAAGAAGATACAAGAATTGGAAAATCCATAATGAAGAATACCATTCATCCTCTACATGCCGTCCTAGACCAAAATAGAAAAAAGTATCAAACACGTCATAACTACAAATTTTCAAGACCAATGACAAATACTATAAAATTTCAAAGATCCTTTTGTAACCGTGTTTTGTGTCTTCCGATAACTTAAACATATCTTTGTGAGAAAGATGAAAATCCTGTATTTGGTTTTTCAATATAAATTTTCATAGTTCATAGTTCATAGTTCTCTCTCTCTCTCTCTCTCTATTTTTTTCTCTCTATTTCTCTATCTATAAATTTCCTTCTTTCATCGAAAGTGAAACTATTCGAAATTGGCTTTTTGACTTCAACATAAACAGGTTTCAGCGCTTGCATTGGAATAATAAGTTCTATTCATTTCAGCCAATCAATTTGGGCTGTTCTCAAGGAACGGTTGGTGGCCCTAACATATTCTCCATCATGACAGACGATCTTCGTGCCAAGCATGATATTGCTAAAATCATAAAATATTCGGATGATAGTACAATTATTGTGCCATGCTACAAAAATCCAGATAATCAACAACAAAGCCATCTACAGAGTGAATTCAACAACATACTAAATTGGTCAGAAATCAACTTCTTCAAGATAAATATGGCAAAAAGCAAGCAAATGCGATTTTCATTGAATTATTTGAATGACTGCCAATGCAATGATGTGTCTCTAGCTAATACTAATAGCATGAATATTCTTGGGATAAAATTCCAAGCAAATTGCAATTTTACTAATCATGTGCATGAGTTAATAGGACGCTTAAAATCATCTTTGTATGTCTTGAAGGATCTCCGCTTACAAAACGTGCCCACAAAGCATGTCAATCGGATGTTTGACTCCATTATTCTGTCCAGAATCCGATATGGAATTTCTGTATATGGAAGTGATGATGGAGCCATCACTCGAGTTGATAAATTTTTAGACAGCTGTTTCCGCTACCATTTTACAACTTGTCAGTATTCTGCGAGAAACCTTCTAGCAGAAGAAGATACAAGAATTGGAAAATCCATAATGAAGAATACCATTCATCCTCTACATGCCGTCCTAGACCAAAATAGAAAAAAGTATCAAACACGTCATAACTACAAATTTTCAAGACCAATGACAAATACTATAAAATTTCAAAGATCCTTTTGTAACCGTGTTTTGTGTCTTCCGATAACTTAAACATATCTTTGTGAGAAAGATGAAAATCCTGTATTTGGTTTTTCAATATAAATTTTCATAGTTCATAGTTCATAGTTCTCTCTCTCTCTCTCTCTCTATTTTTTTCTCTCTATTTCTCTATCTATAAATTTCCTTCTTTCATCGAAAGTGAAACTATTCGAAATTGGCTTTTTGACTTCAACATAAACAGGTTTCAGCGCTTGCATTGGAATAATAAGTTCTATTCATTTCAGCCAATCAATTTGGGCTGTTCTCAAGGAACGGTTGGTGGCCCTAACATATTCTCCATCATGACAGACGATCTTCGTGCCAAGCATGATATTGCTAAAATCATAAAATATTCGGATGATAGTACAATTATTGTGCCATGCTACAAAAATCCAGATAATCAACAACAAAGCCATCTACAGAGTGAATTCAACAACATACTAAATTGGTCAGAAATCAACTTCTTCAAGATAAATATGGCAAAAAGCAAGCAAATGCGATTTTCATTGAATTATTTGAATGACTGCCAATGCAATGATGTGTCTCTAGCTAATACTAATAGCATGAATATTCTTGGGATAAAATTCCAAGCAAATTGCAATTTTACTAATCATGTGCATGAGTTAATAGGACGCTTAAAATCATCTTTGTATGTCTTGAAGGATCTCCGCTTACAAAACGAAGCATGTCAATCGGATGTTTGACTCCATTATTCTGTCCAGAATCCGATATGGAATTTCTGTATATGGAAGTGATGATGGAGCCATCACTCGAGTTGATAAATTTTTAGACAGCTGTTTCCGCTACCATTTTACAACTTGTCAGTATTTCTGCGAGAAACCTTCTAGCAGAAGAAGATACAAGAATTGGAAAATCCATAATGAAGAATACCATTCATCCTCTACATGCCGTCCTAGACCAAAATAGAAAAAAGTATCAAACACGTCATAACTACAAATTTTCAAGACCAATGACAAATACTATAAAATTTCAAAGATCCTTTTGTAACCGTGTTTTGTGTCTTCCGATAACTTAAACATATCTTTGTGAGAAAGATGAAAATCCTGTATTTGGTTTTTCAATATAAATTTTCATAGTTCATAGTTCATATTTCTCTCTCTCTCTCTCTCTCTCTCTCTCTCTCTCTCTATTTTTTTCTCTCTATTTCTCTATCTATAAATTTCCTTCTTTCATCGAAAGTGAAACTATTCGAAATTGGCTTTTTGACTTCAACATAAACAGGTTTCAGCGCTTGCATTGGAATAATAAGTTCTATTCATTTCAGCCAATCAATTTGGGCTGTTCTCAAGGAACGGTTGGTGGCCCTAACATATTCTCCATCATGACAGACGATCTTCGTGCCAAGCATGATATTGCTAAAATCATAAAATATTCGGATGATAGTACAATTATTGTGCCATGCTACAAAAATCCAGATAATCAACAACAAAGCCATCTACAGAGTGAATTCAACAACATACTAAATTGGTCAGAAATCAACTTCTTCAAGATAAATATGGCAAAAAGCAAGCAAATGCGATTTTCATTGAATTATTTGAATGACTGCCAATGCAATGATGTGTCTCTAGCTAATACTAATAGCATGAATATTCTTGGGATAAAATTCCAAGCAAATTGCAATTTTACTAATCATGTGCATGAGTTAATAGGACGCTTAAAATCATCTTTGTATGTCTTGAAGGATCTCCGCTTACAAAAACGTGCCCACAAAGCATGTCAATCGATGTTTGACTCCATTATTCTGTCCAGAATCCATATGGAATTTCTGTATATGGAAGTGATGATGGAGCCATCACTCGAGTTGATAAATTTTTAGACAGCTGTTTCCGCTACCATTTTACAACTTGTCAGTATTCTGCGAGAAACCTTCTAGCAGAAGAAGATACAAGAATTGGAAAATCCATAATGAAGAATACCATTCATCCTCTACATGCCGTCCTAGACCAAAATAGAAAAAAGTATCAAACACGTCATAACTACAAATTTTCAAGACCAATGACAAATACTATAAAATTTCAAAGATCCTTTTGTAACCGTGTTTTGTGTCTTCCGATAACTTAAACATATCTTTGTGAGAAAGATGAAAATCCTGTATTTGGTTTTTCAATATAAATTTTCATAGTTCATAGTTCATAGTTCTCTCTCTCTCTCTCTCTCTATTTTTTTCTCTCTATTTCTCTATCTATAAATTTCCTTCTTTCATCGAAAGTGAAACTATTCGAAATTGGCTTTTTGACTTCAACATAAACAGGTTTCACAGCGCTTGCATTGAATAATAAGTTCTAATCATCATTTCAGCCAATCAATTGGGCTGTTCTCAAGGAACGGT
>CAJQUW010017037.1:0-27672 GCA_907163375.1 Prostheceraeus crozeri
AAACTTTTACTCACTCAATATGATAAGGAAAACTATCTAGTCCACTTTAGCATCTTAAAATTTTATGTAGAAATGGGTATGATTTTAAAAAGAGTTCACCGCATTATTAAATTTGAGACAGAAGCCTTCCTTCAAACCCTTACATAGATAGTAACGTCAGAAACGTGTGCAATAGCCCAAAATAACTTTGAAAAAGATTTTTATAAATATAAGAACAACAGTCTATTTGGTAAGACGATGGAGGATGTTAGAAAGCGCGTAAACTACAAACTAGTCGTTGATGATCAAAAGTATCACAAATTGACCTCATCACCTCTATTCATCGATAGAGACATTATCGATGAGGACCTTATAGGTGTTAAAATGATAAAATCTGAAGTTGAGTTGTGCAAACCCATCTAGATTGGTCAAGCTGTACTAGATTACGCCAAGCTTGGAAGTATCAACTCTTCTATAAATATACTTAAAACCGTGTCCCTCTCGTAAAAGAGGTTCGTTTGTTGGGTGGTGACTCAGATAGATTCTTTTTAGGTATTACCACTTCAAAAAGATTTAACTTTTAATGAAGTAGGAAAATCTTTAGAAAGATATTTTGATACATCAAATATCTGTCATTCATCCACTATACATCCATCAAAAATAAGGGCAAAACTTTGGTGCTTTGCTTTAAGGATGAGACAGCAGGATGGAGATAGCTGAAATGATTCTCCTCCGCCCTAAAATGTATTCTATGAAATTAAAGGATAGTGATGATAGCATTAAGCGCGCTAAAAGGCATATCAAGATCATTGGTCTCTAACATGAAACATAAGAATTTCAGGAAAGCCTATAGAAATGAAAATATAACGTTTGTCAATATGACAATCTTAAAATCTAAGTCGCATGAGATCAAAACTCATACTTTTAGGAAACGGGCGCTTTCAGCATGGGAGGATAAGAGGTGCTGGTTAGAACACAACATATCTCGTCCACATGGACATCCTGACACAAACATACCACCACCCAAAAGAATTAAACTCACACTACCACATTCAGGAGACGTCTTAGCATAATCATCCTTAACTTAGTATTTTGATGTTGATTTCTGTAGATAAACATTGTTGTTTTATGTATCGCATGAGAATTGTTTTTTCCTTGTGAATATGTGTCCACATCTGTACATTTCCCCATGTGATGACGTTTTCCACTGAAAGGACATTTTTTCCTATCCCTGTATATTTCCACCTTCACGAAGTAAAAAAAGACTTTTTGTATATAACAATGTTTATTGCAAGTTGCGCTCATGTATATATTTTACAGTGGCATGTTGATATGAAAAGTCTATTCCTCTCACATTCATGTGACAATATGGTTCAATAAATGTTGTATAAAGACTCCACTTTTGTTTTCCGAAACACTAAAAACGTTATGAGGGATTTAGTATCTTTCACATGGATGCACTCTTGTAAACCATTGGTAATTTTGATAGCAATAGAGGGTATAGTTTGTTTGACGACGGGATGATAGAAAATAGATTCAAACATCTTCTCGACTATTCCATATGAAGCGTCTATATCATGAATGGACTAATCACGTAAAATGTAGTTCTTTTTTCTCACCTGAACAGAAAGTAGGGTAGAATCAAATCACTTTGACATGTAAAGGGTTGCTGTTCATTGTTTATCACTGTGCAGTTGGTGTTTCTATACCGAGCAAACACAATATCGTATGCGCAAGTTTCATCAACCCAACAGTTGTAGCATTGAAAACCAAAGAGTTTTTTCAAATTTTACTCAATTTGTCATTTCATGTCATCACCCACTCTCAGAACAAACGCGTTGGATTTTTCATTGAATAAAACGAAATGGGTGTGGTCTTTACATCATATTATTACTTTTCATCACATGCTTCAACTCTGTTGTATATAAGGTTTACTACATGAATGAAGCGTTCAACTGTAGTGGAGTAGAAACGCGGCATTTATATTGATACAACTTTAGATTCTTCATAAGACTGGTAATTTCTGATGTCGATCCGCGCATAAAGATGTCCACCCACCATTTCCATCATTAACTGATCAGCTTATTGTGATATTCATGAGAAGCATCCTACCACACCGCTTTCCGCATAATCGGTTTATAATTCTTACAAAATTGACGCAAGGTTGGAGATAAATAAATCTGTATTGTTGTCATTAATTTCTGGATATCCAACTTATTTTTGTCCGCCATAAATTTCTCGGTCGTCATACTTTCTTACACACGAGTCTCATTCCATCGTTTAGCAACTCGAAAATTGATGAAAGGTTGGAACACGGCACTGCTTTGTATTTCAAAATGATGCTTTCTTCGCATTCTACACAATCTTCATCAAATATTTTAAGATCCTATAATGAGAATTTGTTGAGTCGATTTGAATAAACTTTTCTAACATTTGCAGTAAGACAATTGAGCTAGTTAGATGTAGTCCGATGACGCAAAACCGATATTCCGGATAGATATTCACTATCCAAACCTTCAGCGAAGACCTAGTATAAGATTGAAAAGCGGAGGAACTGTCGCCCACTCCAGATGATAGAGTATTAAACTCATAAGCTTTCTGATTTTTATTCTACATGAAGGAAGTATTACCTACTGTTGAATGCCTTAGATAATATTTCTCATGATCCCAAATGGCTCTTAAGAATCCTGATTTTACTCTGATTCCATTCATCTAGTTCCACTTTCCTATCTAGAGTTTGTAAATATGTATGGTGGAACTGAAATGCATTATTGCATCTGTTATTCCATCATGGGTGCGAGGAGTCCATATCATTTCTTCCAAATCATTCACATTCTGAATATTGCTATCATAGCAAATACTAGAAACGCCAACCTCCCATTCACCTTCTAAATGCAGTGGGCGATTTAATTCTACTCGATAGTCTGATGGTTTATTTTTGGGAAATTTATTCATAGAAGCATTACTGGGCAAGTAGATTATTTAATTTTTGTAATTAATTTTTGATAATATTTATGAATTATTAGCTAAAAAAAAAAACAAATAACTTTGTGCGCCACAGATAAACTTGTTCTGATGAAATGACAAAGTTAGCCCCAACATGAACACAAAATACTGTATTCTTTCGTCTCGCTAACCACGTCCGAATCACCGATAAACCATAAACTATATTCATCCCTATGATAAAAAGAAGACGGAAAACACATAGCTACAACAACCGCTAACCCCCCCCCACTACCGAACTCACCAAGATCCATCCCTCATATCCACCTACAAAACCGCACAACTCATCAAAAGAACCCCCCATCACCCTGCACTCAGCCTATACACCCGCGCTGCAATCACTCCAGCCCCCTCTCTCTAACAGCCCCGACGAAGCCGCGACGACCCCACCTGTCTCAGAAAGTTTAGGCCAAAGCCCCTCCCCGCAGCACCCTCGAACCCCCCGAACTAGATTAGTCCGAACGCGCCGACCTCCGCCACCCCCGCCCTCACCGCTCCCGCGCTAAAGTCCTAAGTAGCCCTCCAACAGAAAGCCAAGCCCGAAGAAATGAGAAGAGTAGTAAATTTTTTAGACTTCTTTTAGGCAAAGATCAAGAAGTTAGGTAAGTACGACATGAGCCCGGCATTTAGTTAAGATAGAAAATAACAGCAGATTAGTACACACCCCAACCGAACTCTCCGCATTCTAGTCCTACCCCCCGCAACCCCCCCCGACTAGACCCTCTATCCCCCGACTTAGATCAGCCTCCTCTCCTTCTAGAACTCCCCCACGTATTAGATAGAGTAGTTTAGAAAAGGAAGACCTTCCAGCGCAAGACCTCACGAAGAGCGCAAGGGGTGTAGAAAGATTTAAGGAATTAGAAAATTAGGGGGAAAGAGGAGAGCGGAAAACGAAGAAGGAGTAAGAAAAGGAGAAAATTCGAAAACGAAAGGAAAGGGAAAGAATAGATAGGGAATGTTTAGTGAAGAAAAGGAGGATATTAGAATTTTAGAAGAAATTAGGAAAGGATTCAGAAAGAAGATTTTAATTTAGATAGAGAGGAAGTGAAGAATAGAATTAGGAATTATAGAAAGAAATAGAAATTTTTTAGAATAGAAAATATTTATTTTTAGAAATTTAGATTAGTTTTTAGTTTTTTTTTAGATTTAGATTTAGTTTTTTTTTTTTTAGAATTTTAGTTTTTTAGATTTTAGATTTTAGATAGATTTAGTTTTTTTAGAAATTTTTTTTTTTTTGTTTTTTAGATTTTTTTTAGATTTTTTTTTAGATTTTTTTAGATTTTTTTTTTTTTTAGATTTTTGTTTTTTTAGATTTTTTAGTTTTTAGTTTTTTTTTTTAGATTTTTAGATTTTTTTTAGATTAGATTTTTTTAGTTTTAGATTTTTTTTTTAGTTTTAGTTTTTAGATTTTTTAGATTTTTTTTTTTTTTTTTTTTAGAATTTTTAGATTTTTAGTTTAGATTTTTTTAGATATTTTTTTTTTTTTTTTTTTTAGATTTAGTTTTTTAGATTTTTTTTTTTTTTTAGATTTTTAGATTTTTTTTTTTTTAGAATTTTTTTTAGATTTTTTTTAGATTTAGTTTTTAGTTTAGTTTTTTTAGTAGAATTTAGATTTTTTTGTTTTTTTAGATTTTAGATTTAGATTTTTTTTTAGTTTTTTTTTTAGATTTTTTTTTTTTTAGATTTTTTAGAATTAGTTTTTTTTTTAGATTTTTTAGATTTAGATTTTAGATTTTTTTTAGATTTTAGATTTTTTTTTTTTAGATTTTTTTTTTTAGAATTTTTTTTTTTTTTTTTTTAGAATTTTTTTTTTTAGATTTAGATTTTTAGATTTTTTTTTTTAGAATTTTTTTAGATTAGTTTTTTTTTAGTTTAGTTTAGAATTTTTTTTTATTTTTAGATAGTTTTTTTTTTTTTTTTTTTTAGATTTTTAGATTTTAGTTTTTTTTTTTAGATTTTTAGATTTTTTTTAGATTTTTTTTTTAGTTTTAGAATTTTAGATTTTTTTAGATTTTAGAATTTTTTTTTTTTTTAGTAGATTTTTTTTTTTTTTTTAGATTTTTTTTTTTTTTTTTAGATTTTTTTTTTTTTAGATTTTTTTGTTTTTTTTAGATTTTTTTTTAGATTTTAGATTTTTTTTTTTAGATTTAGAATTTTTTTTTTTTTAGATTTTTTTTAGATAGATTTTTTTAGTTTTTTTTTTTAGAATTTTTATTTGTTTTAGATTTTTAGATTTAGATTTTTTTAGAATTTTTAGATTTTTTTTTTAGTTTTTTTTTTAGAATTTAGAATTTTTTTTTTTTTTAGATTTAGATTTTTTTTTTTTTAGAATTTTTTTTTTTTTTTTTTAGATTTAGTTTTTTTTAGATTTTTTTTTTAGATTTTTTTTTTTTTAGATTTTTTTAGTTTTTTAGATTTTTTAGATTTTTTTTTTTTATTTTTTTTTTTTTTTTTTTTTAGTTTGATTTTTTTTTTAGTTTTTTAGAATTTTTTTTTAGATTTAGAATTTTTTTTTTTTTTTAGATTTTTTTAGATTTTTTTATTTTAGATTTTTTTTTAGATTTTTTTTTTTTTTTTAGATTTTAGAATTTTTAGATTTTTTAGATTTTTTAGTTTAGAATTAGATTTTTTTTTTTTTTTAGATTTTTTTTTTTTTTTTTTAGATTTTAGATTTTTTTTAGTTTTTAGATTTTTAGAATTTTTTTTTTTTTTAGAATTTTTTAGTTTTAGATTTTTTTTAGATTTTTTTGTTTTGTTAGATTTTTTTTTTTTTTTTTTTAGTTTAGAATTTTTTTTTTAGATTAGTTTTTTTTTTAGATTTTTTTTAGATTAGATTTTTAGATTTTTTTTAGATTTTAGTTTTTTTTAGAATTTTAGTTTTTTTTTTTTTTTTAGTTTTTTTTTTTTTAGATTTTTTTTAGAATTTAGATTTTAGTTTTTTTTTTAGATTTTTTAGATTTTTTTTTTTAGTTAGATTTTTTTTTTTTTTAGTTATTTTTTTTTTTTAGATTAGAAGATTTTAGTTTTTAGATTTTTTTTTTTTTAGAATTTAGATTTTTTAGATTTAGTTTTTTTTTTTTAGATTTTTTTTTTTTTTTTTTTTTTTTAGATTTTAGAATTTTAGAATTTTTTTTTTTTAGATTTTAGATTTAGAATTTTTTTTTTGATTTTTTTTTTTTTTTTAGAATTTTTTTAGATTTAGTTTTTTTTGATTTAGATTTTTTAGAATTTTTTTTTTTTAGAATTTAGATTTTTAGAATTAGATTTTAGTTTTAGATTTTTTTTTTTATTTTTTTTAGATTTTTAGATTTGTTTTTTTTTAGTTTAGATTTTTTTTTTTTTAGATTTTTAGATTAGATAGATTTTTTTTTTTTTAGATTTTTTTTTAGATTTTTTTAGATTTTTTGTTTTAGAGATTTTAGATTTTTTTTTTTTTTTTAGATTAGAATTTTTTAGAATTTTTTTTTTAGATTTTTTTTAGTTTAGATTTTTTTTTTTTTTTTTTAGATTTTTTTTTTAGTTTAGATTTTTTTTAGATTTTTTTAGTTTTTTTTTTAGTTTTTAGAGATTTTAGTTTTTTTTTTAGATTTTTTTAGTTTTAGATTTTTTTTGATTTTTTTTTTTTTAGATTTTTAGATTTTTTAGATTAGATTTTTTTTTTTTTTAGATTTAGAATTTTAGATTTTTTAGAAATTTTAGAATTTTTAGTTTAGTTTAGATTTTTTTTTTTTTTTTTAGATTTTTTTAGATTTTAGAATTTTGTTTTAGTTTTTAGATTTTTTAGTTTTTTAGATTTTGTTTTTTAGAATTTAGATTTTTTTTAGTTTTTTTTTTTTTTTTTTTTTTTTAGATTTAGATTAGATTTTTTTTTTTTTAGAATTTTTTTAGATTTTTTTAGATTTTTTTTTTAGTTTAGATTTTTTTTAGATTTTTTTTTTTTTTAGATTTAGATAGATTTTTTTTTTTAGATTTTTTTTTTTTTTTTTAGAATTTTTTGTTTTAGATTTTTTTTAGTTTTTTAGAATTTAGATTTTTTTTTTAGATTTTTTTTTTAGATTTTTAGATTTTTTAGAAGATTTTTTTAGATTTAGTTTTTAGTTTTTTTTAGAATTTTTAGTTTTTTTTTTTAGATTTTTTTTAGATTAGATTTTTAGTTTTTTTAGAATTTTTTTTTAGATTTTTTTTTTTTTTTTTTAGATTATTTTTTAGATTTTTTTAGATTAGATTTTTTAGATTTTTTTAGAATTTAGTTTTTTTTTAGATTTTTTAGATTTTTTTAGATTTTTTTTTAGATTTTTAGATTAGATTTTTTTAGATTTTTTTTAGATTTAGAATTTTAGTTTTTTAGATTTTTTTAGATTAGTTTTTTTTTAGAATTTTTATTTTTAGAATTTATTTTTTTTTTTTTGTTTTAGATTTTAGAATTTTTTTTTTTTAGATTTTTAGTTTTTTTAGATTTTAGATTTTTAGATTTTTTTTTTAGAAATTTTTTTTTAGATTTTTAGTTTTTTAGAATTTTTTTTTTTAGTTTTTAGTTTTTTTTTTTAGATTAGATTTTTTTTTTTTAGATTAGAATTTTTTTTTTTTTAGATTTTTTTTTAGAATTTTTTTAGATTTTTTTAGATAGAGATTTTTTTTTTAGATTTTTTAGATTTTTTTTTTAGATTTTTTTTTTTTTTTTAGATTTTTTTAGATTAGAATTTTTTAGTTTTTTAGATTTTTTTTTTTTTTAGATTTTTAGATTTTTTTTTTAGATTTAGATTTTTTTAGATTTTTTTTTTTTTAGTTTTTTTAGATTTTTTTTAGATTTTTTTAGATTTTTTTTTTTAGATTTTTTTTTTTAGATTTTTTAGAATTTTTGTTTTTTTAGATTTTTTTAGTTTTAGAAATTTTTTTTTTTAGAATTTTTAGATTTTTTTTTAGATTTTTTAGATTTTTTTTTTTAGATTTTTTTTTTTAGATTTAGTTTTTTTTTAGATTAGATTTTTTTTTTTTTTAGATTTAGATTTTTTTTTTTTAGTTTTTTTTTAGTTTTTTTAGATTTTTTTTTTTTAGAATTTTTTAGATTTTTTTTTTTTTTAGTTTTTTTTTTAGAAATTTTTTAGATTTTTTTTTTTTAGATTTTTTTTAGATTTAGATTTTTAGATTTTTTTTTTTTTTTTAGATTTTAGATTTTTTTTTTTTTTTTTAGATTTTTAGATTTTAGTTTAGATTTTTTAGATTTTTTTTTTAGATTTTTTAGAATTTTTTTTTTTTTTAGATTTTTTTTAGATTTTTTTAGAAGATTTTTTTTTTAGATTTTTGTTTTTTTTTTTTAGATTAGATTTTTTTAGATTTTTTTTTTTAGATTTAGATTTAGATAGTTTTTTTTAGATTTTTTTTTTTGTTTTAGATTTTTTTTTTTTAGATTTTTAGTTTTTTTTTTTTTAGATTTTTAGATTTAGATTAGATTTTTTAGAAGATTTTTTTTTTTTTAGATTTTTTTTTAGTTTTTTTGTTTTTTTTAGATTTTTAGATTTTTTTTTTAGATTTTAGATTTTGTTTTTAGAAGATTTTTTTTTTTTTTTAGATTTTTTTTAGAATTAGAATTTTTTTAGAATTTTTTTTTTTTTTAGATTTTTAGATTTTTTTTAGATTTTTTAGATTTTTAGATTTTTTTTAGATTTTTTTTTTAGATTTTTTTTTTTTTTAGAAGATTTTAGAATTTTTTAGTTTTTTTAGATTTTTTTTTTTTTTTTTTTAGTTTTAGAATTTTTTTTAGATTTTTTTTTTTTTTTTAGAGTTTTTTTAGATTTTTAGATTTAGATTTTTTTTATTTTTTTAGATTTTTTTTTTTTTTTTAGATTTTAGATTTTTTTAGTTTTAGATTTTTTTTTTTTAGATTTTTAGATTTTTTTTTTTTTAGATTTTTTTTTTTTTTTTTTAGAAGATTTTTAGATTTTAGATTTTTTTAGATTTTTTTTTTTTTAGATTAGATTTTTTTAGATTTTTTTTTTTTTTAGAATTTAGTAGATTTTTTTTAGAATTTAGATTTTTAGAATTTTAGTTTTTTTTTTTTAGATTTTTTAGTTTTAGATTTTTTTAGATTTTTAGTTTTTTTTTTTTTAGTTTTTTTTTTTTTTTAGAATTTTTTTTTGATTTTTAGTTTTTTTTTTAGAATTTAGATTAGTTTTTTTTTTTATTTTTTAGAAGATTTTTTTTTAGTTTTTATTTAGTTTTTTTAGATTTTTTTTTTTTTTTAGATTTTTTTTTAGAATTTTTTTTTTTTTAGATTTTAGATTTAGATTTTAGATTTTTTTAGATTTTAGAGATTTTTTAGATTTTTTTTTTTTAGATTTTTTTTTTTTAGATTTTTTTTAGATTTTTGTTTTTTTTTTTTTTTTTTTTTTAGTTTTTAGATTTTTTTTTTAGAATTTTTTTTTTTTAGATTTTTTTTTTTTAGATTTTTTAGATTTTTTTTTTTAGAATTTTAGATTTTTTTAGATTAGAATTTTTTTTTTTAGATTTAGATTTTTTTTTTTTTTTTTTAGATTTTTTTTAGAATTTTTTTTTTTTAGATTTTTTAGATTTAGATTTTTTTTTTTTTTTTTTTAGATTTAGTTTTTTTTTTAGATTTTTTTAGATTAGATTTTTTTTTTTTTTTAGATTTTTTTTAGATTTTTTTTTTTTTTTTTAGATTTTAGAAGATTTTAGATTTTTTTAGATTTTTTTAGTTTTTTTTAGATTTTTTTTTAGATTTTTAGATTTTTTTTTTTTAGATTTTTAGTTTTTAGAATTTTTTTTTTTTTAGATTTAGATTAGATTTTTTTTTTAGAATTTTTTTTTTAGATTTTTTTTTTTTTTTTTTTAGATTTAGAATTTTTTTTTTAGAAGTTTTTTTTTTTAGATTTTTTTTTTTTTAGATTTTTAGAATTTTTTTAGATTTTTTTTTTAGTTTTTTTTTTTTAGATTTTTTAGATTTTTTTTTAGATTTTTTTAGTTTTTTTTTTTTTAGATTTTTTTTTTTTAGATTTTTTTTTAGAATTTTTTTTTAGAAATTTTTTTTAGTTTTTTTTTTTTTTTAGATTTTTTTTTTAGATTTTTTAGATTTTTTTTAGATTTTTTTTTTTTTTAGATTTTTTTTTTAGATTTTTAGAGAATTTTTTTTAGATTTTTTAGATTTTTTTTTTTTTTAGTTTAGATTTTTTTTTAGAATTTTTAGATGTTTTTTTTTTTAGATTTAGAATTTTTAGATTTTTTTTTTTTAGAATTTGTTTTTTTAGATTTTTTTTTTTTAGATTTTTAGATTTTTAGAAGATTTAGATTTTTAGATTTTTAGAGATTTTAGTTTAGATTAGATTTTTAGATTTTTTTTTAGATTTTTTTTTTTTTAGATTTTTTTTTTTTTTAGATTTTTTTTTTTAGAATTTTTTTTTTTTTTTTTTTTTTTAGATTTTTAGATTTTTTTTTTTTTAGATTTTTTTAGATTAGATTTTTTTTTTAGAATTTTTTTAGATTTAGAATTTTTTTTTTTTAGATTAGTTTTTAGATTTTTTTTTTTTAGATAGATTTTTTAGTTTTTTTTTTTTTTTTAGATTAGATTTTTTTTTTAGAATTTTAGATTTTAGATTAGATTTTTTTTTTTTTTAGATTTAGTTTTTTTTTTTTTTTTTTTTTTAGAATTTTAGAATTTTTTTTAGATTTAGATTTTTTTTTTAGATTAGATTAGATTTTTTTTTTTTTTTTTTTAGAATTTTTTTTTTTTAGAGATTTTTTTTGTTTTTTTTTTTAGAATTTTTTTTAGATTTTTTTAGAAGGAAACGAGTCCTTATTTTCACTTTCCATATTATTCACATTGGAAAAATATATTAGCATACGTTTGCATTAACTCTTCATTCGGAAATGGAGTGTGATACTTGTCACAGCATCTTTATGAAAAGGAATCAACGCACCAGCATCGTCATAAATGGCAATATCAATTTGTGGGATGTAGTTTGATTTCAGCTTTGTATAATGCACTTTCTTGAAAGTATGCTCAGATAAAATACTGCAGCTTTTTGTGGTATGGTATCATTGCTAGCAATGGAGCTTCAACATCTCCCACACGTACATCTTCACCAATATTGGAATATATCTGAAAATAGTTAATACGACGCGATAGCGACATGTCTGCGCTAGCTTTGGTTACAGTACCACTTTTAAAGATATTTTGGTCAAAACCCAAAATGTCCATTAGAGTTTTATCCATAATTAGTTCAATACCTTTTCCACTTATAGTGAGAGACAAAGTACCTTCTTTTTCAGAAAATGAAATATGTTGCTCATTAATCACTTCATTTAAATAATCTACAACCAATTTAACCGAAGTAATAATGCGAGGCATCAACACTCTTGTTTCATGTAAGATAAACCACCTAAAGCTCTACACACTTTCTGTATAAAGATACGGTCCATTCTGTATCAAATTGATTTGACCTTTCACATGGTAAATGTTGCATATCAGATTTTCCATGAACAGCTGCAGAACGATGTCGTAAGAACTGATGAAAATCTTTTGAACAAACTAATACTAGATCATCATCATTTAATTTACTTATTGCAATATGATTAGATGATTTAATATAAGTCAATGTTGCCACTTGTTTACCATCAACTCGAAGGAGATAATTAAATTTCTTCAATAATGTTTCAGGAGTCATGTTTGTCTTTCTTGGCTTAATCACAATCTTCTTCACCAACGTCTTCTCATTTTTTGGAATAAGATCTACATAATAAGCTTCCTCTCGATATATTAACTGTTTATGACCACTTATGTGGTAATTAACGTTAAAATTATCATAGCTTGTTAAGGCGCTAGCGAGGTAACCTAAATCATTTCTTAAACTTGGACTTAAACCAACAATCCAATCTTTCTCAACTACATGATGTACATAAGTATAATCATCATTGTGCGGAGTAAATTGGACAATATGTTTACACGCTTTATTCAAGAAATCATATATAAACTTTTTACATGATAAGAGATCTTTCTTTGGCCACTGTGGAATGTATACTCGGCACCCTTTTTCACATTGGTAAGCAGCTGTACGTCTCATATTAATAGTCATCACCTCATGATCAAAAGTATAGACACAGTTGCTATAAACAAGTTGAGTGACACCCACTTCCCAATTCCCATTTAGCTGTTGTGCATGATCAATGGGAGTAGAAAAGAGTGCGGCTCGATTACTAGTAAATCTCTTTGTAGCCGCATTGCTAAGCAAAATATGATAAAACGACATTTTTATATTGCTAATCTGCAACTTTGCATAACATCATGAAGACTTGGATTTTGGACTCTCTACAATATATCAGAGTTGATCGTGATGGAACGTACATTTCAAAAATTCTCATGGTCATACATCAAGAGGAATTACATTAACATGGCGACAATTTGTCAACCTCAATGATATCATGAGGGATTTGGAATATTTTGAAACATTAAGATTCATCTCCTTGGGTGATCAAGTTTGGCTTCAACATTACAGAAATGAAATTCAAATCTACCATTCTCATTCCGCAAACTGTTTCTCATTTCGCAAATACAATTGGGAGAAGTATAGAAGATACATACATCGCTCCATCATGACATTTATTCGTCGTGAGTTCATCGCCCTACTATGCAAATCTTAATCAGACATGACTACCACGCACCATGAGTTGGAAATTAGATTCCCTACAACGTATTGAAACGGATCATGATCGAAACGTCTATTTCAAAGATTCAACTGGAAATGTGAGAAGAGAGTTTGCTTTATCTTATCGTCATTTTCAATCTCTACATCATATCATGAAGGACTTGAAATACTTCTATATGAAAAGACATTCACGTATTGGAAATCGCATCTGGCTGCGCGTCAACAATCGGCGAATTCAACTCTATCATTCCCAACTTCATACTAACTTCACATTTCATCAAGGTAGTTGGGAAAAGTATAAAAGGAAGGTACATCGCTCAATTTACTCATTCTTTCATCATGAAGCGCCATCGCTACACCATCGTCAACATTCTCCGTCGCTTCAGACTCTACACCAAAATCGATCTCACAACATTACACCAACAGCTTCCAAACAGCAAGTATTACCGGGCCGTCCTCAAATGTTAGTGGTGAAGATGAACAATTCACGGAATCTTCAACTCTTCCCAAATGGGACTGTACAGATTCTCGGCGCCCTTTCTCATTCATCGGCGCAGTCAATGCGCTTAGAGCTACAAAGACTACTACGTCGGATATGGAAGAGGGAGAGGTGTGTGATGTCGAATCTGACTGTGGACAATATGGTGATCTCTACTCAATTGAGTGACAGTCTATCATTTTTGAAGATTCGTACCAGCAGTTACAGTTTGTGTTATGAACCGAACTTTTTCTGCAGCTCTCATTAGTTGTTGGTTACCTGTGCATGTGGCAATCTTTCATAATAGTAAAGTGATCATTACTGGACTAAAATCTCATGTACAAGCAAATATGATCCTAGACTATCTCATTGAGTATGTACGTACCCAGCGGATTGTAAAATAAAAAACAATTTTTCCAACATGATGTTTTTATTTCAAATCATGATAGAACTTACAAATCATTTTTTCATTAGAGGATGGATTACATGAAAAGTTTTGAATAACAGATGCAAATCGAGATACATGTAAACGTTTTAAGATGAAGTACAGTACAAAAGCACCACACGTTGATGAAAGTGGATGTTGTAGTATGCGTTCATTTCGCTGATATTGACGCGTATGTTTTCTCAACCACTGCTGTGTTGGTATATTTGGAGGTTGAGCAAGAGAGTCAAATAGTTCACCACGTCGGTCTTCTCCAATAAAGATCGCTTTCCAATGCTCACCGCCTAAATTCTGTGAATGAGTGTTTAGCACAATAAAGATGGGATAGTGATTTACTGCAGGTGGTAAGGTATCGAGTGAATAGACATTATCGAAAGCTTTCAACGTCGCTTCGTCTGCATTACGCTGCACTTTAGTCTTAATATCGTCAGCAGTCAACCAACTCATTAACGATTATACTGAAGAATCACGTCACGATACTTTGTAATTTCAATATTTGAATCGAAGACTGCATAAATTAATACATTGATCGTCTCAGGTAGTGTTCTTTTGAACGTCAAATCCAAACGAATATTATGAGGCACGTTCGCTTGACGATAGGGTGCACTAATATCGCTGTCAGCAGTCAAATCAAATGCATAAATAGTATATCCACTCTTAAACTCTTTCATAGTCAGTCCGTTGGTGTCATCCGTATTGTAAAAGCCAAAGACATCCATAAAATCAACATAACTGCGCATAAATTGATCCGAAGCAAATCTGGTTTGTAGGGTGGACCAGGATGACTCACACCATTTACACGTAAAGCAATTTCACTTAACTGATTGTGTTTAAAATTGAAAGGATTCTTCTTTATATTACCATTAAATGCATCATTTTCAACCATTGCCACCATGAGGAGCTTCGGTGCTTCCGATGGAAAGAGGCCATCTTTCATGAAACTCTTTTGATCTTTCGGAATTGTAAAGGTGAGAAGCTTTGTATGCTGAACGGGGTAAATGGCATTTTGGCGGTTAAGGCCTTCAGCATGCCCTCTAATGACACTTGGATTCGGTACTACTCGACGAATGTAAAGTGCAATATCTTCCACATGAATTCTAAAATTGTCAACTTTAGCAAATGCATTCAGCGCAAATTCAGGCTTATTCAATGTCAGCTTGAGTCGCATGCTGGTATTACACAGTAAAAACTTTGACTGTCTAAAGAAGTCTAAATTCAGCGGACCATATAGCTGACATACTCTACTATCTTTAATCATAGCAGATCGCTTTACAAAGCCACTGTTTGTTTCAACATCAAATTTTCCTGCTTCATCTCTGTACCATCCCATGGCTTCCATATGACTTTTTTGTGCTGCTGGATGAAACTGTGATACATGATTGAAATATGATTTATAGGGATAATCGCTTTGACCACCTTCCACCTGCTGCTCTCCAATCGTTAGAGAAACATCACGAAGTAATGTAGTCAATGGTAAATTGTTCAGTCCAACTTTATGTGCATCGTCAATAGCAGTTCCATCTGCTTGCTGAATTCTAAACCTCAAATCAAGCATCGCATAACTCAAATCTATGTAGTCATCACTACCACCAGGAATAACAAATTCAATGGGGCCAGCATTCTCAGCTGTTCGAGGATGATAATCTACAATACTTGAACTAAGAATATCTGTCTGTATGGCTTGTTGATCGAACAAACAAAAACCGGAAGTTTTACACTCCATGATTAGAAGTTATAGCAGCGTCGTCGTTTAGCGCCTGATGAATGATTAGAGCCTCTGCGACGTTTGCGTGAATGCCTTTTGACTGAAGATCGCACCTTACCAGCTCCGCGATGTTTCCTCCTTCCTTTATTCATTCGTTTAGGTGATTTCTTTCCTTGAGTAACACCAGCAATGGTCTGCTTCAATGTTTTTAAACCGCGTTCCTTCCCACGATTCAACAAACTGCTCTTAAAACTTCTACCTCTGGAAAGATCACTAGCAACATCACCAGCAAAGCCAACGGCATTACTTAAAACATTTCGTTTTAAAGATCTACCGACATTGGATATGAGAGGTGCTACAACAGATTTCAGTGCACCAAGTATGCTACCTCCACGTTGGCGGCGAGCACCGATGTAAATTTGTCCTCCGCCACTTACATAGGAGGGTCGTGAATAAAATGAGGCAGTTGGATTCATAGCTCAAACCCTAAACATTGTTAGTTACAACTTTGCATGAATCACTGTCGATCACTTAGATGAAAGATGTCGGCACGACGCATCCAAGAGTTCATACTTGAAGGATAACCAGTCCATTTAACAAGACACCATTCTTCACCTTGCCGTTTTTTACATCGAATGATTTTCTCTACCAAATATGTTTCACTTTCAGTGACTACCTCAATCTCATCGCGGTAAAAGCTACCCTCAATTTCTTCATTATCGTAATCTTTCAACTTGTAGGTGGTCGGAGAGTCTTTTTGATTAATCCTTGATACTGTAAATACCTCCTCTGTCCAATTCGGAAGGTACCCTTTAGCAAAAACACTTTTCACTTTTGAGATACGAACTTTATCGCCAATTTTCACATCACTTTTCACATGAGTGCGTTTACGTTGGAATGATTCGCGCACTTTATCTACATTGTCAGCATTTACATCTACTGGTCTGAGTCCAATAGAACGATGGATAGAGTGATTGTAGGCATGGAGTGTATCTTGTAGAACCTTTGTCCAATTTTGTGTCAAGTTGGCAGTAAAATGTCGCCACAAGCGATTTTTTAATGTGCGATTAAAACGTTCAACGAGTGCAGCTTTATAAGCGCTCTTTACACTAAACAACTCAATGTCATGCCTCTCAAATAATCTTGTCACATGCTGATTTTCAAACTCTTTTCCTTGATCACTCTGAATTCTTTTTGGAATGCGACCTTCTCGAAAAATTGTTTGGAATGCTTTTGCTACTCCTTTCCCTTCTTTAGTTTTTAAAGGTTGAGCCCACGCATAACGCGAGAAAATATCAATGACGGTTAAAATAAAATTATTGCCCGAGTTATGTTTTGAAATGGAGGCAACATCGCACAAATCTGCTTGCCACTGTTCATCGATGTCATGAACAATATAATGGCGGGTGCGGTACTTCTTTTTCGCTTGTTTGTGGAGTGTATAGGTAGCCTGACCCTTTAACCATCGTTTCACTTGTGATTGTGGAAGACCACTCGCTTTTGATAATTTCTTGATAGATGCAAATCCTGCCGGATGTTTTACATCATAATAGATTGACTTCAAACGTTCAGTCGATGACGGCTGACTCTTTTTCCTCCTTCTCATCTTTTTTCTTTCTTGCCTTTCTACATTTACAACAACTGCAGCATTTAGCTTTAGCGGTTTTGCGATCGTGTTCACATTGCTTAGGGGTTTCATTATGAGAGCTGGCGCAGCAAGTGCAAGTGACAACGACATTCACCTCTGGCGGCTCATTACATGGCAAGCAACACATCTGCTTCATATTAATAGTCTGAGAACATGTATTTCCTAGGAGGAGCTGTTTTACGTTTTCCTTTTACCAGTTTTAGTGGCGATGTAGATCTACGTCGAGTTCTTCCTCTTGTTTGCTTAGTGAGTGTGGGAGGGGATGTAGCAGGTGACGTCTTAAACCAATTTGTTGGCATTTTCATCGCCTGAAGCATTGGGAGTAGTAGCCACTGTTGAATCAAGTTCTTTCAATGTCTCATTATTTAAAGCAAATTTTGGCACATTATGCTTTTTCAATAGTTTAAGAAAGTATGACCAACCAGGTGGAACATAGCCCTGACGGCGCTTTCTACGTGTCGCATACTGAATCAAGTCTTCATAACGTGAAGCATCAATCACTTTATTTTCATCTGTAATGATTTCTCCTCTATCATTTACATTGAGATGGGGTTCAATACTGTTGAAAAGAGATATGGCATGTGCGCGAGATGCTAAAGGTGTAGCAGTCGATACAGAGTCACGCATCTTATTCTTCAAGTTTTTCAATTGCTCAACAGTTTCCGATTGTAATAATACAGCACGATGTGGATCTTTGATGTGAACATTTTGCTGATAATCTATTTCTTTCCTATACATTTGATTTGCAAGAGGTTGCTTTACTTGCTGCATGGCAGTCAATTGTACATATTCATCCTGAGGAATAACAATCATGCGAGAATAAGAACTCATAGTTTGTAGATAATCATGGGAGTTTTCAAAATATCACTTCGAAATCTAAATTCTTCCGGACACTCTTGCGTAAAGTCAATGAATAAGTAACCGTATGGTTTTTCAGTAGCTGCTTGAAAAATTTCAATTAAGGCTTTTGATCCTCTGGGTGCAACTTGTCGCGCTAAAATTTCAAATTGACTTTTATCTCGCGGATTCTTGAAAATAGCATAATAGTGTGTATTCAGGTTTCGTGTACGAGCTTCTTTTCCATCAGGAAACAAATTTTGTGTGATATAGATGATAAAGCACCTTTTATGGTGTGCTGCGCGAGTGAACATATCTGTAACATCTTTTGAATTCTTACTTTCTTTTAATAAATCATCCAATACAACAACATCATTAGACTGAAGTTTATCCACTGGAATAATTCCTTCATGTCGAATAAAGTTGCGACTTTGCAATTCCTGAAACAGCGACGGTTGATAAATACCATAACACCAAATCACTCGATTGATAGGTTCCTTAAACAACTCCCTTCTTTTATCCAATAAATTCAGCGTGAAAACAGTTTTACCTGCATGAGATGGACCTGATACAGTCAGAACTTTATCACATTGAAGTCTGAAATCCATTTTATTACTTTGAGACTCAACATTTGCATAATTAACGCTTAGAGCCAAAGATATTTCCCAATAGGTTGCCCACGGCAGGAGCTATCATTGGAAGTATTGCTGAAAGGAAACCGCCCTTTTGTGTTAGAGTTTTCCTCTTTCTTTGAAGGGCGACTTTAGGATTGGAGATGAAACGCAATTTTGTAGCATATCGCTTAAGTAACTTTCGTTGTTTTGGCGCTAATTTCTTCGTCCTCAACTTCCTCACATGAGAAATAATTTCACAAATGAATTTATCGTTAGCATGTCGTATAGCATTGTATCGCTGATTTGCTTTCATTCGTCGGAGAGCTTGAATGGCTGAAGAAAACTTTTGACTTTTACGTTTCGTCATTTTACGTTTCGCCATTTTCCGTGTTAGTCTTTGCTAAAACCTATCTTTACCACATTTGCATAGGTACTAACTATTGCGACATAAGTGACACTCGAAATGAGCAATATCACAGTGGTTACATTGGCAAAGTTGAATGCAATTACGTATGAAACAGCGTTGACAAAAAGCATGCTTACATCTCTTGAAGATGCGCTTTTCATTTCCATCCTTTCGCTTACATACATCGCAACACATAGTTTCACCGTTACTGATGTCTATAGCAAGTCTTTTTGAAGATATGAATTTGCTAGCCTTTTCTAAATAATAGACGCATGTACAGAAGGAATATACTTCGAGAGTGAGCAGACATAGCTCGAAAACCAGTTGTGCTACAATCAAGTACCACTGCATTTTCAATTTTTCTTTATGGAAAGTTGAATGTGAATATCTGAAATCGCTTCAATCACTAGACTGCTACCATGATGGTTAAATGCGTTAAGACGTTCAGCAATTTTTATCATATGTCTTTTAAAAAATTCTTCGGGGTGATCTACCACTTCCATTGAATAAGAAGCAAAATGGAAAGAGCGACTTTCCACCTCTTCCTTTCCAAAATGACTAAACTTAATTTTCGCAACTAATCGCGCCATGACAATGCTATCAGAGAATGTATTCATTAACTCTAGAAATAGAGTGCTAGCATCATCGACCACTGCTTCGATGTCAGTCTCATCTTTATGAAAATTTATCACATAATCTTGAACAGCTCCTTTTAAACTTTGCCTATGAAAACGTAATGTTCCGCAGTCGTTTGAGAAAGACATGATCGCCCTTTATCTAACCCATCCATTGCATGAAAACAACAACTCTTCTCATAGTAACATTTATTGAATAACGGTAACAAGCATGCATTATAAATCAATGGTTTGAAAGAGATAAAATAGATACAGCTGATAACTATCATACAGCGAGCAATGATAACCATACAGGACTTTGGCAGTGTTGAGGTAAGGAGGAAAGAAGCATTGGTTATGAACGTAGCTACTACAACGAACAGACAAAATAGGAACACACAAATCCTTAAAACGTTTCGTGACTTCATGATAATGTTGATTCACTCTACTATCCCAAGGCGGGAGCAAAATATCATCAATGATTAGATTGGGAAATACTTTCCTCTCCTTACCAGGATTATTACAAAAGATGCGTATAACATTGAAAGCAGCTAACCATCGTTTAAAGTCAATAAGAAGAGCACTCTCACAAGAAAAGCCATAGTCTTGCAAATATTTCAGATTAAGTCCATGAATGTGTTTTCTCGCCCATTGATCAACATTGGGATCGCAGTTGGCATGTTGATGATAGACACTGACAATCTGATATGTCCAATTGTTCATAGCAATAGCACTGAGCTCCTGTACAGGTTCACCCTCACAATCCATAAAAATGATGATAGAAGCCTAAAACGGAAATTTACACATCTAAGGAAGCGTTCTATAACATATTACAAAATGAAGAATTACATCGATGCTTTTCACGACAAAATACACAAATGATATGATGGCAACGAAGAAGTAAAATGTATCTAATAAGACCACGTCTACGACACTCAAAGCACATAAGCGAATTGTCATAGGGTAGAGTTAGGAAAGGACTAGTAATTCTCCTTCTTTGATTTGCGTTTTGATGTAGCATTCTTCTCCGACTTGCGCTTCGTACCACTGCTGTTAAGGATTTGATCAATTATGTCGTCCACGTTGGGTGGTTTTGGAATATATAGGATGGATTCCATATGCATGGAGAGAGAGGCTATTTTATTATCTTTGTGCTGACCATAATATAGTCCATTCACTTTGAAAAGGATATCCCAAGTACCTTCTCCGAGCTCATCACATCTGATGGGTATTGAATGATCTCCCTCCTTCTTATAGTAAGTACACCAATGTGATACCGGTAGGCAAATTTGATTACCATCCCAAATCTTTCTATAGGGAGTATCCTTGTCATCTCTCGCTTTCCACTCTTGAGCAAGAGGAGTAGGAATGTCCATATTTAATGTCACGTACTCCTCAATAATATCAAGTTGGCGGCGAATGTACGGACTCACGGGGATCAGTATGTAGTCCCCATACTGATTGTGCATTATCTTGACATCCGTGGAAGGGAGCATTCCCGTTTGGAGTACTACGCTATGATCATCATAACGCAAGGCTTGTTTAAATTTACGCTGTAGCGGTGTAGGATTATGTACCTTGGATGTTTCTTCCACTGGCCTCAGTTGTAGATGATCTGACCGTAGCGAACCTTGTAACGTTTGACCGCCATTTTGTCCTACTAGTGCAGCAGATGGAGTAGATGCCTGAAAATGAAAAAAGATTGTATTAAGTTTACGTTCAAGGGAGGAGAGGGAGGGAAGTAGCGACTTACCATTTTAGTTGGATAATAGAACAGGGAACTAGAGAGAGAGAAAATGTGCGTCCGTCACTCGTGTGATTCAACGATGGAATGATTCTCACTGTGGAAGGCTCGCTATTTATAAAGAAATGCTTGATTCTCATTGGATGATGATCCTCATTGGACAATAACATCAAGCTGATTCGAAATCTGTCTCTGTTTTCCAATCGAATGCTTAGTTTTTTTTGAAGCTAGTCCAAAAAAAATTCTAACTCTGTCGTTTTTCGCCAATGTCCCAAAATCGTAAATGGCGTCTCACATCTAAACGAAGGCAGATAGGAACAAGCCGATTCTTTCACTGAATTTGTCTCACTCTTAGCTTTCAAACGAGCTATCGCACGACAAAATCCGTCCACTGGAAGCCAAAATCGAAGCAAGCTGTCCAGAGGGGGGGGGACGTCAGTGAAATTTCAAAGTTTGATGAAACAAACTTTGGTAAGGTCCCAGGTCGAAATTCCACACTTTGGAAAATTTTTAATTTTTCCCATACAAAGTCACTCTGACACTTAGGATTTTTTCAGGTGAGCTCCGACCTAAAATCTTGTAACCGCTCTAACTTTTGAACGGCTGCTCCGATTGACTCGCAACGAAAAATGCGGTCGAGCAGTGTTTCATCCTCTTTCCAATGCAAGTCGAACGAACAAAATCCGTCCACTAGAACCAAAGTTAGATCAAAGGGGGGGGGGTCAGCGAAATTTGATGAAACAAACTTTGGTAAAGGTCCCAGGTCGAAATTCCACACTTTGGAAAATTTTTAATTTTTCCCATACAAAGTCACTCTGACACTTAGGATTTTTTCAGGTGAGCTCCGACCTAAAATCTTGTAACCGCTCTAACTTTTGAACGGCTGCTCCGATTGACTCGCAACGAAAAAAGCGGTCTAGCAGTGTTTCATTCCTCTTTCCAATGCAAGTCGAACGAACAAAATCCGTCCACTAGAACCAAAGTTAGATCAAAGGGGGGGGACGTCAGCGAAAAATTTTTATCTCCGATTGCTTTCAAATTCACCATACAGATGCAGAATTTCACGCTGAATCCGAATCTGGCCTCCGTTTTCACATCCGAGGCCGCGTTTTTCGACACTACACACCCAAAACATACCACAGGTTAACCAAGACAACCTAGACGGTCGCCCACGTCAACCTAGACGGTCGCCCCAAGTCCACAGGCGGTCTCACACAGACACCCAAGACTCACACACTGACGGTCCAGAGGGGGGGGGACGCAGCAGAAAACCTCGCCGGCACATCACGACACTGGCGGACCAGAGGGGGGGGGGACTCAGCGATGGCGGCCATCTTGCGCTATCTGTGTTCGCCGTTTTCTTACTACCATCATCAATAATACTCGTAAGATCACAACCAATTAAGATGCTTATTTATAGCTAACGGTGCATCAAAAATCGATAGTGCCTAAAAAATTCTCCACTCCCGTTTTCTCTTTTTCTGAATACCTATATCCAACTGTAGCTGAAAATTAAAATGCCAAAAATCTTTACAGGCGTCTTTGCAAATGGGACCACTTTTTTTTTCAAAATGCGGCCAAATACTTAAAATTGTTAAGGTTAAGGAATGATATATTTTCTGTCTTCAATTGATACATTCATGCACCCAAATCTAGCAAAAAATGATCCCTATATATTACTTGATTTTTTTGAGATCATCTTTTTATTTGAAAGCCATATTACCTCATGTACAGTGTGTTTTCCAGTTAAAAAATAAAAAAAAATAATCGAAAATTGTTATTGGGCTATCCTTGTATATCGACTTTCAGCTCCTAATTCAAATAAGAATGGATCTCTATATTTTTTTCTAAATTTCTAAGACCATCTGATTGGTCCATTTAAAGTCATTTCGGTACTATCAACAGGGTTTCCAGAGTGGATAAAAATTAAAATAAGCATTCGTAAATTGCTTTTTTCAAAATTTACGAAATATGTGCTAGTTTACACACTTCAAATTCAATGTGTCATTCACTTTCTTCATAAGATAACAAACATGTTCTAAAGTTGAGAAAACCTTTATATGTAAGAATCGCTCGAAGAATTCGAGACGGGAATATCGGATGTTCATAAGATTCACTTTATACGTTTCATGTCTGTTAAATCAGGATGGGCCTTCGAAGATTGCACCTCCCACGGTCCCAGACCCCAGCTGTTCAGTTCACATAATCAGGAATATGTGTATAAAACGCTGAATCTTAGGCGTGATATTGATCCTAATCACTGAAAGCTATCTTAACTGTTCGATGTATCCTTGTAGGACGGATCCAGCTTTATCCCTGAACAAGCCACACCAACCTGAAATAAAAGTTCAAGCACATAGCACTTTAGGAATATCTTTAACAGTATATATTTATTCACCTCGAAGTCTGTATGGGACACAACTCAACACACATCTATGAAACAAACATCGACTAAGTGCATATATAATTATCGTGATTTTTACATGAGCTTAAGTTAACATTCAATAATCACTTACCTTTTAACGCTCAAAAAGCTGGACAATATTTCACAACTTTTAAAGGGCAATAGATTTCAACAAATCAATTTTGTTAATAAAAGCCTACTGGCCCTTAGAAGGTATTTCTGGCGGCGGAATCAACCAAATCACTCTCATTGCTCTTGTTTTCGTAAACAATCAGGATGTATTATTGTGATGTAGTTTGCATCGTATCTTCTTCCACCACCGCCGTGCCGAATCCCAGAAATCCTTTTCTAAGTTTGGTATGTTCAGGTAATCCTTTAGATTTTAGAATTTGACTTGGAGCATGCACCAAACAACAAGGATAATGATCCTCGGCATATGCCAATAAAATATTACATAACTTCAGATCTAAGCGATAAAGAATTCCGATTGTACATATAAGGTTCAGTAAATCCACCAGTTTCGAATATTAGCGTAATTTTCTTGATACCATGGGCCAATTCCTATATAAAGAACGTTTCACCAGATTCCTTGAATACTTGAGCAGTGGAGTGACGAATCTTTGAGCTGGAAAATACTCAAGCAACACCTTAAAAAACCCCGCCGCTGTCTATTCCCAAATTGATCAAGTTTCTTCATCGAACCTCTCTGGATGTAACATATGTAATGAAACCGTCGACATCTTGCAGACAATACGTGAAGTTGTTCTTTTCCCCGTCACAACATCTCTGTCTATTCTGAACAAAGTCAAGCAATTTTTTTCAAAGAATTGAGCCATTCGTGGGTTTGCTTTCATATAGTTCCATTTAAACCACTTTGAATAGAAATCGTCCGATGATACCGAAGATGGTCATTTAATGTACTTTCTATCACGATGTAAGGTCCACACGACCTCTTCAATGCGTTTCCAAGCTCCTGCCTGAATCCAATCGAGGCAGACGGCGAAGTGTCCTGGATGTTCACCTCCAACTCGTCCAATCTTTATTGCGTTTTCTGCCTTTGATTCAGCGATGAATCGATCTTTTGTAATATCACTTTTGAAGCAAATTGTTCCTCTTGTTGGACGAAGAACCATGACTTAAATTTTCCAATCGAGATAACAACTTAATGACTTTCCCGCGAAAAAGAATAGAAAACAGGCAAACACAATTTCTTGCACTTTCTTCAAACGAGAATTAGAGATCACATCCTGGTCTTCCCACAAAATTCTTGATTCCATTTCATGTTCGAGACGACGATGAGAATGGTCTGAATATGCCTGCAGTCTTAACATAACAAACAATCACACACTGATTCACGATGACTTGGTGCCGCTGTAAGACTATGCAATTTTTGAATAATCAAACAAAACTATTTCCGTTTGAAAGTTTCATTCTTGTAAGTTCTGTGGCAAAAGACTGCATTTCCACAAAGTCAGTTGGTACCTGTCGTCATCGTAAAGCCTTTATACAAAATCGTTCGTTGAGTTCGAATGTTCGTTCAATGACGAATGTCCTTAGCCTTCTCCATACAACATGATACATATAACAGCTCTAATATTCGGCTGACTGCGCGATGGTTGGCATGACAACACAATGGCGGTGCGAGTCACGCAGACTTTCTATTGCTTTGTTTTCAGCTCAGATTCGCAATGATTCAGACACATGAAAAATTTTTTTGAAAGTTCAAACTATACCTTGAAGTTTTTCAACAATACAGTGTCTTAAAGCTTCAATTCCAATCTAAGATTATTATTATAACCTACACACCTTTGCAAAAGTGCTCATTAAGAGCATGAATGACAAATTAATTTGAAGGCCACGAACATTCAAGATAGCTTTCATGATCTGAGGCATCCAATATCACGCCTAAAATCATGCCGTTATAACACCATATTCCTGAATTTTTGAAATAAACAGCGGGTCTGGGACCGTGGACGGACAATCTTCCGAACCGCCCATCATAGTTTCACACAGACAGACCGCTATAAAGTAAATCTTATGAAATCCCGAATTCCCCCGTCATCGAATCTTCGACGATCTCTACATATAAAGTTCTCATCTATATAACAAATTTTTTTCTTATGAATGAAAGTGAATTCAAATTTGAATTTGAAGTGTCAAACACACTTATTTCGTAAATAAATTAGCAATTTACAATCTTCTTTTTATTTTTATCCACTCTGGAACACCCTGTAAAATACCCGAATGACTTTAAATGGACAATCAGATGGTCTTAAAATTAGAAAAAATATAAGACCATTCTTCGTTGATTTTAGTGCATAAAGTCGAATAATACAAATAGCCAAAATCCAATATTCGATTAATTTATTTTCTATTTTCATAATGGAACACTCCGACATAGGTAATATGCGTTTCAATCTAAACAGATATCTCAAAAAATCAAGAATAATATAATCAATTTTTTGCTAGATTTGGGGGTTGCATATGTATCAATTAGAGACAGAAAAACTATCATACCTAACCTAACAATATTGTAAGTAATTGCCGCCATTTAAAAAGTGGTTCCCATTTCAAACGCCTGTAAAAATTTTTGGATTTTAATTTACAGATAACTTTCATATATAATCAAAAAAAGAAAATCGCGATGAAATTTTTTTGGCAATATCGAGTTTTGATGCACCGAGCGCGATGGCCATTTTTTAATGAATCAGAAAATTGCTTAAATTACATGTGGTTATGAAAGCTTTTCATCATAATTTTTGTAATTAGAACTCACCAACAAAAAAGCCACGAAAGCCTTTTTTCGATTACGGAAACCGCTATTTAATGAATAATCGCTATAAGATAGCACAAAATAACAACCAATCGCGCTATTAACTCGTCATGGCAATTGATTTGTGAGTAATATCTTGACATTTTTACTTAACAGAGCGTAGAATTGCCTTTAGGCAATTTATTGCAAACGTTTGAGTACCTGTTTGCTTTTGGCAGCATCTAACAATCTGTTCACAAATCACTGACAGTAAAATGAAATCAAATGGAATTGGCCCAATACAAAAATAATCCTTTCGAGATTCCCAAATTCACATGTAATGCACATAAAAGGAAGTTTATAATATAACTTTCATCGATTAAATCCAGTAGATTTTTTTTATTATTGAACTCATAATGCCACATTGATTAAAAGGGATTTAGAAATATTACATGAAAATTAAAAAAAAAATATATCTCACGGCTACACACCTGTGACATGATTAGTTATACAATACAGTATTTGACCTTAATCGTCTTAACTTATGAAGCAATCATTGCAAAAAGTATATAGATTATATTATTATTGCATTTCATATTCATTATATCTTAACAATGCCTAATAACTTAGCGTTTGTTTTACCAAATTTCAAATATAAATTTCAAGCACTCACACTTAAGTCCTAAACAGAACCCAATGGACAAAATAAGTGCTGAATTGTAATAGATAAAGACTCATTATAAAATAAACAACACAAATGTCCTTTCACCTACATTCTGCTTTCCTATTAGGATCATATTTAAGAAGTATCTTATACAAAATTATTGATCTTCATATTATTCATATTCGCTTCATTGGTGAATTAAAAGATGGATTCACATCCATCAAAAACTTGATTTATTTCGGCAAATACAATTGACTTGATATACAAATTCAAAACTGGCCTGAAGCTACTTCAGATGATTAATTTGATTAACCAAACATGCGCGAATTGATGATAATTATTGCTTCCAAAGTAATCGGCATATCAAAAAGTGCACGCACTAATATCACATGTATTTTTTTTTATACTTACTGTGACGCTTTTTTCAACAGTCCAATAGCTGACGTAACCCATATCGACGCAAGTAGGATTTTTATCTGCGATCTCCTGAAAAATGATAAAAAAAACCAGGAATCGTGAAGAAGCCCAGTGCCCTCTTCAAAGATTATGCAAGGAGATCCAGAGAGATCTTTAGCCTTCACTTCACATGTTGACGGTTGACCTACAGCTGCGAAGGTTTATTTATTTGATTACCTACAAGTGGTGAACGGCAAACATGTAGAACAGCTGTATCTTACTGATGCTTCATTCCGACAGAGCAAACGATTAGTTGCATATGGTGAC